>CM028366.1:35461897-36061897 GCA_016624345.1 Platycodon grandiflorus
CAGTCACATCACCAACTTGTAAGAGACATTTATCAACCTTAGAAAGAACAAAATGAAGTTGAATCCTGCTAAATGTGCCTTTGGGGTAATAACGGGGAAATATCTGGGCTGTACGGTAAATGCGAGAGGTATTGAGGCTAACCCCGAAAAAATTAAGGCCTTGGTCGACATGCGAGCTCCGACCTCAATACGAGGAATCCAACAATTAAATGGGTGTATCATGGCTTTAGGTCGGTTTATCGCCAGAGCAGCAAAGAGGAGCCTGCCCTTTTTCAAAGTGTTACGAGGAAGTAAGAAATTTTCCTAGAACGAAGAATGCGATAAGGCATTTTCCGAGCTCAAAGAGTATCTCGGCAGCCCACCGTTACTCTCAAGCCCAATACCTGGTGAGGTACGCATCTGACTCTGCGGTAGCAGCGATTTTGCTGAGGCAAGAGAAAGAAACCCAAAGGTCAGTATAATATGTCTGTCACACTCTAACCGATGTGGAAACAAGATACTTGAATGTTGAAAAGGTGGTCTTGGCCCTATTGTAGTGGCCAGAAGGTTAAGATACTACTTCCAGTCCCATGCTTTGATCGTCTATACCGACTTACCTTTGAGAAGGATACTCTACAAACCCGATGTTGTGGGGAGAATGATGAAGTGGGTCGTCGAGCTGTCAGGGTACGACATTACTTATGAACAACATAAGGCGATCAAAGCTCAAATTCTGGCAGACTTCATTGCGGATACATCCTTTGTCAGGGATGATCCAAGCCCAACCGAGCAGAAGAAGGTGGGCACATCGACAAAATCCCCGAGCTCGCCTAAAAAAGGCATGAAGTCAAATTCCTTAGTTCGGCCAGAAAACTATTGGACAATGCACGTAGATGGCTCAGCAAGTAAAAATGGCAATGGTGCGGGGTTGTCTCTGATGTCGCCAGAAGGCGAAGAGATTAGTAAGGCTATTCGCTTTAAATTCACTGCATCCAACAGCCAGGTCGAGTATGAGGCATTGGTCGCAGGCATTGAGTTGGCTAAAGAGGTTAGTGTAGACCACCTGTTCATTTTCAGCGACTCCCAGCTCGTCGTGAAACAAATTTCGGGGGAGTATGGTGCTATTCACCCCACCTTACTCAAGTACTGCGAGTTAGCAAGGAAATTGCTGAAAGAATTTAAGTACTGGGAGTTGGAGCAGACTAACAGGGCTAATAATACTCACACGGCCTACTTGTCGAAGATAGCATCCGGCGAGCTCGAAGATCTGCCAGTAGGAGTGTTGGTGAAATTCCTGGAGTCACCCTCCATCAACAGGGAGATCGTTATGCCCATCACCTTGGCTGCTAAATGTAAGGTCGACGAGGTCCAGAAGTACATTAAGCTAGGTACATTGCCTGACAATAAAAACCTGGTACAAATTTTGAGAAAACGAGCGACGAGGTATACAGTGATCAGAGGAGCGCTCTACAAAAAATTATTCACTAAACCATAGCTCCGATATGTGCGGCCTGAAAAGTGGAAGACTTGCTCGTAGAAGTGTATGAAGGTGTTTGCGGTAGCCACCCCGGTGCGAGGACATTGGCAGACCAGATCATCTTCTATGGGTATTATTGGCTGAGCTTGAGAAAGGACGTTAAGGCTTATGTGAGGAAATTTAAAGACATTCCTCGTCTTCCAGCAGACCCCAGACCCCAGTGGTAGCGGCCAGGCCATTTGATATGTAGGGAATAGACCTAGCTTATTAGTCTTTTTACCAAGGCTAAAGGAAACTGCGAGTTTGTAATCATCGTAGTAGATTACTTTACCAAATGGGTAGAAGCAAAACGGTTGGCAAGCATCGCCGAGGATAAAGCCATCAGCTTCGTCCATGATTACATTTGGTGCCAGTTTGGCTTACTCAGAGTAATTGTCTCGGACCACGGCACTCAATTTTTAGCCAAATTCTCTGCTAGCTGCGAGCGCAGAAACGTCAAACATTGGATACCCTCGGTAGCCCATCCACAGGGAAATGGCCAGGTAGAAGCGGGGAATAAGCAAATCTTGTATGCCTAAGAAATTAAGATGGCTTGACGAGTTCCCCGCAGTATTGTGAAGCATACGCACCTCGGTGAAAGGACCAACGGGGGAGACCCCGTTTACCTTAACTTACGGCTCAGAAGCTATGATACTTATGGAAATGACCCTTCCTACCTTCCGAGTTACTTACTTCAACGAGGAAACAAATAAAGAAGCTCGGGGGCTAGAGCTAGACCTACTTGAAAAAAGAAGGCTGGAGGCGAGGATGATGATGTGAAACTACAAGCAACTCACCAAGAGCCATCATGGTAAAAGAGTGAGGCCGAGGTCCTTCTTAGTAGGAGATTGGGTACTTAGAAAGATCAAAGTTACGGGGAGAAACGCGAACAAAAATAAGCTTTCCCCAAATTGGGAAGGTCCCTTCAAAGTTATGGGTATGGTCCGAGAAGACACATATCGGTTGGCAAATCAAGACGAGAAAGAACTGAAAAATCCTTGGCACGACGATCACCTTCGACGATACTACCAATGAAGGGAAAGCTTTTCTTTTTTGCAAAGACTTGTAATTTGTTGTAAAACAATGCATATATGTGAAAGTCTTGAATCTTCTTTTAAAAAAAAGTTGTTCAATTAATTCCTTGTCAGTGCGAGGTAAAATTATGGCATTAATTTCACCAAAGAAAAGCTAGAATTCTTTTAGAGCGAATTCCTCGCCAAAGATAAGGTAGAATTCTAGAGCTCTATTTAAAGTTCCTCGCCAAGAATAAGGTGAAATTTTGTTCTATTTTTAATCGAGTTCCTTGCTTAAACCGAGGTTAAGAGAGGATAACTTACCCTTTACATAAGGAAGTACTCTTTAAAAATTTAGAGAGCACCTCGCCAAGGCGAGGATGTTCACACAAAAACGATACGGCCTAGTTGCCACGTTTTAAGTTTTGCACTACTTGTCATTCATTCAAAAAAGAAAATAAAGACAAAAAAGAATGAGGCAAAAGCAGGTCGCATATATCACACCTTGGCATAAACGTTGGTATTCTTAACATTAAAAAGAAATTAAAAATTGTTTGGTACAAAGGCACACAGGCCTAACTGAACTTGGCAGAGTGAGGTGAAAGATTAAGCAGCTGGGTTAGATTCCCTAACAGCGATGCTGTACTGGTCTTGGTTGGTCTTCTCGTCTTCAAAATCCCTCAGCCTCAGGTCGCCTTCAAAGAGCATAGCTGGGTTTTCTTGTAAGATCTTTCACCACACTCTTGTAGTTATGGTTAAGAGGAGTAGGAAGAGTCCACAGGTCTTTCCCTTTTTTGGCATCGTCGACATGAAGCGTTGTTAGCTCATCGTCCTCGTAGGGCACCAACTCATGACCGCTCCTCGCCAGGTCACCGAAGAACTCGGTTTTGCCCCATTCTAACAGACGGTTAAGGCAAATCCCAGATCCAGTGGCGATCCTCAACATATGTTCCCTACCTCGGATATAATATGAAATGGTGGCTTCACCGAAGACAGGGGAATCCTTAAACTCCTTGATGACTTGGTCGCGAGGAGGATTGTCCTTGGCCACTGCGAGTTCTGTTGGGTTTTCATCGAAATTAACAAGGCGGAATAACAAAGTTTAATTTCGAAAACCCTCCTAAAATCCATGTGAATTAATATAAATTAGATTTAGAATAATTACCCTATTGTTTGAGCGAGCACTCTTCGAAAGAATCATGCTTGAATCACGATCACCACAACAACGATTTGCACGGCTTCTTTATGGTATCCACACAAACGGATTGGACAGGATTTGATTCAACAATTTTGTGCTAGGAAATTATTGACTCAAAGTAGAAAGACTTCGTCGTACGAAAAACTAATTAAATCCCTACTTTTTCTCTCTACGAATTTAGTGTTTCACTCAAACCCTAAATCCTTTGTATGAAATTCTTAATTGACTATCAAAAGAATTCACCCCTATTTAAAGGGAAGAGATGGCTAGCCATTATAGTCCTAGTCTAACTAGGACTAAATTTGGTTCCCTTATTTTATTAACTCAAGCCCATTAATCTAATTTATGACCCAAATAAATTCTAGTCCAATTCTTTCTAAGTGTGTGACCTAATAGGTTTCAAAATTACGTTGGCAGTAATTAATTACTATATATATGAATATATAATTAATTATAAACAACGAGCGGCATCTAGCAATACATCATTGTTACCCAAGTAATATGAATTATCAGTGATTAAAATAACTAAATGTGACCAAAATGATTCATGTCCCTTTGTCCTAATATCTGATTAAACACAAGGTATGGAACGTGTCATCCTTGTTATTGTTTAATATAGGTTTCTTGATCTCCGAGTAGACTTATTTAGTAGACAAATAAACTCAATATCCAATATTGATTTATTTGAGCACTGCCATGCATTTACTTAAGTAGGAGGGACAAATTCTATCTACATCATTCATATCCATCACCATGATTCGTGGCATATCCAACATCCGACTTTATAATTACCTTGTTACAGAATGATGTTTTTCGATATCAAAATATACGACTCCTCATCTAGGCTATATAACGACTTCAAGTCAAAGGACAACAAACACAATATTCATTATGAGAATCGTTTATGACACTTACGTAACGATCCAGGGAGCATTCTCATGCGGGTCAATCATGTGCGTCATTACACTTAACACGTACCTATGTGTAGACTGATATCAACTATATGAGTCTCAACACATACTAGTCTTGATGCATTATTATTGCCCGTATTAATAATAATACTCGACCAGGAATAATTAACAATAACACTTTTATTCAAAGAACTTTATTATGCAATAATATGAATGAACAAATAATACATAATAAATAAATACCTTAATAAATAATGATATATCGTAAAATAGATTTGCCTCTAGGGCATACATCAACAGTCTCCCACTTGCACTAGAGCCAATCATGAGCATCTCTAATGCCTATAGATCTAGTGTGACTCTCATGATTTCGCTGAACAAGAGGCTTTGTCAAGGGATCAACAAAATTCTCCTCGGTTGGTATTCTGCATATCTTCACATCTTCTCTTTTGAGAATCTCTCAAATGAGATAGAATCTCCTAAGTATATATTTGGATCGCTGACGAGATCTAGGTTCCTTAGACTGTGCAATGGCACTATTGTTGTCACAATAAAGTGCCACTGGGTCTACAATGCTAAGAACAATGCCAGTTCACTAATGAACTTTCTGATCCAAATGGCTTCCTTTGCAGAATAAGAAGCAGAAATGTACTCAGTTTATGTGGTAGAATCGGCAACTATCTCTTGCTTTTGAAATTTTCCAGCTCACAGCTCCTCTGCTAAGGCAAAACATAAACCCTGGTTGCGATCGATAATCTACTTTATGAGTTTGGAAGCTAGCCTCAGTGTAACCCTTTACAATGAGCTCTTTATCGTATCCATAAATCAAGATAGTATCCTTTGTCCTTCTCAAGTACTTAAGAATATTCTTAACGGCAATCCAATAACCATCACTGGGATCTGACTAGTACCTGCTCATCACACTCAAGGCTTACGATACATCTGGTCGAGTGCATAACATGTCATACATGATAGATCCATTTACTGAAGCATATGGAATCTTACTTATACGATCCCTTTCATTCTCAGTGGAAGGACACTGGGCCTTTGAAAGCCTTACTCCATGTGACATGGGCAAGAATCTTTTTTTGAAAACCTGCATGTTGAACTGTTTCAACACTTAGTCAATATATGCACTTTGACTTAGGCCAATCAACCTTTTCGATCTATCTCTATAGATCTTGATTCCTAGAATATAGGATACTTCTCCTAAATCTTTCATTGAAAAATATTTCTCTAGCCAACGTTTAACAGATTGCAAAGTAGGAATGTCATTCTAATAAGTAGTATGTCATCTACATACAAAACCAAAAGTATTACTGAGCTTGCACTTTCTTGTAAACACAAGGTTCATCTTCGTTCTTGATGTAGCCAAATTCTTTGACTACATTATCGAAACAAAGATTCCAACTCCTAGTAACTTGCTTTAATCAATAAATGGATCGTTGCAGTTAACACATTTATTGGCATCATTTGGATTGACAAAACCTTTGGGTTATGTCACGTACACATTCTCAAGGAGGTTTCCATCAAGGAAAGCCGTTTTGACATCCATTCACCAAATCTCATAGTTGTGATAAACTGTAATAGCAAGTAAGATCCTAATGGATTTAAGCATTACGACTGGGAAAAAGTTTTTGTCATAGTCTAGACCACGAACTTGTCGAAACTTTTAGCCACAAGTCGCCCCTTAAAGGTATGCACGACACCATCCATGTTAGTCTTCATCATGAAGACCCATTCACACCCATGGGCTTTACTCCTTCGGGCGGGTCAACCAAAGTCGATACATGGTTGGCATACATGGATTCCATTTCAGATCTCATGGCTCTAAGCCATTTTTGAGAGTCTGGCCCATTAACGGCCTCCTCATAAGTTGTAGGCTCATCTTGATCCATGAGCAGTACGTCGTTAGGTTGTGTCACGAGAAATCCATATCTCTCGAGCATATGACGTATCCTACTAGTCCTATGAGGTTCTTGTGTTACCGGAGTAGGATGTTCTTCCACAACACTTTGTGAAAGTTGTTCATGTTCTATCTCTTGATCAATATTTGTTTATGGATCTCGAAATTCGTCAAGGTTTATGTATTTCCCACTAGTTCCTTTAGAGACAAACTCTCTTTCTAAGAATACATCAGTCCGAGCAGCAAACACTTTGTTCTCAACTGGATTATGGAAGAAATATCCTTTTGTTTCCCTAGGTACCCCATAAAATAACATTTATTAGATTTAGGGCCAAGCTTATTAGATTGTAAGCATTTTACATAAGCTTCACAACCCCAAATTTTTATGAAAGACATACTAGGACGCTTCCCAGTCCACAACTCATATGGTGTCTTTTCAACAGATTTAGATGGAACACGGTTTAGGGTAAAAGTAGCAGTAAGTAGTGCATGTCCCCAAAAAGAGTCTAGAAGAGTAGGATGACTCATCGTAGATCAAACCATGTCTAACAAAGTTTGATTCCTCTTTTTAGACACACCATTCCGTTGTGGTGTTCCATGTGGAGCGAGTTAGAATAGGATCCCACACTCTTAGATTATCATCAAATTCTTGACTTAAGTATTCACTCATTTGATCAAATCGAAGTGCTTTTATACTTTTACCAAGTTAGTTTTGTACTTCATTCTTGAATTCTCTGAACATTTCAAAGGATTTTGATTTGTGTTTCATGAGATAACAAATCCTTTGCTGCTTCATCACCCTCATCGGCGACTTCTTTGGCACTACCGGTTAGGCTGCCAAGATGAACCACATTCTCACGTTCCTCTTCATCAATAAGCCCAACCTCGATGGATGCCTTCTTCCTTTTACGACGAGGTTCAGGAGTTGAGGACTTGGATATTTTGTTCTTGGCCTTGGGAAGTTCCTCGGTAGTCTTAACCTCGGCCGCCTCAGCGCTCACATTCACAGTGAGAATCGACATTGCCTTCTCGACATCTTGAACGGTGGCCAGTTTTTGTGGAAACTCAGTTGCGCGAGCTTTGGCAGCCTTACCTAAGCCGGCCTTGGAAACAAGAAACTTGTCCAAGTTAAAAATAGCTGTAAAAATATAAAGAGAGAAGTCAGTCAATTGAGCGAAGTTCCAGAGTACAATAAAAATTACGAGTAGAGTTCAAAAGTCATTACTAGGGTCGCATCCCTTCTCTAACTCTCCTCGAAAATTCGAACACTGCTCGCAGAAGTAAAGATTTTGGTGCAAGCATCAGCTCAGAAAACTTTTTATGTCGGGCATGATGTACAGAGTGTTCACACTTCCCATCTTCTTACCTGATATCCCCGCTGCCCGCAAAAGTGATTCATCGGTGACGATCTTTTTCCAGTCGTATAAGCGGGCGGAGGTCTTCCCTTTAAATTCGAGCTCGCGCTCATAGACTGTGACCTTGTCTTTCTTGCGAGATGGGATCTCATATTGCTTGATGAGGTGGGGGAAATTCCATCCTCGTCAGCTCTCTACATCTATTACTTTGTCTGCCCAGCACTTACCTTGTTTAGGGTTTCAGTGAATAACTTTATCCCATAATTCTGGGATTTGCAATTAATGCAAGTGCGATCAAGGGTCTGGCACACCAGAAAGTTGTGGCGGAAGAGATTGACAGAGGGTTCATAACCAAGTAGACGGGCGACGATGACAAAGCTCGTTAACATCCTTACGATGTTAAGCAAGAGATCAAGGGGGTGACCGGACATCTCTTCTAGGAAGGAACAGAAAAATGGGTCGAGGGGAAGACGCAGGCCCACCTCGAAGAAGTTGAGGTAGAATCCAACTCAAAAATTGTTGAAAGTGTGGTTGTAGTTGCTATTCCATAAGTTTAAATCTCGAGAGCTAATTTGGTTTGTCCAAGCTCTGGGGGTTTTACTAGCTTTTGGCTCATATTGTTCCACAGCAGCTCGTCCTGAAGTAGAGGCTCCGCCTTTTGTCCCACAGAAGCAGGCTTGTTAAACAACTTGGAGTGCTGAGCAGACGAAGGTCCTACGATGAGTCTCTTATATCTTTTATGACCAGAATGAGCTCTCTCAGTTTTAGCGACCTCACGAGTTCTTGCCCGACCAGTGCGAGCTTTTTCAGCCTCAATGGCCTCATGAGCCTTCCTCTCCCTCTCAGCCTTAATGCGTGCTATTATTTTGTCTATGGTGAAATAATGGTCCCAGAGGCCGTCTACAATTTCGTTGGGTCGAAGTACTTGCATGGGGGTTGACAGTGGGAGATCGGGAATCCTATAAAGGTGGTCAGTGACCACGTAAAAACTCTCTACCTCGACACCCTTTCTTGTCAGGTATGTCCTTGCTTCACTAGGAAGTACGAAAACCCAGCAACCTTGAAATTGCCTGTATATGTTCTTTCTAGTGGGAGAGCGAGCAAAAATAGCCTTGGAGAGCGAGGATCCAAAATCCGAGCTCGGCAAAGATGTTGAGCTCAAGGACTTAACAACCATTCCCTCCCCGGGGAAAACAAATTGGACTTCTTCCAAAAAAGACATAGTAATTGAAGTTTGATAAAATTTCTTAAAACTGAGCGAGGTTGTTACCTGTGTCGAAGAGGGATTCGAAGGGACAAGGAAGATAAGATGAACAGTTTACCTAAAAAGAAGAAGACGCCGGAATTAATGACGACAACAGAAGTCGAATAGACTCAGGAGATTGTTTACCAAACAAATATGGGCCAAAATGGCTAAAAATGATACCAAAAGGAGGAGGAAGTAAAGAGGAAACTAACTTACGGAGTGAAGTTATGCTAAAGCAACCGGAATGGATAGAAACGAAGGTTGTTCAAATGGTTGATGCTTGCCAGAAATCGCTTGATCTCGCCGGAGATGGAAAAAGGTGTTTGCAAGGTTTAGGTGAAAAGTAAAAAGCAAACGGTGAATACTTCCTTTTATAGCCTGGGTCATCGGATCAACCCGGGTGAAAAACATGCAGATCTTGGTGTAGCGTCTCTTAGAAGCTATCTTTGTGATATCTACGCGCGGTTAGAGTGCGTTCAACCGCATTTTGAAATCCCAAAGGGCGCGAATTCAATACAAAGCAACTTCGTGTTTCCCGCTTATCATCATTGGACGTGACCCTAAGCAATCGCGTATTCCCAAGGCAAATTATTGGTGAACAATTTGAGAACCAACTCGCCAATACTTAGACCGAGCTGGTGCTACGACCTCTAAAAATTATGAGTTTAGCATGGTTATGCCGAGCTCTAGAATTGATTCCTCTCCTTCAGGATAAATCCTTCACAGTCGAGGACTCGGGGGCTACTAATGGGATCCTCCCAAATACTCATCCTGTGTGTCGTCCATGTTAGCCTCATGTGGGTCCAAGGTCCACGTTGACATGGCCACCTAGACCTCGCCTTAGTCGAGGTCTTCAACCGAGTTCCTCTGACCAAATCTGTAACCGAGGTTCCTAGTCATCAGCTAGCCTAGACCTTGACCAAGCTCGTCAACATCCTCGTCAATGACGAATACCACCCCGGTAGCGAGCATTAGTCTTCTTCGTCAAAGGGTCCACATCAAGCATTAAATGTTTCCGGCATCTCAGCACTTAACCTGAAAGAGGCAAGACATTCTCATTAGAGGAAGACATTCCTTCCCCATGAAGCTATGACGACATTTATGAGTTCTTCCTCCTAAGAAGAAAACTTCTATTTATCTGCTTTAACCTGAAAGAAGGTTTGAGCATTAATGAGCAGTCCCTTTTCAAGCGTTCAAGTGGCCAAATTCATACCATTTACACGCCACATTCAGCTATAAATAATAGGTACCACCTTTATTTATATAAAAAAACCACATTTACTCCAAAAAAACATACCTACAGACTAACTATACATGTGGATCTGACGTGGTCACCCGTATTATTTTTGGCGTGATTAGGGCATTTACAATATTTAAAAAGCTAAATTTTTTTAACTTTCAAAATTTCAGTTTAATCGAAAACCAAACCAAATCGAAAATCGAATTCTAATTTGGTTTGATTTTTTTGTTTTTTACTTGATTTGGTTTGATTTTTTGTTTTAAGGTTGAAAAAAGAAAAATCAAACAAACTGAACCGAAAATCGAACCAATGAACACCCCTACTTCCAATTACTCTAATTACACTATCAATAATTCCTTGCATCTCTCCCTCCCATAGTTGATAGCGCAGTTGTGACCCCTCTCCGTCACCGTCGTCTCCGACTCTCCGTCGTGTCTTAATCTCAAGCTCTCTCTCCAAATCTCACTTTATCTCTATTTGACATTTTGAATCAATCTGTTAAGGAGTTAAATTACAAGAGTGCCCTTACTTTAACGAAGAAATGTGACAGAATTTGACGGACGGCAAAACAATTTTACCTTGGCACTGAAACTGAGCCAAACCAATAAAGGGTGCACGTCAATCTCACCTCTATTTATAGGGCCTGGTGTCTCATATTTCTCTCCTTTTTCTGATCATTTGTACGATTATTAGATTGTGAGTTCAATACATGTATAATTGCTTAAAAGTAAATGCAAAATAATGTGTTTGTAACATTATATCTTACCTTTTTTTTTTTTGAAATAATATTGGGAACACAAGATTTTATCTTAATTTTTTATTTTAACCCACGTATCAGTGTGCAAGTGCAACGGCTTAATCTACGCATTATTAGATTGATGTGGTGGGAGGACTAGCTTATAACTGTTATAAGTAGTTATTTGTCCGGGAGAACCAAGTGACATGATTACGTGGTGCATTACAACCAATAGTAGAATACTAAAGTGTCAAATTAATTTGAAAGGGAAGGTTCAATTTGTACCACTTTGACATTATAGTGTGCTACTATTAGTTGTGGTACACCACATAGACATACCATGTAGTGCTCTTTGAAACTATGAAATATCTTCTTAACTAGCACTAACAACTATCCATAAAAAAATTTAGTAAGCCTGCGGTGGATCTAGTTAACCAAGGTGCTCATTGAGCCAGTGGGTGACATGCATCATGTTAGAATGTACGACTCAATTGCAGGCAAAGAGTCAATTCTCCGAAGCGACTGTGAGTATTGTGCAAGGCAAGGAAGTCGTTCACGGGAGTGCTGGAAAGAGGGCGGTCGCTCAAAAGGGCATAGGAAAGGGCGGTCGCTCAAGCTGCCGCACATAACCACTGAGGAATTTCTGGAAAAAAGGGCAGTCGCCCAATCCTGTTTTCAACGTTTTTTTAGTTTCATTCGTTTAAGGCTAGGTCTTGTATTTTATATATAAATTGTAATTCTAAAACGTGTATAACGTGATGAAATCAATATACGACAGTCTTAAAACTCCAAATTGATTATTGTTCAATCTATTGTTTGCTCGCTTTAGCTGTTGTACAACACATCACGATTCGGGCTCTCAGACTCTCGGGGTATCAACGTGAAACTTGTGCTACATCGCGAGAGTCGTGTTAGGAGCCACTTCACCTCATGGATCCTTCGTTGCTAGAGGCTACGATATTGGCGATTGTTAGACTATGACAAGATAAGAGGGCCAATGGCCGAGGTCGGACTCTCGAGCTTGGGTCATTAAAATATGTGGTTAATGGCCGAGGTCGGACTCTCGAGATTGGTAAACCTAATTGATGCTCTTTTGGGGGCCAATGGCCGAGGTCGGACTCTCGAGCTTGGGTCATTAAAATATGTGGTTAATTGGACATCACATCACAAACTCTGGAGCCATAAACTAACCAATCACGTGTAATACCACGTAGATTGAGAAAAATATTTAATTGGAATCCTAGCTTTTTATTTTCTTTTTGTGCCCTTATTACAAAACAAGTAACAATGACACACATTCTATGTGTAATTAAAGAAAGGGTTAATTGCATTTGAGAGTCTAATATTAACATGTTTTTGCATTTTAGAAATCATCCGTGAATCTGATACTGCAATTATCCTTGCTGGTCGGGAACAATAACAATGGAAATCGAGTTCAGATCCACAACCACAAGAACTTTTGTTCATTCTTGGAAGAGTTCAAATGTTTTCTTCGACGTACCAAGAGTATCAAGTCAGTTTTGTTTTCTTTTCGCCAATGGTAAAACCCCGACTCTGCATACAAACTCGACTACATCTAAGAACTGCTTGATCATTTCGTCAAACCATCAAGCGGCATCACTAGGTCTTGACTGATGATAAACAAGTCCATGAAATTTTTTAACAAGGACCACAGACATTTTCTATTAAACACTGCTGCCTAGGCAGGGAGGGCAAATCTCTCTGCGGAAATGCTAAGAGGTCCAAATAAGTTGATAGTATAAAAGACAGATGTCTGGGGACTCTTGACTTGTAAAGGACAGGCCTCTGGCATTAGGTCTAGAATTACTTACCTTCTTATTTCTAGGCAATGGCCAATTCCCGGCCCTACGACGCCTATCAAGCATAGACGAAATGTGTTATTGAGCTAAGGGTACAATGATAGCATGAGATATAATCATACATATAAAAACACATTTACATTTCGGGTCAGAGTTTTAGTATTAATACGTGTTAATCACTTTCTTGATTTTTCTTTTCTAATTACATGTACACTATATGTTACTACTATATAATTGTTACAACAAGGATGAGAGAAATCAAGTTAAAAGAGAAGACTAAAACATTTCTTACCTCAACATGGTCTTCACTAGAACATCTCAAATAACAAATTCTCCCCTGTACTCGTGAACTCTTTCTCACACTTCGCACTCTCCGAATGGAGTGAAGACATCTCTGGAGTAGTACTCCTAACATCAAATGTTCTAGGCAGCTCAGGTGGTGCTGCACACCGTATCAAAGCCCAATTTAAGCCCTCAAAGAAAGGATGCTGCTTGATCTCAGCTGCTCCTTTCACTGAGCCCAGCCTATTCTCCGGCAGCTTTCGTAATAACCGTTTAATCAAATCTTTAGCGTGAGAACTAACAGTAGGGCTTTCAGGGAACTTGAGACACTCTGACACCACATTGACTAATGTATCCTCATTTCCAGTCCCCTTGAAAGGTGTCCTGCCATATAAAAGCTCGTATAGAAAGATTCCGAATGTCCACCAATCTACTGGACTTCCATGACCTTCTCCTTTGATGATTTCCGGAGCCAGGTATTCGTGTGTTCCCACGAAGGAGTTGGATCTGGCACTAGTGGGCTCCACTACCAGTTGTGGCAGAGGGCTGACCTGGGAGGCTACTTCAGATTTTAGCTTCCGAGATTTTGATGCTGCAGACAGAATCCTTGGGGTGAAACATCGGACTTGCCAGGATGGTTGGAGGCAGAAAGGGTCTATACAACTAGACTCTGTGCGCGAACTGGAAACCTTTTTTGGGCTCTCAACGACAGGTGAAGATGGTTTCAGCAATGTTTGGTTTGGTGCACATCTGAGAGACAAGTCAAAATCTGTTAACATGATGTGACCATCTTCTCGAACCAGAATGTTTTCTGGTTTCAGGTCACGGTACACAACTCCAAGCATGTGAAGGTACTCCAAAGCAAGGAGAACTTCAGCAACATAAAACCTGCATTTAGAAACCAAGAGACGGGTAAAAACCTCAAACAATTTAGCTTGCAAACATACTTGTATGGGCATACAGTATTGTTTTGATAGCATATGTCCATACAGTATTGTTTGTATAGCTCCAATAGTAGGTTGTTGAGATGGAAGACAACAAGACAAACAAATAATCATGTAATGTCCGCATATATGTATATATGCATTGTGGAGAAAAAATTAAAGTAGCAAAAATTTCCAAAGGATGGACTCTTCTACAGACCAACTGACAGCAATAGAACCTAACTGGAAAGGCCAACCTGACTGCTTGCTCAGAGAAATGTTTGCTCACTTGCTTTTGGCGCAGCACGTGCAAATCTCCCCCGGGGCAATATTCCATAACCAAGCACGTGAACTTATCTGAAGTGAAGTGCCCAAATAATGTGGGAAGAAATGGGTGATCGAGCAACTGCAATATCTCTCTTTCTGTTTGGGCTCTTGAGATCTTGTTCCTGAGAGCCAAAAACTCATTGTCCATAACTTTCAACGCGAACAGACACTTTGAACCAGTAAGCTCAGCAAGATAAACTGTCCCAATGTCTCCACCCCCAATTTTTCTGAGCAGCTTGAAGTGTCTCAAACCTAAGCTTCCATGTTGCTTCTGAGCACAGCAAACAGCTTCCCACCTCGAGTCTCTGGACATGTGAGGCCTACATCCACTTCGGCTAGAACCACTTAGATTGCTTTCATCGCTGAAGCTTGTACTACTGCTATACTCGCCTAAGCTACTCTTTGAGCTCTGAGAGAACTCCCCCTTTTCTTTGGCTCTTGATCTCTCATCAGCTTTAGTGACCATTGTTTTAGGTCTTTCACTACAATCTGCAATAAAACCTGGCTTACTGGTATTAGAATCCACAGAATTCAAACTGACCCCAAGGCTAACATTTGTACTGCTTGCCGCAGGAGATGTATTCTTGAAATAAAGGTCAGCCATATGACTGTGCACTTTACTAGTACTAGGAACCGAATCATTACCAATTCTTTCATTGTACAGTCTGGACCTGCTGGCAACAGAAGTTGAATCTAGTTTACTTTTCTTCTTAGCAAGGTTCTTGTTTCTGAAAATAGGCTTGAGTAGCTTGGGACCAGTACTTTCTGATTGGACAATCTTAGTGCTAGGATTAGAGCTGGAAAGATAAGAAGCAGACTGCAATTCAGGTTTCTGCTGTGTCTCTTGCCTTACCGACTCAACTATCTCCTGAACTGAGGCCGGAACAATCTCATCTACCACTGGTAGTTTTTCTTTGTTATGAGTGGAAATTGAAGAAAGCTTCAATTTGATATTTCCACGCGGCCCTAGCTCCATCTTTGAAGTTTTACTATGAATGTCCATGGGCAGAGAAAAACACTCGGTCTGTTGAAGAGGTTCAACCATTTTAAGTTTTTCTGCTGAAGGATCTTTGGGAAAAGAGGAACCAGCTGTGTGATTAACCAGCTTAGATACATGTAGAGGCTCAGATAAGTTGGATGAGTGTCTTTCTGGAACAAGGGAGATTTCCACCAAATTACCATCATTAAGTGGATGACCAGATTCACTGGTCTCTACTGCCACTGCTCCGCAAAACCTCTTAATAGTAACTGCTTCGGTGATCCCTGACAAACCTGGTGATTTTGATAACCGCTTCATAGCTGCCATCTCTGATGCTTGAGAGATGCATAATCCTCTCAGTGCTTGCTTCAAACTTGTCGACTCTGAAATTCCAATTTTCGATGTTTGAGATGAATCCACTCGAACTGGTCTTTTCATGTATTTCTTCCGTAAATTCTCCCTACCAACTTGTGAAGAGCCCAAATTCCTAGCAGAAATCCTGAAGTCTATGGACTCAAATAGTCGATTAATGTCATCTTCTATAGAAAATCGTTGTCCAGGCTTCACACGACCATGCTTTCCAGAAGTTACACCCATATCTTCCACCAGTTCAATTATTTCACTAGTACCATGCAGAGCGTCCATGGTTCTTCAATATATACTAGTAATATAAAAGATAATCTGGCTAGTTAAGCATACGCTAACCCATTTCTGACGAAGCACTTTGGAGATAAGGAGGGCCAGAGACCAAGAAGGACACTGCATATCCTCTAAACTTGTCATTGGTCATACTGAAAATCAGAAGTGAAATCCTTTACCTTTCAGATTGGAAAATTCGAATTCTGCCACAAATTGTCAAGTTTAAAATAAAAATCAGAAGTCATATCTAAAGAAGGGAAAGAATTTTAATCATCATAGCAAAGGAATGCACTACGTTTTGATAATGCCATTTTACATTCTTATCGGGCATTCTGATAGAGAACTTTGGTTATGAAATTCTGATTTTATATCAAATACGAATCTGGATAAATAGTTGTTTCATTATTAAATTTTTATATTTGCATCCGATACAAGTACGGGTTGAAAACACTTGTTTGGTTATGTAATTTGGTATCCAATGAATGTGGTGAACTTTAGGGATTGTTTTCCTCCCTCCTCAACCCAAGAACTGAAATTCAAATCTTGTTATTCTAGAATATAAGCCATATCTGGATTCAACCTAAATTTGTACTCATATCTTCCAATAAAGCACAGCTAGGAATTGTATCCACTAAAAATCCCCAAAATATAGTTGGATAGGACAACTTTGTTGCGCACATGAATGCTTTCATGATTTTAACTAGTTCAAAAAAATCTTTACAACCCGACTAGTCAAGGGGCTCAATGCTTTTCTAGAATATAGCTGTAATGTTTTACACACACACACACACACAAAACTTAGAAACAAAAAACAAGAAAGAAAGAGAAGCTGGCCAATGAACTAGTACCACCTAGACTTGGATGTTAAGAAGTATAGACTTAGATTGGCTATCAATAGTCCGGTGTTATGACATTGGAATTCATAAACCCGATAATAATAGAAAGCCCTCCTAATTTGAATAAGACATTTCCCCTAAGAATTCAACTCCGTATAAATTTCTCAACTGAAACCAAAGTGCAGCAATTTCAAAACCAAAAATAAAAAATAAAAAATAATAATAATAACTCCATAGGGAAAAATTGATCCCTAATAAATTAATAATACTATAGAAATTGGAGTTCAGTACTTGCTAATTTAAAAAGAAGGCAACTTTCTAACCAAAAAAAAAAAGAAGAAAGAAAGAAGGAAATATTAGAGGGGGTGGGGAAAAAACAAAACAAAGAAAGGGGAGAAAATTCTAAACAGAAAATAGGGTTAGTAATCAGAGTGAATTGAAATTAAAAAGTGAGTACAGGACGGGTTGATTGAATTGGGGAAGAGAAACAGTCAGTATTATAAGGCGACAGCAAAATACAACTCAATAACAAAAAAAGGGAAAACAGTGAGGTAGTCCGATCAAACTTTAATTCAAATCAAACCAACCTAAGAGGGTAAATCAAACAAGCAAAACCAATAAAAGAAAAACATTAAGAGAGTTAAATTAATCATAAAGGGGGAGGGGGCAGTGAGAGAAAAGAAGAAGAACTGACCAGGAAAAAGATGAGAAGCAAACCAAGACTGTGTCTTTCTATGTGGGTGTTTTGTCAGTTGGGTGAGAACCCCAACAACAACAACTATGGCTGTCTTTCTATGTGGGTGTTTTGTCTGTTGGATGAGAACCTCAACAACAACAGCTATGGCGGAGATTGAAATAAAGAAAGGAGAGAGAGAGAGAGAGAGATTGAAATTGAAATTGGTTAGAGAGAGAGAGAGAGGGATGCACGAGAGTTGGGTGGGAAAGAGGGATTGATTGAATGAGACGGGGTTAAAGTTGTGGGAGAGGAACAAAAATTTATTTTTTGATGGGAATCACGAGAAGTAGCCACTAATACTATTGCTCTAGGTCTGCCTGCGTTCTAAATTGGCGGAAAAAAAGTTTGGAAGCCCCAACCCAACTCTGTGTGTGTGTGTGTGTGAGAGAGAGAGAGAGAGAGAGAGAGAGCATAGCATACTAGCATAGTACTACAGGAAACGCGAGCGGGGTTTGTAGACTTTCCCATTTCTATATTTCTTGGTTTATTGTGAAAGTTCCCCTTTGCGCGCACCCCACCCAGCGGTTGGCCTTTGCGCCCCTACTTGGGTGGGATGAAGTCAATCAAATAATGTTTTATGGTATTTTAAGTAACTCAAAAGGAAAATGATAAGAAAATAAATATTTTTATATAAAATTTTCATATAAATTTAGATGTAAAACGTGTAATTAATCAAATGTCACTTAAATTGAGACGTAAAAGTTGTACAAAAAATTTGTATCTCTATTACTAATCTAACTCAAATTTTTTAGCATTTTACCCCAGACGTTCATTATTTCGTTAAATGGGTGTTAACTCATTCATATACCTTCACGTGACCTCTTCTAGAAGGGCGCTTTTGTCCGTTCAATTTCTTTTATTACAATAACTTGTTGCATCTGTTCCTTTCATCATTCTTTTTTAAAATGGTGCCGTGGCGTGATTAGAATAAATTGTACCTATGATGAGGCTTTGAATACCTGACCTCTCCGTTGAGAGTAGTAAAGTACCAAGATGACTCTGGTGTAAAGTTTGAACACTCGACCTCTCCGTTAAAAAAAGTGAGCGGTACCAGTTGAATTAGAGCTCGTTGGTGTCCCTTTCATCCCCAATTGACAAAACCTTAGCAGCAACATCACCTTTATTGATAGGGGACTCTCTTTCTCTCTCTCCCTATCAATATATATAAATATATATATATATATATAAATATATATATATATAAATATATATATAGATATCCCCCCCTCCCTTACGACTTATGCCTCTGCTTCTCCTCCACAGCCAACAACTCCGGCCCCATCGATGTAACTTAAAAAAATATATAAAAGAGGGTACTTTTGGGTGCTTAGACTTGCGCCTAGTGCCTAGGGCGCCTAAGCGGGGCTTATAAGGCGTAATTATTCTAGTTTTTGATATATTTTTTCTTAATATAACCCAATTAACAAACATTAAATTTTAAAATATATAAATATTAAATAATCACCAAACAATCTAAAATTAATGAACACATTACAAGATTATATCCAACAATTTAATACTATTCCAAAGTTCAAAACACCTTAATTTTTTATTTTATTTTTAAAAAAAGCCCAAAACAATGTCGTTTCGTCCCAAAGCTTTAAAACAAAATTTAAAAATATTTAGCCGACTAGGCGCTTGGGCAATTTTTTTGGCCGATTTGCTTAATTTCTTGGCGTCTCGGTGGCGCTTAGGCCAATTTTAGAATACTGCTTTTGAAATAAAATTATGTGTAAGACAATAATACCGTCAAAAGTGTAACACGTGATTGACACAATTCAAAAATATCGGTCATTTAGCAGAAACAATGGATGGGGATGGAGGGACGGCTCGAGGGAAATCAAAATTGTACATAGACGGAAAAAAATAAAATAAATGTTATAAATTGATTATTGTAGCACCACAAATTTAGAAAGAAGTGATATAAAGGCCGAGAGAATTGAAGAGAGAGATGTATTGATCTCAGGGGTGATCCAAACAACGAATGAGTTTAGCCTTTTTATAGGCAATTTGCACAAAAGAATGCTATTCATCAATAGTGATAGTACTATTTATAAATAGTAATACTATTTAACTTACTGTTTAATAATAGTGTTGTTACAGTGACGGTGTACTACCATTGTACTATAGTGTATTGTTATGTTGTGCTACAGTCCACATATTAATTATTCATAATACTCTCCCTTGGACGTAGCACTGTAAGTTGGATAAGTTTGCCTCATTAAAAATCTTATGCTGAAAATCCTAGTAGGAAAAAATCGGACAAAAGAGAAAAAAAGTGCATAACTTAAGTCCAAATCATGAGCATAGGCTGCCTCATTAAAAAACTTACCAGGAAAAATTCTTTGGAAAAAAATCATGATAAGGGAAAAAGAGTACAGCCATATGAGCTCCCCCTTGAGTTGACAAGGATAATCATTTTTGCAAATCTCGTAGGTTCCGCATCCCAATATTACGAACATGCATTCTGAAGGTTATAGTAGGGAGTGCATTCGTAAATAAATCAGCCGCATTGTCACTTGATCGGATATACTGAATATTAATTTTCTTGTTCTTTTCAAGTTCTTGAGTGTACGAGAAAAACCTTGGGGGAATATGTTTGGTCCTGTCGCTCTTAATGTATCCTTCTTTGGTTTGAGCAACACATGCAGCGTTATCTTCAAATAACACTGTCAGGTCTTTATTGACTGGCATTCCAGTAGCTTCTTGAATATGTTGAGTCATAGATCTAAGTCATACACATTCTCTACTTGCTTCATGAAGTGCAATAATTTCAGCATGATTTGAAGATGTATCAAATAGTGTTGCTTTTGAGAACGTCAAGATATTGCTGTACCACCCATCGTGAAAACATAGTCAGTCTGTGATTCGGCCTTATGGGGATCCGATAAGTAACCTGTATCTGCAAACCCAATGTTTTGAATTTTTGGGATAAAATAATTCTAAATCGATTGTCCCTTGGAGATAATAAAATACGTATTTAATCTCATTCCAATGTTTTAGTGTAGGGGATGAATTGTATCTTGCCAATAGATTAGTAGCAAATGCTAAATCTAGTCGGGTACAATTAGCAAGATACATAAGAGCTCCAATCGTACTCAAGTATGATACTTCAGGATCAAGTATTTCTTCGTTATCATCACAAGGACGGAACGGATCCTTTTTAACATTCAGTGATCTGTTAATCATGGGGCTAGTAAGGAGATTTGCCTTGTCCATATTAAAATGTTTCAAAACCTATTTTGTATAATTGGCTGATGTACAAATATTCCATTATGCAAGTGTTCTATTTGTAAACCAAGACAATATTTGGTCTGTCCAAGATCATTTATTTTAAATTCTCCCTTTAGGTAATTAACAGCTTCTTGAATCTCCTTTGGAGTTCCAATAATGTTTAGATCATCAACATAGACAGCGATAATTAAAAATCCAACAGTCGTTTTCTTGATAAAGACACACAGACATAATTGATTATTCACATATCCGTTTCTCAATAAATGCTCACTCAACCACATGCGTCCGGATTGCGTTAGCCCATACAATGATCGCTGTAATTTAATCACGCATAATTCTTTGGGCTTTGAGCTCGTTGCTTCAAGCAATTTGATTTTTTCAGAGATTCTCATGTAAATATAGACACTTTTACAGTACGTCATAGGTTCATGCATTAATATTATGTACATATATTATATTCACGCCACATTACTCGGTAAATCTATTGTGCGGGTGTTTGACAATAAGTGGTAATGTTATACATAGGAAATTGAAAGCATAACTATTCATAATAATATGTACTGTATTCAGTTTGTAGCTTGGGGTTATTTTCGCTCAAACATCAACCAATATATATAAATTGCGTAAAATAATAAAATTTCATTTCGTCATCTCACCAAAATATTATAGATGGAGGCATAACCATTCCTTTTATAATCATGGTGATATACGATATTAAAATAAATCAGCAGCGTATCATAAAAGAAACATATCTGCAAAAATTCTTACACTTTAAAAATACTAAGAAAAACTTAAAGTGCTCGTACTGATAACGTGTTATAAATTGATTATTGTAGAACCACAAATTTATAAAGAAATGATATTTTATCGGCAATTTTCACACAAGAATACTATTTATAAATAGTAATAGTACTACTTATAAATACTAATACTATTAATCTTACTGTTTAAGAATAGTGTTATTACTGTACCAATTTACTATTATTATTAGAATCGGCAAAATTAGCCCGGCCCAATGGGCCGGCCCAGCCAACCCGATATTATGAGGGACTTGGGCTCCAATTTAGAAGGCCCGAAAAATTTTGGGTTTTTTTGGCCTGGCCCAATATGCCCGTGGGCTAATTGGGCTCGGGCCAAAAAAGCCCGAATTTTTCGGGCCAACCCAGCCCAGTACACTTTTATTAACTTTTCAATTCACACTTTTTAAACCATTTTTGTTGCTTTTAAGTCTTTTTGTGGAGATTCAAATTATTTTTAATTAAAATTTTTTGCTACTTTAAGTTTTTTCAAACAATTTTTCCAAACCATTTTGATACATTTTGATTGAGATCATTACACTCTATTGTTGTCAAATCATCCTAAACATTGTCTTGTTTACCCTTTCTTCTAAGGATTCCTAACTGCTTACTGCTACATGGATGACAAATAAAGGAAGCTCTCTTTATCTTTAAGGAGCAAAAGAAAATTTTCGGTAGGCAAAAATCTTTTAAAATTTAGACTATTTCGTTATTAGTATGCCCAATTCTCCTGATTTTTACATATTGGCAGGCCGTCCCAACAAAAGCCTAAAGCAAATTCTAAATTAAGGCCTAAAGTAAATAAATTTTTTTATTAAAATTATTATATTTTTATTTAAAGTTTATTTTTTTGTGCTTTTTGGGATGTAAAATTATTGTAATCAATTTTATTTAACAATTCTTATTCAATCAATAAGATGAAACTTATTATTTGTAGATTTTATTTGATAAATTGTAGATTTGTAATGAGTTTTGAATTTTTTTTATGTGATAACTTGTAAATTTTGTAGAAAATATTTTGAGTGCAATTTGGTGATTTGGTAGATGGAAAAGTGGTGAAATTTAGAGGTTTGGCCAATGCAAATTTTTGGCCGACCTGGCCAATTTTATATGTTAGCGATGGGCGCCATTGCCAGCTCTAATTATTATGGTACAATGTATTATTACAATGTACTATCCGCACATTAATTATTCATAACAATAACGTATTACATGAATTTTTTTTGCTGCTATTATTGCAAAAGTACATGGACGTAGTCGACCATTTTATCCTTAAAAAAAACTGAGAATTGAATTCAATGCTTTGTTGGGGTTCTTCCTCCGAGCTCACAGGAAATGATGAGGACACTATACAGCACAACACTACGATCCACCATCCCCGAATTACGAATTTGCCACTGTTCCATTCTCCTTCCTCTCCAACCAAAATCCCCATTTCTCCCAGCAAAAGCATACCATTATTCTCAACAAATTTCGAACCCACTTCATCTCCATAGACGAAAATCAAAACGGAGCCCCATCATCATACCCAATTCCTCAATGGCTTCAACACCATCATCAGCAACAACCCAGAAAGACAAAGAAACAAAAAAGCCATTCTCTGTCCTCTTTGTTTGCCTGGGCAACATCTGCAGAAGCCCAGCTGCTGAAGGTGTCTTTACTGACTTGGTCAACAAAAGAGGCCTTTCTTCCGATTTCCGCATTGATTCTGCTGGCACCATCAACTATCACGAGGTACATATTTGCTACTAATGTATGTATATTCTTTTACATTCATCAAATTGATCGATATGTTAGCTTTTCTTTTGGGTGGTGGAATCATGTGAAGAATACTCGATTTAGATACCCAATTTTGAATACTCGCATCATGATAGCGATAATTATCATAAAATTCGTGGGTTTGACTTGTTTGTGGATTTACTTGAGCAAAATTGGGTATTCAAATTGTATATTTCCAGTATTCAACTCAACTCAGCATTTTTCGCAATCACTTGGGATCGGCTACATGAATCCTCTTTTGCCATTTGATTCGGTCCAAAGTAAGGTTATCACCGTCAAATTGAATATTCCCAGTGTTAGTTAATTAAACATGTGTTTTTTCTAGTAGTTCTTTTGGAGTGAGGGATTGAACTGATTATGGGTTGCGTCTTTTTGGTTTGAAAGTTTTTGGGGTTGTTTGAATTTTTGGTTGATTTGAATTTTACTTTGAGTTGTTCATGTTTTTTGTTTTAAAGGGTGGTCCAGCTGACCCCAGAATGAGGGCTGCCTCAAAAAAGCGTGGCATTGAGATAACATCTATATCAAGACCATTAAGACCTTCTGATTTTAAAGATTTTGATCTCATTCTTGCAATGGACAAGCAAAACAAAGGTGCGATGACTCATGGATGGTGATCTGGAATTTCATTGTTTATCCACTTGTTTGTTTAATATGTATGTTTATATTTGTTTATGCAGAGGATATACTTGCAGCTTTAGAAAGATGGAGTTTTAAAGAGTCCTTACCGGCTGATGCACATAAGAAGGTTAGAACAGTATACTAGCCTATCTGATGTGGTGTTGGATGTTTGATCTCATAGTTGAAGTTGTTATACAGGTTAAATTGATGTGCTCTTACTGTAAAAGGCATGATGAAACTGAAGTGCCAGATCCTTACTATGGTGGAGCACAAGGATTCGAGAAGGTACATACTGACCCTCTCAACTCAATATAGAATTTAGCATCTCCAGCAAATTTAACCAACTTTTTTTTCTGGCGCCGGGGGGTATCTGACTGGTATAAAACATTTCATGTAACCGGTGTATTAAGTATTAGTAATCCATTGCTACTTTAGGAGGATTTAGCTTTTGGATCATGTCATGATAACATTTTTTTTGCTGTTATCTATAGATACGATAATCATGAACGTTTCATGTGGTAAATGCCTAGGGGCTTGTGACGTGGATAACATTGAATCAACGGAGTTTAATATTGTTCATAAGAAATCAATAAGAACAGTTGCTGCAGATTACAAATTGTTGACAAACCTTTTGAAAGAATTTGTGAGAACTAGAATAAATATCATTGTCTTAAAAAATAGATCTCTACTGTTATATCTTTACCCTATATTTTCCAACTGTAATATGAAACAATCTAGACTAGACTACACACTACAGAACAATGACAGTCTAAGTTCCTATTTGAGGTAACATAATATCAAATACTATATATGAAATAAAAACAACAAAAATGAGCTCATAACTAGTCATGTAAATGTCCCATGTCTACTAGAACATTTTCTTAGCTATATTTGCATAGTGGATACTTATGACATACTACAACATCCTTATCGTTATTACTGATTACATCCTCGTCAATATTTTACATCCTTATCAATATTTCTGATTTAGTAGTTGATATTGGAATGAACCTTAACGCTCCGTTTGGTTCTAGGAAGATACAAGGAAAAGGATAAGGAGAATGAAAAGAAAAGCAAAAAGAAAAAGTTTTAACAATTGATTCTTGATTTTAATACTCCCTCTGTCCCAAACAAGACACGGAGGGAGTACTGTATGCTATAATGAGTTTTATAGAAGCATGGATAGATAAATTTTTGGCGTCATAATAATGCTTCTGTCCTTTTTTTTTTCTTTCCCTTCTTCACACATGGCTAATCAGAGCATAATGAATGCTTCTGGAAGTTATTTTGTTATTATTATTATTTTTTTTGAGTTTCAATTGGACCTGATTAAAGCCATTTTATGTATTTTATTTTTTTTATAATACTAGGAGGAGGACATATTGTGATCAATGCAGCGATCATTTCCAATTTACATGGTCTTCATGTGCTCTTCTTTTGAAACATTTGAGATTGATGGTATCTGTGTTCCTAGGTTTACCAACTAATTCATTGCTTATGTGATTCTTAGAGGAAGATATATTTTGAATAGAAACCTAACTAAATGTGAAATAGAGTGAAGATCCCTCAATTGATCAATGCAACAATGTACCATCTGAGGGTAGGTTTGAAAAGATTATTCTAAAATGACCTGAACAACTACGAGGATAATTTTAGATGTAATATTTGAGGGATTACAAGTATAGCGGCTGTAAAAATAAAAATAAAAAGGTCAATGCCTTGAGGTTCACTTCCTGAAGTTATTTATTTATTGTTTTTCTTTCACAAGGGTAGGGCCGAAGGAGAGCGAGTAGGGGTGTTATTCAAAAGCCAGTTCCTGCATTCTGAGGAATAATTGCTCTAAACTAAAAGCTGGCTTCTTATGCGTAGTGGAAAACCTATGGACCCACCATCCTTTGCGTCTCTGTTGGTGCAAATTGAAAGGGAAGACCAAATAGTTGTTAAGACTAGATGTGGTATAGTTTCAGTTGAACTATATTATGCCTGTCCTCCGATCTTTGACCTCCTTCATATGTGGTTCAGAAGTTGTTTCCTTGTCCTCTTCCCTTTAACATCCTTTCAAACTCTAGCAATGCTCTCCTTGGGCTCTTCATAATACCCTTGCTAAACCATCCACATTGAATCCATGAATTTATCAATATCCTGATCTTGCTAGGCAGGGGTTGGCTCAAATAGTCATGAAAGATGAATTACTGGTTTATGATGAAAGAGTTGCCAAGGAACTCCGCTGGCCAAACGCAAAGTCTAATTATGCTTTAGAAGTGGATTTATAAGATGGCGTCTGACTATGTCTCTTTGGAATTGGCCTCTCTCTCTCTCTCTCTCTCTTGGAGCTTACAAGTCTATTGGGCTTTGTGTCTTCTTTCTAATGGTATTCTTAAGAAAATGGAGAATTTGTTTTGGCTGTTTCTTTGGTCTGGCCCAGACTTGAAGAGAGAAATCGGTCGATGATGTTGACTATTATTTGCTTGGCTGGAAGGACGGATGCTCGGCTTGAGAAGGCTAGCTGATTGGAACAAGCTAACATGGTTACGCATTTTGGAATCTTTATGATAGTACTACTCTTCAGGCTCAGTGGGTCATTTGTATCTATTGAATGCATGACATATGTGGTCATTGCCTAAGTTTGACAGAATTCTGTTGTCTCAGATTCATGCATGAATATAGTAAGGATGAATGCATTTCGAGTCTAATAATAGGGAGATGTATTTGGAAGTAGAGGTAGGCCATTATCTTTAATCCTTCTTCTAAAGACATGCTCGTTTGGGATGTAGTTCTAGAAGCAACTCCACATCTCCTGGCACAAACTGGTATGGCAAAGCTACTCGACGTCTAAGTGTGGCTTTATCTTGTACTGACCCTTCCAGAGATTTTCTACTTTGGAGAAGTTAGTTGCATGTGCTGTTCAAAGTGGCCCGTGTTACGTCTTACCAGGTATAGACTGTGATAAGAATAAGTAGCTGAGGATCACCTATTAATAGGTGGTTCTTAGATATGGGATACTTTTGATCAACTTATTGGTAAGAAATTGCTAGTTATGGATGATAATGTAAGTAATAGAGTGGTTATTCTGATTAGGTTTAAGGGGCAGTTTTAGGAATTCAGAAAAGTGTGACGGGGCTCCAAAAACTGCCATCCCTCTACAATAGTACTAGATGAGTGTTGCTGCAATAGACTATCATCTGTGGTGAGAAAGCAATCTTGGTGTTACAGAGGTATCTGAAGAGAGTTCCAGCATAAGTCCACTGAAATTTCTTTTGACATCAAGGTCAAAATGGGTCTTTGGATAAAATGCTTGGCACGCATACAAGATGTTGCTTCGCGCAATTGGAGCATACAAGATGTTGCTTCGTGCAATTGGAGCATACAAGATGTTGGCATGTTGCTTCGTGCTATTGGAGCATACAAGATGTTGCTTCGTGCAATTGGAGCCTGTTGTTTTGATCGAGTTTATATTTCTCATCCTTAGGTTGAGTTTTCTCCTTGAGGATAGTGAGTTTATGTTCCACGTATTTGATTCCATGTACATCTTACTTTTTCTTAATAATATCTTAGTTACCAAAAAGAAAATGAGATTCATCTCCAATAGTAATATTATGTTGTTTACTTATATGTATCAATTGCCACAAGTTTCTTAAATTCATCACTGGAAGAGCTTACAACAGTCTCCAATAATCAGCATTTGAAGATTATTAGAAGTTGGAAGTTTTTGCAAATGATTTGACTTCAATTAGTTCTTCGTTACTACTCTCCATACAATTTCACTTTGGGGCTCGGCTGAAAAGTGTTCCACCTAAGTATTTAGATCTTTTGTCAAAAATATTCAGACTTCATTCTTGGGTTTATTCTTGTGTGGTAGGAGGCTATTTTCATTTCATTCACTTCCCTGTGCCATCACATTCTGCGACTTCCTTCAAGCCTCCCAACGTTGTTGTCAATATTTCGAATCTATCCTTTAATTTTTGTCATTCTTCCATCTTGTTTAGCCATAATAAACATTTAATTATTAACTGCTGGAAATCTTGAATTTACTGATGCTCAATTGCTGGGTTGAGCTGATCCGTTGATATCTTCAATTCCAATATCCTGAAAGTATTAATGATATTATCCCTGCAGATTTTAGGTTCTTGTGTGGGGTGGGGTGGGGTTGTGGGGGTGGTGGCAGCCCTGGTTGGGAGGGGTGAACTCAATGTTATGTGTGCGCATTAATAAGAAGACTATGGCTTACTTGAAAAATTATTCAATGGGGACTGTCACAACACGTCAGTGCGTCACCTTAATGATACGGCGTGCACGTTACCCTAATGATATGGCATGACTGTCCCTTGGAATAACTTCTTGACTCCCTCTCTCCGCTTCCTAATTGTTGTTTATTTGCTTGTCAGGTTCTTGATTTGCTTGAAGATGGCTGTGAATCTTTACTGGATAGCATTCTGGCAGAGAACAACGGCGGCATCTAAAAATTCTTAGCTCTATTCATTTCAAGCCACTCAATTGCTAAATCCAAGTCCAATGGTTTTCTGATGTTAGAAAATATGTACTATGCCATTTCAGCATTTTCCGGTAAACCGGTTTTCATGGTACTTGAAAAAGCAAACGTCTGGTGGTTAATTACAATGAAAATGAGTATTTATAAGTACCCAAGTGACCCTAATATTTGTAAAAGATGCTAAATTAATTCTAATCTATACTGAAGTAAAGAAAATAAGGTCATACTAAAATTACCAAACTTCCTCACAAAGAAACCCATAAACTTGTCATACATCAGTTTCCTCTGCTCAAGCACAGAACTCATTTTCAGGTGTGATTGCACCTGAAGTCTGAAATCGTCCATTCCAAATAAAGAGATACTTTCGAATGGTATAAGCTGAAAAATCCCACTGTAAGCCTATTCTTTGGCAAAGCATATAGATGATTTACATGTTGAAGATTGTCAATCAAGTCTATGAAGAATCTGACGATAAGTTACTCTTCAGCTGATGCCTGCAGAAGAAGACCATGTGTTTTGTTAGGGGCTTCTTCTCCAAAAAGGTATGATAATTTATCATCCATGAGAGGAGTAATAATACTTGCAGAAGAAGACCATGTGTTTTGTTCGGGGCTTCTTCTCCAAAAAGGTGTGGTAATTTATCATCCATGAGAGGAGTAATAATACTCGCGCCATGACGGTGCTCTTTCTGATTCACCGTCTGTCCGTCTCCGTTGACATTTGCTCTGAGCAATGTTAGATTGTATATTTTGTTACGTTGGCAGTTTGGGACACCACTGTCATCGCAACCTCATCAAACAGCATATTCTCCTTCACCCGCCTACCCATCTCAGTCGTAGTCACTCAAGGCTGCCGCCATAACACATATTTGGGAGTCAATATTTATGCTCGGAGAAGCCTCGAGCCATCCCTGGTGCAGTTTCGAAAATTTTAACGTCTTCTTGAAGCTCAACAATAAAATGACTTCTCTTAATAAATCACCTGAATTGGAAAAGATATCAAAAAGTCTTCTTAAAAAAATTTAGATAAAAAAAAGTTCAAAAAATAATTCTTCTATTTAAAATTGTAATTAAAATATGTTAAATTTTGATTTAAATTGGTTACGTGATAGACTTTTAAAAATAAATTTGTTTTTGACAACTTTAAAAATAAAAATTTAAAAATAGAAAGTGTATTCTTTGATAGAAAGGTATTTAGAGCAACTTTGGTGCCCATTACCAACCCTCTAAAACAGTTTTTAGAGATTTTTAACCTCCTGAAGCCCATGGTGGCCTACACCACTCTCTATCTCCAAAATCAAGTAAATTGCTGTCTACGTGTAGAGACTAATTTAAAGGGAATAGTAATTTTCATTTCGTCTTTCACTCTCCTCCAGCACGTCTTCTTTGTCGTTCTCGACCGTTCTCTCTTCATATCTGTCTTCTTCCCCATTCTCCTCCATTTCATCTAGCACAACATGCACCGTGGATAAGAGGTTTTTCTAGTATCTACACCAGATTTCGCTCGATTGCTCTTCATTCCACAATTTTTAGTTAATTTCAAATATCAATTTCTTCACTTTCTAGGGTTTTATGGAGCAACTTTCTGAAACATTTGTCCTGAAGAATAGCACATTCTGCTCTTGCATGATTAAAGTAGACAACACTTTCTATATTCATCATAAACAAAGCTTATATAGGAGATGTATGTATGTATGCTGCTAGAGAGCTTTTCCCCTTTAAGGATGGATCATAGATTCCATTTTTCTGATAATGTGTTTGATTTAGTTCGGGCAGCCAACGGACTGGATGTTAGAGGTAGGGGTGAGAAATTCGAGTTGACCAGATTTTGAGGATTGGTGGATTATTTTGGCTAGACAGCTTTCTTTGTACAAGTGAGGAAAAGAAAAGAAATTTGACCTGTGTGATTGAGTGATTTGGTGTAGGAAGCTGAAATGGGTTGTGGCAGAGAGGGTCAATGGTGCAGGAAGGTTTATTTTTCAGCTGTTCTACTAAAGCCAGTTAGAGTATGATGATGATTATGGGAAAATTTGTGGACACTTCAAGTGGTAAGCATGAATAGTGTTGCCAATTGTCACATAACATCCTTCGAAATTTCTTTTCTATGGAGAATAAGTGAAAGTGCATTGCTTATTTCTTTTCCCTAACCACAAATCAGCAGTTTAGGATGATAATTTTTGCAATTTAATAGCCCGCAAATTTTCTATTTATTCGGTAATAGTATTTCACTATGTTGACGGCTCGTCAAGCAGGGCAGGGAGTGATGCAGGCTTATCCCTACACCCACCTAAAGGGGGAGAAATCAACAAGGAACTACGGTTCGAGTTCCAAGCATCCAACAACCAGGCAGAATACGAAGCTTTGATAGCTGGTCTAAAGCTCGCATTAGAGCTTGGGGCCTGCGAGGTCGTCATCTTCAGCGACTTTCAGCTCGTCGTGAAACAAGTTTGGGGGAAGTATGGGGCTAATCACCCCACATTGTCAAAATATTGGAAAAATTTGAATACTGGGAACTGAAACAGGTGGATAGGACAGAGAACATGCGAGCTGATCACCTATCCAAGATTGCATCATCAGACATCAGTGACCTCCCTCCAGATGTATGGTTGGAAACCCTCCGGACACCATCCGTAAACAGGAAGGAGGCCATGCCCATCAACCCCACAGAAAGATGCTGGATAGATGAGATACAAGATTATATTGAACAAGGAATACTGCCTGGCGAAAAAGACGTGGCCCAGCTACTAAGAAAGAGAGCAGCCCGCTACACAGTGATCGCTGGAGTACTGTACAGAAGATCATTCACCAAACCATTGCTCAGATGTGTCCGACCCGAGACAGTGAAAGACCTCCTCGCTGAAGTCCATGAAGGAGTATGTGAGGGCCACCCAGGCGCGAGATCGCTAGCAGACAGAATCATCTTCCATGGCTATTACTGGCCGACCTTGTAGAAAGATGCGGAGACCTATGTGCAAAAGTGTGACAAGGGCCAGAGATTTGCTAATATCCCAAGACTGCCGTAAGTTCCTCAAACACCAGTAGTCGCAGCTTGGCCATTTGACATGTGGGGGGTCGACCTCATAGGGCCTTTCCCAAAGGCCAAAGGAGGCTGCGGGTTCTTAATAGTGACAGTAGATTACTTAACAAAATGGGTAGAAGCAAAACCATTGGCTACCATAACCGAGGAGAAGGCAATCAGCTTCATACATGATTACATTTGGTGCCGATTTAGCCTACCTCGAGCCATTGTATCCGACCACGGCACCCAGTTCTCCACCAAGTTTACTGAGAGATGCGAGCAGATGAATGTCAAGCATTGGAAGTCCTCGGTTTCTCACCCGCAAGGAAACGGTCAGGCCGAAGCAGGAACAAGAAGATCCTCCATGCCTTAAAAAGAAATCTGGACGAGAAGAAAGAAAAGTGGCTCGACGTGTTACTTATCGTACTATGGGGAATTCGCACTTCGGTCAGAGGCTCAACAGGAGAGATACCCTTCACGCTGGCATACGGGTCAGAAGCAATGGCACCAATAGAGATGGCCCTACCAACACTAAGGGTAGACCATTTCAACGAACTGGACAATACAACAACTCGGGGGCTAGACCTCGACTACCTAGAGGAAAGGAGGCTAGAGGCAAGACTCAAGATGATCAACTATAAGCAGCTCGCCAAGACTCACCACGACAAACGAGTTAAAACAAGATCCTTCAACATCGGAGATTGGGTACTCAGAAAGATCGAGGTGACAGGTAGAAACGCTGGAAGAAACAAGCTATCTCCTAATTGGGAAGGACCATTCAAAGTGACGGGCATAATCAGAGAAGGAACATATCGACTAGTTGAGCAGGATGGCACTCCGCTAAAAAACTCTTGGCATGCCGATCACCTGAAGAGGTATATCACTAATGTAATACATTTCCAGAAATTATCAATAAAAGAAGAATTTCACCTATCTTGCGTCTACCTCAAATTTACTTTCCTCAAAGTTGTGCAAAAGGCACCTCGCCACGTCGAGGTCACCTTACGACCTACTCTTCACCACGATGAAGAAGATCGTAAGTAAAAGGCACCTCGCCACGTCAAAGTCACCTTACGACCTACTCTTCACCACGATGAAGAAGATCATAAGTAAAAGGCTCCTCGCCACATCGAGGTCACCTTACGACCTACTCTTCACCACGTTGAAGAAGATCGTAAATAAAAGGCACCTCGACCACGTCGAGATCAACTCACGACCTAATCTCCACCGCGATAAAGAAGATCACGACAAATACTTATACAAAAACATTAAGCAAAATGAGCAAACATGATTGAGCAAATCAAAAGGCAACTCATGCTTATATATACAAATCAAAATTGTTTACAAGCCCGAAAGGGCCAAAAATACAAAAATGTTGTTCAATTACAAAGCCCATCAGGCCAAAATCAAACCCGACACAGCGGGGTGAGCTAGGGGTCCGCTCGGCTCTCGGCCTCATGAATAGAGCGTGCATGCACATCTTGATTAGATTTGGCCCCCTCGAATTCTTCCAACCTGAAGTCACCATCAAAATCCACCTCATCGCCGTCGGCCAGGGCGTCAAGCAAAAAAGGGAACATTATTTTCAAAGGAAGGCGGAGGGACCCAGGGATCACGAACCAGTTCGGCATCTTTCCTACCGATCAGCTCAAGCTCTTCGGGCAGATAGGGCACGAGCTCGTGCCCCCGACGAGCTAAGTCACCCTTTAACTCAGCACTCCCCCACCTAACCAGGTCGCGAAGAGGGGTACCGCATGCCGCCGCCACACACAAGATCTGAGCCTTGCCCTTGTCATAATAAGAAAGAATTTCGTCCATATAGGACGAACTCTTCTTAAATTCAGCAACAGCGGTGCCCGGGCTCGCCGCCTTCCTCGCCTCAACCAACAGTTTCTCCAGCTTGCTAACCTTGCCCTCAAAATTCAGCTTAGCCTTGGTAAGCTCCCCTCGAGCAGTCAGAACATCACCTTGGGCAATCTTTAGGTCAGTACGCAGCTTGTTTTGTTCAGCAACGGCGGTAGCAAGCTCCCCCTTCAGATGGTTGGCCTCCTCGGTGGCCCGACTGACCTGCTCAGAAACCCGATTCGCCTCCTTAACCTTGCTGGCAGCCAGATCCTGACTAAGCCTTATGTCCTCCTGGGCCTTGGCAGCAGCGACCTCAAACTCCGCTATACGAGCTAGGGCCCCCTCGAGTTCGGCGTTGCTGGCACTCTCCTGTTTCTCCCTTTCAAGCTCGGCAACACGTCGGGCGAACTCGCGCCTATCCTTGTAGGCCTGAGCGAGCCTATTCGCAAAAGACTTCACACCAGAGGCAAACTGCAAACAGAAAAAATAAGTCAGAAAAAAGGGACTAATAGAAAGTAGAAACATGAGAAGGAGAGAGCAAAACACAAAGTATCTTACGTTGGTAAGGTCGACCCCCAAGATACCAGCCAGACGTGAAGGCGAGCAGTCATCAAAGGATTCGGCCAAAACATCATCAGCAAGGTCGAGAATAGCCTTCTTACCCAGCTCAAGGGAGTGGGCCCGAGGACTCAAAACAGGTCCAACCCGAGGAGGGGTAGCCGAGCTGGGAGCGGAGGGCACCTCGATGGAAGGGCTGGTTACACTATGTACACTCCCAATGGGAGAAGCCCGTCCAGGAACATCGAGCCCGACAGAAGAGACAACCTTGACAAGCTCGGCAGGCGAAACAACCTTACCAGGTTCCGCTAACTCATCAGCCACGACTGGCTCCTCGATCCTTGCTCTCTTTGTCGGAGCGGAGGCCGACGTAGACGTGGAACGCTTAGCGGGCATTTTCGAACCCGACACTTTCTCTTTGCCCTTATCAACGGGCAGTACAACTGTAGGAAGCACCTCGGCAGTCCCGGCCAAGGTCGCAGCCACACGAGCTTGGTCCAACTGTTCGGACCGATCTGACTTTGCCTGGGCTCGCCTACTCGAGTTCCTCCGCATGGCGTCTACATCCTCCATCACTACAAAAACAAAGAAGGGTCAGACACTTGTAAAATGTAAAAATGTATGCAGGAATAAAGGGAAGAAATTTAAAATTAATACATGTTTAACTCTGGAAGCAACCCGAATACATGTTCAACTCTGGAAGCAACCCCTTTCCGGGTCCCTCTGACAGCTCGGACAGTGTTGGTTAAACACAAGATCCTTATGGCGCAACCACCCCGGAAAGCTTTCAAAAGGTGGGAAGGTACACATCGGCTTAAGGCCATTAACTTTCAGGGGAGACAGCTCGGCTACAACTAGCAGGTTCTCATCTTGGGTTATACCCTTCTAGTCATAGCACCTGACCTGGGAGTTGCCCCGTACACCCAAGGGGGCTTCCAAGGCCTGTTTGGCCGACCTATCATATTCATCAAGCTCGGCATGGTGAATCAAGGTAAAAGGCTCCTCAGTCGGCACTGCGAAGTTCCCTCCAAGCCGGCTCTCAACCATGATAACCTTGTCAGCCCAGCCAGAAACCTTCCCAGGAGGATCAGAAAATAACTTAACCCGGTAATTTTGGGTTTTTGCCTGAAGACGGTTATTATTACGATCGAGGTGGAAATAATGGCAAAAGAGGGTCAAGGTCGGCTCAAAACCCAGCACACGCGCACTCGCAATGAAACAGATGAGTACTCGCATAGTGTTCCAGGTGAGATCGAGGGGGACGGTAGAGGTGACATCAAGGAACTCACAAATAAAGGGGTCCAAGGGAAAACGAAGTCTCAGCTCGAAAAAACTCAAGTAAAAACCAACTCGGCCCCTTGAATCACGTAGATCGGCCAGGACTAGCTCGGGGTCGGGAACGTACCCGCGGTAATCATCAAAATTACAAGGATACTTCGATAACCAGCTGTTCAGGTCGGCAATAGTCATCCTATTCCTCCAATCTCAAAAAGCGCGCTTTACGGCACCCCCGACATCAGCATCAACCTTAGACTTCATTTTCTTGCTCCTAGGAGCTCGCAGTACATGACTGGCGTCTAGAAAAGAGACGGACGACGCTGAGGTGGCAGCCCTCGAAGGCCCTGCGACCTTACTAGCCACCCGATTCTCGTCAAAATACAAACACAACAACCCCGACATGGCCACATCATACTTCTTGATGATCCTCATCGAGGTCCCAAAGGGCATATCATCGACCTTGTACGGATTGTCGGCAGGGACAACCAAGTCGTCTAAATTTGCACCACAAGCGGTGAGCAGGGCATTGGCCTCACTTGGCAGAACGAATTTCCAGTCACCGGTCTCGGCCTTATAGATTGCATGTCCCTTTTACGACCTGGCAAACATGGGACCCTCGTTGGCACGTTTGATCCTCATGTTCACAGACAGAGAACACGATGAGGAGGAGCTCGTTGGAAGAATGGTTATGAAAAGAGAACGTAACGACCTGGACAGATCGACCTAGATAGATCGACCTGGACAGAAAGCTAAGGGACGCACAAAACTCACCGGAACCCTAAAATTTCAAAATCACCGAAGCCCAACCCAGAATCCGGCCAGTCACCGACAAAGAGATAAAGCAGGAAAATGAACAAGAAAATAGGCCACAAACGGAAATAAATGGAGCAAGGATCAAGGTTAACTAACCTAAGGTCCAGAAGAAGCAAGGAAACACGAAGGAAAGCTTGGAATCTGAAGCTTTTTGAGAGACGGAGAGTTCGCCGAAAATCGCCTGGTCGCCGGGAAAATTCGGAAGTTTCTGGTAAATGAAAGTGAATAGTGGGAACACGCTTATATAAGGGACCTGGAGTGGCCGGGTCGACCCACACAGAAACACGCGGATCCTAACACGGTGCCGTTTTGAAGTAAGAATGTCAACCGCCAAAAATTCAAAATTGAAAAAAATGCGCCGTCTGACAAGCCACGAGCTCTGCATCATTAAATGCGCGCGATTCCCAAGGAAAGTACCAAGACGAGCTAAAATCATGCAATCTCGCGTGAAACTGATCAGCTCAACACATCGCACAATTACTTCACACCTCGAGGATAAATCCTCTCCTTGAGAAGTAGGGGGCAACTGAATGACCTCAGCCTTCAGCTGGACACGTGGCAGACATCACGACCTCATACCTTCCAACTGGGCAAGCGCCGAGGTGACATACGCCCACATCGATATGACGACCTGTCAAATCACATTGCGACAGGTCGCCAACCTCACTAGTATACTCTCCAGCACATTGACACGAGGACCTACAGTGCGACCTGGGGACATCCCAGGTCGACCACATAGCATCAAGCGACCTGGACATATACCAGGCGACCTTGACTATATTAACATCGAGCGATCTAGGTACATACTAGGCCGACCTCGATGTAACCCCTCTCAGCTCGGCAAAACAGAGTCCTCTATGGAATCACCTCTCAACTGGGAAGAGTCCTGCTATTACTCTGTACACATCAGTCCTAAGCATACAAGGAAACGTAATCTGAAAGACATGAAAATTAATCATATCTCCCATTCCGAATCCAACTAGGATTATGACTTATCTCCTTATAAATAAGCACCCTCACAAGCCTCATAAGGTATATGAAAACTACTTGCTTACAGTATATTCTCTTAGCTTTACATCACCTCTGAAGTATTGCTAATTCTCACGTCTGAGGGTTATCGCTGGGACATCCCAGCCCCCCTTACAGTGTTCTTTCAGGTTTTAAGCTACCTACACTTCAAGGGCAATCCCTGCAACATAAGTCGAAATCCTACTAGACTACACACGTGAATCAGACGCGGTCACATACAACATTTTTTGCGTGATCAAAAACGCATCAAGAGATTACAAAGAATTTTCATCATAAAGGAAAGTGCAGGAACTCTTTGCAATTCATCCTTTTCTGAAATTGATAATCAAGCTATCTTTATTTACACTAAAAAATAATGTTTTTTTTTTTTGTATAAAGACTTAAAAAAAAAATCATAAAACAGTAAGTACTATAATTTTGGAAATACAAAAATATAGAAAGATGATCTAATCGAAAATATTACTATGATAAAAAGAGATCACAAGAACATGCAACTTGAGCTTTCCCCAAGTCATACTCCTTCCATCCTAAGAATATTGAAGAGCAGGAGGAAGGCAGGGGTCTTCTAAACTACATAAGAAGTAAAAAAACAGGATTTGGACTAGACCTAGTAACAAAAGATGGACTTGACTCACTACTCTGATTAGCAGACAACAAAAACAGAGAGATCTTCAACGCTTGAGCTGGCTCGAGCAAGGACATCAGCCACTGCATTTTCTTCTCAGTAAACAGTCAAGCAGAACCTCCCACTCCTGCTGGAGAAGCTGCCTCCTGCAATCAGAAACAAGGATGGATAAGTGGTCTGGAGTCTGGACAGGTATTTTCGTGGATTAGATCGATAGCTGTTCTCACAAATCACACCTCTACGGAATGGGAGGAAAAAAAAACCGTAAAATAGAAAGCTTCCTAGCTCTCTTGCTAATGACAAAACTCACATGTACGTGCACACATTAGCACAAGCTAACGGTTAATATTTTCCACTTTGTTCGATATGATCTGGAGAATCCGAGGTACAGATAAACCTACCTAGCAACAACATGAAAGCAGAATTGAGCTGACAAACATCACATCCATAGAAACCAAAAGGCAAAGTGACCTTCATGTTAATTCTCATGTATACGACTTCCCAAATATGGGGTTCATCATAGGTTATGAATTTTAACAATTTAAAAATATCGCAACTTTTCCAAATTAAATCCTGCGACTTTATTTTACATTCCCATTTCACGTATATAATGGATCCGTGACAATTTCTTCCTTCTAAGAGAATTATTTTTCTACCTTAATTCCAAGAGAATTTTGGACCATCAAATAGAGAGGTGTTTATTATCCATCCCTTAGCCTGAATAAGCAAACTCAGGCTGGAGCACACTTGGAAAACACTATTATCAATCTAAAAATGATAAAGAAAGGAAATAACAAGTAGAACCAGCATGAGCTGGAATCACATCATCAACAACAACAATTGTGAACCAACAAACTAAAAGGCGAGATCGTCACTGAGGTTAAAAGTTATCACCAGAGATATTCTTCAAAAGATTCCAGCTATTGGCATAAGTTTCGTACAAATCGGGTATCTCATCCTTAAAGCCCAGCACAACAGGAAAATTCTAATAGTTGTGTAATTCTATCCCAAGTTAAAATTGCATCTGTTAAGCATACAACAGAAGTAGTGGAACATCAAAGTCCTTAGAAAACATCAAAATGTGAATAACAATGTGAAGTACAGAAATTTGAAGTGAACAGAACGTTTCTCTCCAAAAGCAAAAGGAAAATGCTAGAGATCGCAATATTTCATCCCAATTTCTCATCCTAGGGCTTGTCTGCCATGCGTTTTGGTCAAAAACGCTCCGTTTTTGCTATCTAAGTGTATCAATAGTGAGTTTTAAGAAGCTACATTTAGGAAACGGAGGTGGCATTTTAACGCTACACGTTGTAGCTATTTTAACAAATGCTTCAACAAGAAAGCTGGGTTTCAATTGTCGGATCGAGAGAGAGAGAGAGAGAGAGAGAGAGAGAGAGAGAGAGAGAGAGAGAGAGAGAGAGAGAGAGAGAGAGAGAGAATGGAGAATAACTGACCTTTGTTTGCAATTTTTCAAGCTACAAAACACAAAAATCTTTAACAAAGAGTGGAAGAAAAGAACTGGGGCTGAACAGAGTAAGAAAACATTAAAAATAAACTAAATATTGATGAAATTTGTTTGCAAATTTTCAAGCTACAAAACACAAAAATCTTTAACAAAGAGTTGAAGAAAAGAACTGGGGCTGAACAGAGTAAGAAAACATTAAAAATAACTAAATTTTGATGAAAATTGAGGTCCTAATTTCTAACCTATGGAACCCCAAATCGGCTTTTTAAAGAAAAGGGATTGATTCAAAAGAATAATCAGATCCGGAGCTTCCATATCTTACAATAGTTGAACTGGTCACCATGATCTAGCAAACATCTCTGTTTTCAGTAGAGAGGATGCTCTTTGTTCCTTAGTAAGAGCAGCCAAGAAGTGCTTAGCCATGTGGACTGGAAGTCATGGTGGACGAGCGGTTCATCGATTGTTCATTCAGATGCATAGACAGAGGAGCTTGTCCTTTAAAGTTAGAGAGACGCCATGGAAGGATAAAAGAAAGCAATAAGGATGTTTGAGATATTTTCAACCCCAACCCACAAGTGTCAAGTTTTTTATTATTACTCTTTTTATGAATTATGACTAGTTTATAATTTTGGCTATTAACATTTTTTTGGTGTGTCCTAAAAAAATTGTATTATTTCTAAAAAAAAATTATTTATTGAGAAAAAATAACAAATAAGTAAAGCAATAATTTTAAAAAATTTAGACTGTCAAATGAGATTAATTTTTACAAATGAATATATATATATATATATATATATATATAAAGTATTAAAATGAACCAAATAATTGCGAAATGGATAAAATTGTCATTTTTGACAAATACTCAATTGCTAAACCAACATTTTAAAAAGCTACACCAAACACATTTTAAGAAAAAGGCTGTGTTTCAAAAAAAAAAAAAAACTTTTTTTTAAGCAACTCACTTTAAAAACATTACACCAGACGGGGCCCTAGTCTATGTCAAACATTTGGTTGTTTAGTTTGAGGCCCCACAAGTTAGGTAATGTGATGTCTCATCAATCACATGCTTAACACATAGTGCGATGAAAAATTGAGATCCTAGCAATACTCTTTGTATAAACCTACCTAGATACACTGCAAAATGGAAAATGATAGGGATCCCAAACTTTTAGCCAAATTTATTATCACACTCAAGGTGACAAGCATGTAATTGATTATTCTATGGCCTCACAAATAGAGTGATGTGATGTCCATCCAATCAAATGCCCTGTCACATACATTGGGATGAAAAATTGGGCAAAAAAATTGGGATCCCTATCACTACTCTCGCAAAATAAGGAGCTGAAAACAATATTATCATAAATTGCAAAAGTTATCACGAATACAACTTCCCAAAATTGGGTTTCATCAAAAATAAATCTAAGGAATTGCCTATTTTCAAAAGTTAATCTGTTGACTTTCCTTTACAATCTCACTTCTACAACTTTCCAAAATGGGGGCCCCTCATAAATGTATTCAAGCAGAAACGTTCATTCGTCTTCTAAAAGTCTCTTTCTACCCTAAATTCCAAAAGAATAACAGACTATCACGTTAAAACATTTTTGCTTCCCACATTAGCTTGGTTAAGCTAAATGCAGGCAGCAGCATTCAGCAAACTAAAGGCAGCATTCTTATCAAATGAGAAACCATGAAGAAATTAAAGTACAACAGATACAACCAGAACAAGCTGTAGCCACATCAAAATCAACAACAATAACAAAAAGAAAAGGAAAAAAGAAAAATAATTTGTGAACCAACAAATAGTAAAGTGAGATTGTCACCTGACCTGAGAATAATGGTGGATCTTCTACAACAGTTTGAAGCTATTGGTGTAAGTTTCATACAGTTGAGGTACCTCATCCTTAAAGCGCAGTACATACTTTTGTAAAAATTTCAACTCGGACAATAGAACAACCGTGTAAAGCTGCAGATCAGAATCTACCAGCTTATTCTCCTTCAAGATTGTCAAAACTTGATTCCTGGGCTTCACCCTTTTCTCCAAACTAAACATCAAAAGAACAGCATGTGAAGCAAAGTACTCGGGCTTAAACCCAAGTTCCTTTATGTAAAAGTCCATCATTTTCTGGATTTTATCTATAGATATGGCCAAACACATAGGTTGCGTCCTAATCATGGAATATATATCCAAATCAGCCCAACCGAAACTTCTAAAGATTTCAAACTTCATCTCGCAGGTTGACTTATTAACCTGAGCGAGGGCAATTAAACCATGAAGGAACATACCAGAATCACGAGGAATCCTCAATTCCCCCTCTACTCTATGTAATATATCTTCAATCCATTCAGGCCTTTGTAAAAATATTCTTGGGTGTTTAACTAACAACTTCTCAATATTCTCATTTGACAACCCATAATTCTCCAACAACAATAAATTAGACGGAAGTTTTTTTAAGGCATGAGGACTAAGCAGCCAACTTGACCTGATGATAGCTTTAACAACCTTTTCATCACTTCCACCAAGTAACTTTTTCAAATAAATGATATTGGATAACATTTGGTTACCTTGACTGGTGGTGAAAAGTGTTGAATTCCTCTTGACGAGCTCGACTAGATCCGACCCGGATAAGCCAATTTGTTGAAAAATCTTGAGCCTGGGTTCTAGGGTTCTATCAAGACTGCATAATCGAATTGTGGGTACGGAAGAAATGATGTCTGTGATCTGGGTTTGGTCCAAACCACCGTATTGTTTGAAAAGATTGACGATTAAATCGGAATTTTCAGTGGATTTCTTCAGGTGACTTACTTTTGATGACGCGGAGATGGCTTCAAGTTCCACGGCAGCTGGAGATGTTGACAGATATCGAAACGCATAGCTTGAGAGTAGCTCCGCTGCGCCATGATTCCGATGGCTAACAAGAAACGTTCTAAGGAGCATATTCTCCGAGGGTTTGGGGAAGGAAAAAAACTCAATTTGACGAAATTGAGCTGAATAGTCTCTCCCTCTAAACTCTCCCTAAAACCCCTTTTCCAACTAAGCCGGAGGGAGTCCCCAATTAGGACGGGACGACCGGAGGGGATCGAGGGGAGGGCTCGACCCGAGACACGAGCAACTATGTTACCAATCTTTTTCCTCTGTACAAAAAAAGAAAGAAAAAAAAAACTTATGTTACCAATCTCGGGCCTTCTTTCAAACTGACACAAATCTGTTCGATGGATTAGTGGTTTGGAATTTGCAATACTTGAACTTCGGAAAATGATTGATAGCACGAAATTTTTTGAGGTTGATTCTACATCGCCAAGCGACTATGGCTTCATTGCCAAAATTCTAAGAGGTTGATTCTATATTTACCCTAAACTCACATTGCTACTGTGATACCCCGTATTTATTTTTATTATTTAGTAAATTGTAAGGATAACGAATATATATATATATATATATAGATAAATTATTTATTTATTTATTTATTTTTGGCATAATTTCATTTGGGCCGTAGATTAAACCATTAGTTTAGCTTAAATAGATAGTGATGATTATAGTACTAATAATAATAATGATAGATAATAATAATAACAGATAATAGTGAATAAGGGAGAGACGTGAAGGAGTGTGAGTTGCCGAACGATCGTGCATTTGAGAGAGGCTACGACATCGAAAAGATAAGGGATACTTGTGTTTGAATTTTTAAGAATCCTATTAAGATGCTAAGAAGAAAATAATCTAGAAAGCTCATTCTTAGTCCAAACCCAAACGATAGTCTCGCTCGGAATCAAAGTTGCAAGAGAGAGGTTAGAAGGCGACGACCCAGAAAGAAGAGAATCGTAAGCGGGTGAAGGGAAAGTCCGGTTGAGGTAAGTCCCAGGTTTTCTCTTAATAATAGAATTCCAGTGTCGTCTTGTTAAGTTGAATATTTAAATAATGCAAGGTTATGGTGTTGTTGGGCCTTGAGTGGTGGGTGAAATCTATTGGGAGTGAAGGGGACAGATTCGATGGAGTGAATGTGTTAATGTGTAAAAAGATGTGTGAAGGTATATGTGCAATAGTTAATAATGGATTGTGTTCCTGCCTTCGTTTCCATTCATTTGTCTTCTTTAGTAGCCTGGTTCTCTCCCTTTGGGTATTAATAGTGGAGAATGAATGTTAATATGGGGTGTGTGCGTGTGTGTGCTTGTTGTTTTAACTAAGGAAAGGGAGTAAGGGAGAGAAGAGAGTGACGGGGCCGATTGGGTTGATGTCTTTCACAGTGTGCATGTGGATGTTGAAGTTTGGTTAGAGAGATATGAGAAACAAAACAAGAGAAGGGAAGAAAAAAAAAGGAAGAAATCCCAGAACAGGGAAGAGAGAAATGATTGTGGCGGGGGATTTTGTTGCGTGAATGTTTTGTGTGTGTGTCAGTGTGTCGTGTGAATGTAGGTAAGAGTTTTGGTCAAGCTTTGGTTAATGTGTTTGTGTGTGTTTGTGTGTGTAGTGTGTGTGCTGTGCGTGCGTGTGTGTTGTTATGTATGTATGGACAACGTGTGTGTGCATGCTGTGCGTGTGGTGTATGTATGTGTGTGTATATGTATGTCGTGTATGGGTGTATTATGTGTGTGTGTATGTGTGTATGTGTTGAGTGTACTTGTGTGTCAGTAGGTGTAGATCTTGGTTGTGTGGGATGACTTGGTTAATAATAGAAGTTTAGGGAGAAATGACCAGAGGGAGTAGTAATCTGTGTGTGCGTGTCTTGTGTGTGTGAGTTATATGTAGTATTAAGAATGATAATAAGCTAATGTTATTATAAGGAAGGAGTAATAATATAGTAATTTTAGTATACTAAATTTATGTTATTATTTAGGGTTATATTATATTGCGCGAATTTTAGCGTAGTGACGAGTATTATACATGTTGAATTTAGATTTGGACGAGCGCGTATGACGGACATTATTCGCGTACGAGTTAACTATCTCCGCAAAATTAGCAGGTAAGGAATTTCGCTTCTTTTAGGTTATTTCATAAAATATATATTTCTTTTGACAATTAGGTTCCTTGTCAATTCTTGAAATTTGCTTTGACTCCGTCGATTCACGTTTCGTTGTGTCATTTTCTTCAAAACCTTGTGTCATATCTTTGGTGTTTGATGAAACACTTATACTTGGAAAGTAAATTTCGTATGTATCGTTTGATAATATTGTTTTATTTTGAACTCCGCTATAATCACTAGTTGAAGAACCCGTCACTGGGTATAGAGTGAACCTTATATTTTTGCACCACTTGGCCTTTGGTGCGGTAGTCATGACTTACCTTTATTAGTTACCCTTGAGGTAAAATTTTGGCACCCTTCGGGGGCATTTGTATGATTGGTCAATGGACCACCTACGTGATCATGGCATCTGTGAGTAATCTGTTGTGACTAGCCGATATGGGACGGTTGGTGACGATTGGGTTACTCGACTTCGTACTTTGCATGCTTCTTTTCTTTGAACTCTTATTTGTGAAACACTAGTCTGTTCGCATTGGTCACTTTCGTTGTAAAGCATTACATGAACTGCAAACTACCTTTTTGTAACATTGATCACTTTTGAATATTCTCCTTGTGCGTCCACCCTTCCTTAGAAACCGGAGGGGCGGCGATTGAACTTACTGGGCATTGTTCGCTCACCCTTCACTTTATTCTTCTCCTCAGGTCACAAATGAGATATTAAGGTTTTATGTTGAGGCATGCAAGCAAGGATGAGTTGGAATTTATTTTATTGAGTTTCTATGTAATAAGTTTAATTTAAGTTTCGATGTTTGAATAACTTAGTTAGTCCTGCGAGACAATTTATTTTGGGTTTGGATTTTGAGATTGTAAAACTTGGGTTATCATTCCGCTGCACACTTTCCTTAAGAATTAACTTTGATATATTGCAAACTTGATTTGGTTTAGTTGGATTGCGAGCTGTGACGTGTTCGGGCTTGGGCCCGTTTAATTGGGACTCAGGTTTGGGGCGTTACAAAGTTGGTATCAAAGCAAGGTACGGGCACTACGTGTTCTTAATGATGTCATTTGGGTTAACAAATGCTCCGGCGGCATTTATGGATTTGATGAATCGAGTGTTTAGGAAACTTCTCGACCAATGTGTGATTGTGTTCATTGATGATATCTTGATTTACTCCAAGACCTGGGAGGAGCACGAACAACACTTAAGGATGGTGTTACAAATTCTTAGAGTGGAGAAGCTATATGCTAAATTCAAGAAGTGTGAGTTTTGGTTGGAGAAGGTAGCTTTTCTGGGGCATGTGGTCTCAAAGAATGGTATTTCTGTGGACCCAGCCAAGATTGAGGCGATTGTGAATTGGGAAAGACCTACGACCGTTACCGAGGTTCGGAGTTTCTTAGGATTGGATGGGTATTATCGCCGTTTCGTAGAGGGGTTTTCAAAAATAGCCGGTCCATTGTCTCGACTAACTCAGAAAAGTGTAAAGTTTATTTTGACGGCTGAGTGTGAAACGAGTTTTCAAGAGTTGAAAAATCAATTGGTTTCGGCTCCTATCCTTACGTTGCCATCGGGGACTGGTGGATTTGTGATTTATAGTGATGCTTCACAAAAAGGATTGGGATGTGTGTTGATGCAAAATGGCAAGGTGATTGCTTACACTTCTCGGCAATTGAAGAATCATGAGAAAAATTACCCGACCCATGACATGGAGTTGGCGGCTGTGGTGTTCGCCCTAAAAATTTGGAGGCATTACTTATATGGAGAGATATGTGAGATCTACACGGACCATAAAAGACTCAAGTACATTTTTACCCAAAAAGAGCTAAATATGAGACAACGGAGGTGGTTAGAGTTACTAAAGGATTATGATTGTACTATATTGTATCACCCTGTAAAGCTAATATAGTGGCTGATGCTTTGAGTCGTAAGAACCGGGGAAACTTAGCGATGATGATCACTAGGGAAAAGAGAATTTTGAATGACCTGGAGCCTATGGGAATCGAGGTTAAAGTTTGTGGTGGGGATGGATATTTGGCAAATTTGAGTGTCCAACCATGTTTGTTGGAAAGAATCAAAGCAGCGCAGGCAAATGATCCGGAGTTAATAAAGATCTCTAGGGGATTAGAAAATGGTGGTCAAGAAGACTTTCGAGTAAGTGGAGATGGTATTCTACGTTACGGATCTCGAATATGTGTTCCCTCTGACCCGGAATTGAAAAGACAGATTTTGGAAGATGCTCATAACTCGAGGTTTGCCGTACACCCAGGCATCACAAAGATGTATTGGGACGTGCGTGATACTTTTTGGTGGGGGAATATGAAGAGAGAGAGATAGCAGAGTTTGTCTCTAGATGCCTGGTGTGTCAGCAGGTTAAGATAAAACATCAGAAGCCTGGGGGTTTGTTATAATCGTTACCAATACCTGAGTGGAAATGGGAGCATATCACTATGGATTTCGTGGTAGGACTACCGAGGACCTTGAAAGGGCATAACGCAATCTGGGTCATTGTGGACCGACTAACCAAGTCCGCTCATTTTCTCGCTTTTCGGGTTAATGATTCGTTGGAGAAGCTAGCAAAGTTGTATGTCGATGAGATTGTACGGTTACATGGGGTACCAGTCTCAATAGTCTCAGATCGTGATGCTAGATTCACCTTGAAGTTTTGGGGTAGCTTACAGAAGGCTTTGGGTACAAATCTGAGTATGAGTACAGCTTTTCATCCGCAAACTGATGGTCAATCGGAACGAACTATACAGACGTTGGAGGATATGCTTAAAACTTGTTCCTTGGATTTTCAGGGTAATTGGAACGATCATTTACCATTGGTGGAGTTCACGTATAACAACAGTTACCATGCAAGTATTGGTATGGCACCTTACGAAGCATTGTACGGGCGAAAGTGTCGATCACCTACTTGTTGGGATGAAGTGGGCGAGAGGAGGCTGTTAGGACCAGAGTTGGTGCAGATTACTTCGGAGAAGGTACACTGATTAGGAAGTGACTTCTTATGGCTCAGAATAGGCAGAAGTCTTATGCTGATAATCGGCGTCGTGGGCTTGAATTCGAAGTAGGAGATCATGTATTTCTTAAGATTTCACCCACAAGAGGAGTTATGAGATTTGGTCTTCGGGGTAAACTTAGTCTGAGATTTGTGGGACCATTCGAGATATTGGAGCGAGTTGGGGAGGTCGCCTACAGACTCGCTTTGCCACCTGTTGATGCGGGAGCATTGGGTTACAACATCCGCAAGAACCCAAGTCAAGTCGTGGATGCATTACAAGGGGGCGATGATGGTTTGACATTGTCTCTCGAGTCATTGATGATGCAAAGTAGGAAGATTCTCGAGTTTAGAAGGCCTTTGGAGGTCACGTGCACAACAAGGGATGATATTTGGGCAAAAGAAGGCATTGGAGACATTCTGGGTTGAAAGCGATCGCCCTTCATTGAAGAAAGCGATCGCATTGGAGGCATTTGCGAGGACCAGCCTACTGGCCACAAAGCGATCGCTTTGTGGCGAGGGAGGGCGATCGCCCTCTAGGCAGTTTGGCGGATTTCGAGTTTCCTTCCAGGTTTTTGATTCCTAGCTTGTATAGGTTGACTTTCTATTCCTAAGTAGGATAGTAATACTAATGCTTGTACAATTAGGAGTAGTTTTCTTTACCTTTAATGATTAGGATGCATTGTAAACAACTATAAATAGGGATAGATCTAAGTTGTAAAAATTCAGATTATTGTTATATAATTCTCAAGGAGAAATTTCAAAGAACAAGGTTGTTCTTATTTTTGTCTATTATTTCCTTAGGTCTAGGAGGTAATATTCAAAAGGATTCTTTACGATAGGTGAGTGAAGCCTATCCGGTGAATCCAAGCGAGGTCTTTACGTTAGGAGAGTGAATCCTAACCGGTGACTCGTGTTCTATCTTCTATTTTCGCTGCAACTTTGATCATTATTTCATCATATTCATCCATAGTTTCATAAACAACAAGTCTTGCGTTTGTTACGCATCACCTGTGTTGTCCGGAGTGCACAACGTGTTTCATGTGTCGATGCTGAGGAAGTATGTCTCGGACCCGAGCCACGTGATAGAATATGAGCCGTTACGACTTCGGGAAGATTTGAGTTATGACGAACAACCTGTTCGTATTGTAGATCGGAAAGACCAAGTACTAAGAAGGCGAACCATTCCGTACGTGAAGTTGCAATGGACTAATCACTCAGAAAGAGAAGCTACTTAAGAACTCGAGGAAGAAATGTGAGAAAAGTATCATGACCTCTTCGATGACTAAGTACGTTAAGTTTAGAGGACTAAACTTCTTTTAACGGGGTGAGAGTGTGATACCCCGTATTTATTTTTATTATTTAGTAAATTGTGAGGATAACGAAAAAAAATATATATATATATATATAGATAAATTATTTATTTCTTTATTTTTGGCATAATTTCATTTGGGCCGTAGATCAGACCATTAGTTTAGCTTGAATAGATAGTGATGATTATAGTACTACTAATAATAGTGATAGATAATAACAGATAATAGTGAATAAGGGAGAGACGTGAAGGAGTGTGAGTTGCCGAACAATCATGCGTTTGAGAGAGGCTACGGCATCGGAAAGATAAGGGAGACTTGTGTTTGAATTTTTAAGAATCCTATTAAGACGCTAAGAAGAAAATAATCTAGAAAGCTCATTCTTAGTCCAAACCCAAACGATAGTCTCGCTCGGAATCAAAGTTGCAAGAGGGAGGTTGGAAGTCGACGACCCAGAAAGAAGAGAATCGTAAGCGGGTGAAGGGAAAGTCCGGTTGAGGTAAGTCCCAGGTTTTCACTTAATAATAGAATTCCATTGTCGTCTTGTTAAGTTGAATATTTAAATAATGCAAGGTTATGGTGTTGTTGGGCCTTGAGTGGTAGGTGAAATCTATTGGGAGTGAAGGGGGTAGATTCGATGGAGTGAATGTGTTAATGTGTGAAAAGGTGTGTGAAGGTATATATGCAATAGTTAATAATGGATTGTGTTCCTGCCTTCGTTTCCATTCTTTTGTCTTCTTTAGTAGCCTGGTTCTCTCCCTTTGGGTATTAATAGTGGAGAATGAATGTTAATATGGGGTGTGTGCGTGTGTGTGCTTGTTGTTTTAACTAAGAAAAGGGAGTAAGGGAGAGAAGAGAGTGACGGGGCCGATTGGGTTGATGTCTTTCACAGTGTGCATGTGGATGTTGAAGTTTGGTTAGGGCGATATGAAAAACAAAACAAGAGAAGGGAAAAAGAAAATGGAAGAAATCCCAGAACAGGGAAGAGAGAAATGATGGTGGCAGGGGATTTTTTTGCGTGAATGTTTTGTGTGTGTGTGTGTGTCAGTGTGTCGTGTGAATGTGGGTAAGAGTTTTGGTCAAGCTTTGGTTAATGTGTTTGTGTGTGTAGTGTGTGTGCTGTGCGTGCGTGTGTGTTGTTATGTATGTATGTACAACGTGTGGTGTATGTATGTGTGTATATGTATGTCATGTATGGGTGTATTCTGTGTGTGTGTGTGTGTATGTGTTGAGTGTACTGGTGTGTCAGTAGGTGTAGATCTTGGTTGTGTGGGATGACTTGGTTAATAATAGAAGTTTAGGGAGAAATGACCAGAGGGAGTAGTAATCTGTGTGTGCATGTCTTGTGTGTGTGAGTTATATATAGTATTAAGAATGATAATAAGCTAATGTTATTATAAGGAAGGAGTAATAATATAGTAATTTTAGTATACTAAATTTATGTTATTATTTAGGGTTATATTATATTGCGCGAATTTTAGCGTAGTGACGAGTATTATACATGTTGAATTTAGATTTGGACGAGCGCGTGTGACGGACATTATTCGCGTACGAGTTAACTATCTCTGCAAAATTAGCAGGTAAGGGATTTCGCTTCTTTTAGATTATTTCGTAAAATATATACTCCCTCCGTCCCTAAATTATTGTTTGGGTTGACCCGGCACACGGATTAAGAAAACTCAATTGACTTGATTATTAATATTAGAATAGTATTGAAAAAGGGTGTTGTTTCCTTTAATGCACATGTGTATGTGGCCCATAATTAAAGTAGGAAGAAAAAGTAACGGTAAAATAGTAAAAGTGATGTTCTAAAAAGGAAAGTTTCAAACAAGACAATTATTTTGGGACGGACGAAAAAAGAAAGGAAAACAATAATTTAGGGACGGAGGGAGTATATTTCTTTTGACAATTAGGTTCCTTGTCAATTCTTGAAATTAGCGTTTTGATTGCTATACCCGACCTTGTGTCGGAATTTGCTTTTACTCCGTCGATTCACGTTTCGTTGTGTTATTTTCTTCAAAACCTTGTGTCATATCTTTGGTGTTTGATGAAACACTTATACTTGGAAAGTAAATTTCGTATGTATCGTTTGATAATATTGTTTTATTTTGAACTCCGCTATGATCACTAGTTGAAGAACCCGTCACTCGGTATAGAGTGAACCTTATATTTTTGCACCACTTGGCCTTTGGTGCGGTAGTCATGACTTACCTTTATTAGTTACCCTTGGGGTAAAATTTTGGCACCATTTGGGGGCATTTGTGTGATTGGTCAATGGACCACCTACGTGATCATGGCATCTGTGAGTAATCCGTTGTGACTAGCCGGTATGGGACGGTTGGTGACGATTGGGTTGCTCGACTTCGTACTTTGCATGCTTCTTTTCTTTGAACTCTCATTTGTGAAACACTAGTCCGTTCGCATTGTTCACTTTCGTTGTAAAGCATTACATGAACTGCAAACTACCTTTTTGTAACATTGATCACTTTTGAATATTCTCCTTGTGCATCCACCCTTCCTTAGAAACCAGAGGGGTGACGATTGAACTTACTGAGCATTGTTCGCTCACCCTTCACTTTATTCTTCTCCTCAGGTCACAAATGAGATATTAAGGTTTTATGTTGAGGCATGCAAGCAAGGATGAGTTGGAATTTATTTTATTGAGTTTCTATGTAATAAGTTTAATTTAAGTTTCGATGTTTGAATAACTTAGTTAGTCCTGCGAGACAATTTATTTTGGGTTTGAATTTTGAGATTGTAAAACTTTGGTTATCATTCCGCTGCACACTTTCCTTAAGAATTAACTTTGATATATTGCAAACTTGATTTGGTTTAGTTGGATTGCGAGCTGTGACATGTTCGGGCTTGGGCCCGTTTAATTGGGCTCAGGTTTGGGGCAATACAGCTACAGTCTATTTTCCTTCTGCAATGTGTGTTCTCTGTCGTCTGTTTGTTGGAATTACTGTTACTTTCAAAAGAAAAGTAAAATTCCCAAATTTATAAATACAAATTACTTATAACCTCTGATTCTTATATCATATCTATTTTGATATTTTCTTGGAGGTTAATAATTCTTTAGGGAAGAAATTGTAGAACCAGAAAGGTAAATAACCCATTGATTGAAGAGATTTTAAGATTGTAACTTAAAAATAAAATGTCCTTTTCTCTAGTTTAAGTAAAAGTTTGAGATAAGAACAAAGAGAGGACGGAAGAAGGATCTTTATGAATCTAAAACTTGGACTTAATATATGATCTCAATAAGAGAAAATGTAGAATTACTCTGCAAATAAACTGCCATAGAAGAAGGCACGTGATATATATATATATATATATATATATATATATATATATTATGTTCTAAGAGAACGTTGAAATGGATTGAACCTGATACCTCACACTTTGTGAAGCCCTACCTCTACCACTGAGCCACCCCTTAAATACGACACGTGATATTTAAACCCTTTAATGGTGGGTCAAGAAACATGAATTCACCGACCACATTAGATCGGATACAAAGGTCGGTTTAATTTCACTACTATGTGAGCTTAGGGTAAGAGATTACAACTACATTAGTTTGTCAAGTTGTTAGTTGATTCAGAAATTCAAGAAAAAAATTCGAATATAAAAAATTCACAAAATGAAAAGCTCATCTTTTTATTTAATCAAATTCATAAGACTTGATAAAAGATAATAATTCTACTTAAAACTAATCATACATGTTCATAAAAACTAAAATGTCTAGTTAAGTAGTTGTGCACCCCACAAATTCACCAAATATTAAATCATTTGGTGATGAAGAGTAGAGAGCGACTAAGCGCAATAAGCAGCGGATTCACATGATTGAGAATAATGTTTGAATTTTAGTGTTTTAAATCTAACAAAATATATACCTAAGTTATATGGTAAATATTTGTATGAATAGATGTAAAATTATATTGATATTAAATAAGCAGTTCGGGTAACGGTTCGGGAAATTGGGCGGGTAATGAGGGCAGGTATTGCTAATGTCAAAGTCGAACCGTTCCTCAAATTTTTATTTCGGTTATTCCCCATTACCCGCCCCATATCCAGTTAATAACCGTCAGTTCGGGTATCTATGATTCGGTTCGAAATTGTCACCCATATATGAAATGATGAAACTTGAAGTGAACAGGACGTTTCTTCTCTCCAAATGCTATTGCTGCTACTTTTGCATAAACCTCTAATAGCAGCAATAGCATTCCACAATTGAGCTGAAAACAATATTATTATGTACACATAACTCAAAGTGATAGTGACGGCAATCTTAGACTAGGTTAGAGCATCATCAATGGGAAATTCTTAGCCCATTCTTAAATAGGACAAGAATGGGTGACAACCATTGGGAGCCATTCTTGTAAGAATTTCTCTCTCCAAAATTCTTAAATGGGAACAAATAAGAATTTGGCTAAGAAGCAGCAATTGGCATCTCCGAGGCACACGGTGAGCAATGTTGAGATATCCTCTAAATCGATTAAGCATTTATATAAATCAATTAGTGATTTACATAGATCATTTAGAATAAATTAGAATTGATTTGTAATCAATTAGGACTGTATCTTTCTAATACCCTATAAATTGTAACTTCTTCTCATAATGAAATTGAAGAAACATCATTGTTCACATGGTATAAGAGCCTTACACGGTTTTGTACATCCTTGCTTCTAAAAAAAAAAAATCAAAACCATCATAGCCATCAACCTTAAACCGAAAAAAATTAACTCAAACCCAAATCACCCACCAGCACTTCAAACTGGACCAAACCAAAACCCAAACCACATTACCCATACATATGCGGAAAAATGGGTCAACAAAGTAACACCAAATCAATTCATATCCTTGTTCAACCTGAAAGTGTCTTTAATGCTGGCATCACCCTTACCGAAACAAATTATGATGTATGGTTTCAATTAATGGAGATGCACATTGCGGAACGAGAAAAACTCACCTACATTGTGGACAAAATTGATCCTCGCGCTGAATCAGACAAAGGCTATGACAAATGGCGTGCTGAAAACCAAAAGGTGAAACGATGGCTTCTCATGTCCATGTCTCCTGATATCATGCAACGATATATTCGTCTCTCAAGTGCTCGTGAAATTTGGAGCAGCCTCTCCAAAGCTTTCTCAGATGGTAATGATGAGATGCAGGTCTATGCATTAAATATGAAAGCATTCTCAGCCAAACAAGGTATCAAAACACTCTTTGTTTATTATGGGGCGTTAACCGAAATTTTTCAGGAACTAGATCTTCGAGATATATTGGTCATGAAGGATCTTGCTGATGTTATATCATACCGACAGTCCATTGAGCGAATTCGAGTCCACATATTTATTGCAGCGCTAGATAAAAGCTTTGACCATCTTCGACGTGAAATTTTGCGCCAAACACCTCGACCCAGTTTAGAAGAGTATTATTCCATGGTTCGCCGTGAGGACTTACGATTCATTGCCTTCAAAGAGGAGACTACCAAAATTGAAGCTTCCGCAATGCTCGCAAAACATTACCCCAGTCAAACATTACAGGATCGTCCCAAATCCACTAACTCAAAGAATTCCACTATCGATAAAACCTCGTTGAAAGGCACTCACTGCAGCCAAACATGACATTTAACAAATCGTTGCTTTGAGTTAGTTGGATATCCAGACAGTGGGATTCAACTCGGCATCGGAATGCTAGGAGACCATCAACAACAACACTTACTCAAACAACAGAAGATGTTGGTCCATCTACTTCATCAACACTGGCAATCACTACTGGAGAAGGTAAAGTTTTTAATATTTCTACACCTGTTTTGAATAATACATGGATAATTGATTCCGGTGCCAATGATCATATGACATTAAATGTGAATTAAGTCCTTAAACTGAAACCCTCCTCTTGAATCTCAACTGCAAATGGTAATACCTCCCTAGTTCTTGGAGAAGGGTCATCCCAGCTTACTAAGACTTTATATCTTGACTCTGTATTAGTTGTACCTACCTTAAACTATAATCTTCTCTCTGTGTGTGGTTATTTTTGGTCCCGACTCTTGTATGTTTAAGGATATACAGACTCAACAAACGATTGGTTATGGTATTAAGAAAGGGATGATGTACTACTTGGACCTAAAGACAACAACTCCCAGCAAGCTACAACATGCAACAGTAGCAAGAAAATAATAGAGATTTGGCTTTGGCATCGATGTTTAGGACATGCCTCGTTTGGTTATCTAAAACATTTGTTTCTTAGTTTGTTTAGTAATCCGGATATTTCTAGTTTGAAATGTGACATTTGTGAACTTGTTAAAAGTCATCGTGCTTCATTTCCTTTGATTTTAAATAAAAGTCCAAATCTATTTATGGTTATTCACTCTGATGTTTAGGGCCCTTCCAATAGTTTTACATTGGGAGGCTCTCATTGGTTTGTTACCTTTATTGATGATTGTACTTGAATGACTTGGTTATGCCTTATGAAATCCAAATCAGAAGTTACAGGATTGCTTAAAAAAATTTACAATACTATAAGAACACAATACAATGCCCAGATACAAGTACTCAGGAGTGATAATGTGGGAGAGTATAGTAGTAATGAGCTTCAACAATTCTTGGAATCTCAAGGGTCTATTCATTAAACCAGTTGCTTAGATGCACCACAGCAGAATGGTGTAGTTGAAAGAAAAAACAGACACTTATTGAAGGTTGTTCACGCTTCTCTCATTGATACACATATGCCCCCCTACTACTGGGGGTGAAACACTCCTCTCAGCGGCTTAGCTCATCCATTGAGTTCCATCAAGGTCACTCAACTTCAAAACACCGTTTCAAGCACTCACCGACTTGTTGCTCCAACAGTTCCCAACCTGCCTCCTCATTTCTTTGGATGCACTACCTTTGTTCATCTTCCTAAAGATCAACGGAGTAAGTTAATGCCTTGTGCCTTGAAATGTGTGTTTGTTGGATATGCACTGCATCAAAAAGGTTATCGATGTTATCAACCCTTACTCGGCGTTTGTTTATCACTATGGATGTTGTCTTTTATGAAAAGGGAAAATTAGCCAAATGACCAACGTACTATCGTTTGGTAACCAATTTGACCAACAAACTCCCAATATACTAAATCTAACCAATGTACTCACTAATTGAGTCCATTGTGGTCCCTGCCGTTAACTTTTCATCCAAATTTCTAACGGAGTTGTTAACGTGGTTAACGGAGCTATTTTATGATGGGTATTTTTGTCCATTTCATCCAAATCTCACCGTCCCCACCCACACACTCTCTCTCTTGCTAGAGATTTAGAAGGAAATGACGAAAATGCCCCTCATAAAATAGCTTCGTTAACCACGTTAGCAGTCCCGTTAGAAAATTGGATGAAAAGTTAACAAGAAGGACCACATTGGACTTAATTAGTGAGTACAATGGTTAGATTTGGTATATTGGGAGTTCGTTGGTCAATTCGGTTACAAAACGATAGTATGTTGGTCATTTGGCTAATTTCCCCTTATGAAAATGCAATGTATTACTCTGAGATCTGAATTTCAGGGGGAGTATCTCAAGGAAATTCAAGCTCTTGAATACAACCTTGTGACAGATGCGGAGAAGGTAAAACTTGACATGGCAATAATAATTGATGACAGTGTAGTGGAATTGGATCCTAGACTTCCTAGTTGTCAATGCTTGGATATAAGTGATGAACATCCAGAAAACCAGAGAACTTCAAACGATGAGTTGGAGTCTCTCTTGATTAATATACCAAGACGATGAGTTGGAGTCTCTCTTAATTAATATACCAATCCAATCGTTAACTGAGAATAATCCTGGGTTGTCTAAAAGACAGTTACCGACGTCTCACAAGAGGAATTCCAAAATCAACATATGAACCTAAATTGTCTAGTAAAGTAAGATATGTCATGAACCATTATGGTGTCTACACATCAATTGTCAAAAATAAATCAATCATTTGTAAATCAATCAATTATCTATTGTATCTATTCCTAACAGTGTGCAGGAACCCCTAACTGATCCAAGGTGGAAAGCCGCAATTAATGAAGAGAAGGCCTCCTTACAGAAAAACCAAACATGGGAGCTTGTGGATCTCCCTACGGAAAAGAAAACACATGGATGTAGATGGATCTTTTCTGTAAAGCACAAAGCTGATGGTACAATCGAACGCTTCAAAGCAAGATTGGTGGCAAAGGGGTATACTCAAACTCATGGAATTGACTACACTGAAACCTTTGCACTCGTAGCAAAAATGAACACAGTTCGGGTTCTATTATCCTTGGCTGCAAATTTTGGATGGCCTCTACAACAGTTTGATATGAAGAATGCATTTTTACATGGAGAACTGTCTGAAGAAGTCTACATGGATCTTCCCCCAGGATGCACTGTGACAGAAAAGCAAAGCCAGAAGCTAGAAGGTGCGCAGATTAAAGAAATCATTGTATGGTCTGAAGCAGTCTCCTAGGGCCTGGTTTGGAAGATTCACAAAGTCTATGGTAGCCTTTGGTTATCATCAATGCAATTCAGATCACACTTTGTTCTTGAAAAAACAAAATGGTAAAGTTACTACACTTATTGTTTATGTTGATGACATGGTGGTAATAGGAAATGATCCAGTTGAAAGAAAGGCTCTATAACAATACTTGTTCAAAGAATTTGAAATGAAAGACTTAGGCCCCTTAAAATAGTTCTTGGGAATAGAAGTATCTCGATCTCAAAAAGGTATTTTCTTGTCCCAAAGAAAATATGCTTTAGATCTTTTGACTGAAACTCGGCATGTCAACCAGTAAATACGCCGATCGAGGAAGGATTAAAATTACGAATGGAAGGTCATCAAGTTCCAGTTGACATACCAGACACTTGTCAGAAAATTGATGTACTTATCCCACACAAGACCAAATCTTGCATATGCTCTGAGCATCGTTAGTCAATTTATGCATAATCCAGATGAACGGCATACAAAAGCAGTCATACGAATTTTGAGATACTTGAAATCAGCAACATGAAAGGGAATTCTATTTTCTAAAAAAACAGAGGAACAAACCATCGATATAATATACACTGATGCTGACTCAGCTGTAGATAAAAATGACATGCGATTTACTTCAGGGTATTTTACCTTTATAGGTGGGAATCTTGTCTCTTGAAGGAGTAAGAACATAGTGTGGTTACTCGTTCGAGTGGTGAAGCAGAGCTACGAGGAATGGCCCTTAGGGTTTGTGAAGGATTGTGACTAAAATTACTTCTTCAGAATTTAGGGTATTCATCAAATACACCTTTCCAGTAGTACTGTGATAACAAGACTGCTCGTGATATGGCCCATAACCCGGTTCATCATGATCAAACGAAACATATTGAGATTGATCGGTTTTTCATCAAAGAAAAATTGGAGGCGAAAAGTCTAGAGCAACCAAAAATCCAATCAGAAGAGCAACTTGCAGATATTCTCACCAAAGCAGTTTCAATTCGTGTATTTTCAAATTTTTTGGACAAGCTGGCCATGAACATCTATGCACCAACTTGAGGGGAAGTGTTGAGATATCCTCTAAATCGATTAAGGATTTATATAAATCAATTAGTGATTTACATAGATCATTTAGAATAAATCAAAATTGATTTGTAATCAATTAGGACTGTATCTTTCTAATACCCTATAAATTGTAACTTCTTCTCATAATGAAATTGAAGAAACACCAATGTTCACAAGCAGCACCGCATACCATCTCTGCTCAGTGTATTTCACGCCCGTCAACTCGCGTGAAGTCGTCCCCCACCCGCCTTTGCCACTATCCCTTCTTTCTATTCTTTTTTGTTTTTTGATTTTGTTTTTTGTTTTTTATTCCTCATTTCTTTTTTAGTCTTCCCTAGTTAATAAAGATGCCATTTTTTGTTTTTTCTTCTAAAAACTAGCCATCTAATAAAAATTATAAATTAATTTTTTTGTTTAATTAATTAATATTATAAATGAATTAATTTATTTATAAAAAAAATTAATATACAACATATTAATTAAAATTATAAATGAATTAATTTATTTATACAAAACATTTGAATATGCAATATATTAATTAAAGTAAAATAAATTAATTTGTTTAAAAAGTATAAAAATAAAAAGTAGTATAAATAAAGTAGATGATTTGGTAATGAGTGGGACCCATGTAAGATTAGGAGAAGAATGAAAGTTACGGAGAAGTTAAATTCTTAAAATGGGAAGGTGGCAGTAGAAACCAGGCCAGCTAAGAATTGGGTATAGCATTGGAGATGCTCTTAGCAAGAAGCTGTTAGGGACTTGGGGTGTTCTTTTCTGCAGCAGCCCCTCGAGATTGCACTCACAGAAACCAAGAGCAATGAAAAATAATGATTCATGGGGAAGACTGACCGAACGGAATCTGCATAATGATCATCCTAAAAGATTCTGCTGCAGCAATAAAATGAAGGAAATGTGTTACCAGGCAATAAGAACATTCATCTTGGTCAGCCGAGCAGAAAGGTAATACCACCCTTCAAAATTCAATATTGCAGTGAACCGTAAAAACGCTTTGCTATATGCATATGTAACATGGGGACGGAAATTGCATTGTGCCCTTATATGGGTTAGCCTTTTCAGGTATTAAGGAGATACCGTTTCCAATGTGGTTCCCATTTCTACTCCCTTCTCCAGCAAATCATGCTTCAATGAGCAACTGTTGATTCTCCACTTCTTCAACGGCATAGTTCTCCATCTTCTCATCTCTGATTCCTTCATCCTCTGGGTTCAACATTCCACCTCTACTATCACCACCATTCAAGACTCGATCTTCTGTGATTTTAAAACACAAGAAACCAGACATAGGACTTAATAAATCCAAGAACCGATAAGAAGTTAAGGAGGTGAATGTGGGATAACTTTGATTGTCCAAACTCCTTTCCATAGATCGCTCTACCTTTCCCATTCATTATGATTACGAGTGGCGATGAAGAGGTAAAGCGAAGGTTGTGGTTGTTTAGTGAAGCTCAAGGATCAAATCAGTGGTGCAACCAACCTTCCTGCATAGCCGTATCATTTACCTTTCCCAATCCAATCTAGGACCATCACAAGAAGATCACGTTGCCCATTAAATCCCACTGTGTTAGATAACTAAATATGAAACTCCAATTAAATTTCCCATCATTTAAGAATCACCAAAACCAAAAGGCCAAAAGGAAAAAAGAGAAAAAAACGTTGGACACCAATTAAAATACAAATCTTCCACAATTCAGAGAGAAGAATGACTAGCATTCACGAACACCTGTAGGATTGCAAAATGATGTGCAAGTTAGAGCAGAAGAATCACTCTAAAAGAATCTGCAGCAAGAAAATGAAAGAATTAATTATCCAAAAAGTAGGCATCTAAATGCCATTGAGGTAGTAGCGCTAGTTTCGTTCTAGCAAACTAATGGTTCAATATATTAATGTGTAACTTGTTAACACCAATTAAAAACATCTTTACCTGGATAAGCTCCCTGTTCAGATTGTCCAAGCTTGGCAAGAACCTGCGCACAATTTGAAAGAATAATAACCCGTAGTAAATATAAGGTCATGTCTAAAAGCTTTTGCATAGAACCTACCTAGCAACAACAGGAAAGCAGAATAGAGCTGACAAACATCACATCCATAGAAACCAAAAGGCAAAGTGATCTTTGTGTTAATTGTCATGTATACGACTTCCCAAATATAGGGTTCATCATAGGTTATGAGTTTTAACAATTTGAAAATATCACAACTTTACCAAATTTAATCCTGCGATTTTATTTTACATTCCCATTTCACATATATAATGGATCTGTGACAATTTCTTCCTTCTTAGAGAATTATTTTTCTACCTTAATTCCAAGAAAATTTCGGACTATCAAATAGAGAGGCATTTATTATCCATCCCTCAGCCTGAATAAACAAACTCAGGCTAAAACACACTTGGCCAACATTATTTTCAAACTAAAAATGATAAAGAAAGGAATAACAACAAATAAAACCAGCATGAGCTGGAATCACATCAACAACAACAAAAATTGTGAACCAACAAACTAAAAGGCGAGATTGTCCCCTGAGGTTAAAAGTTATCACCGGAGATCTTCTACGAAAGTATCCAACTATCGGCGTATGTTTCATACAGATCGGGTATCTCATCCTTAAAGCGCAACACAATGGGAAGATTCTAACAGTTGTGTAATTCTATCCCACGTTAAAATTGCATGTGTTAAGCATACAACAGAAGTAGTAGAACATCATAGTGCTTAGAAAACAATCAAAATGTGAATAACAATGTGAAGCGCCGAAATTTGAAGCGAACAGACCGGTTCTGTCTGGCGGTGCGTTTTGGCCAAAAATGCTCAATTTTAGCTATCTAAGCATATCAATAGTGAGTTTCAAAAGGCCACGTTAAGGAAACAGAGGTGGTGTTTTAAACGCTACAAATTGTAGCTTTTTTAACAAACGCTTCAACAAGAAATCTGGGCTTCAATTGTCGAACCAAACTGGGAGAGAGAGAGAGAGAGAGAGAGAGAGAGAAGAGAGAGAATAGAAAATGGAGAACAGACCTTTGTTTGCAGTTTTTCATACTACTAAACACACAAATTTTGATGAAAATTGAGGCCCTGATTTCTAACCGACGAACCCCAAATCTGCTTTTTAAAGAAAAGGGATTGATTCAAAAGAATAAACAGATCAGGAGCTTCCATTCTTACAATAGTTGAACTGGTCACCATGATCTAGCAAACATCTCTGTTTTGACAGTGGAGAGGATGCTCTTTGTTCCTTAGTAAGAGCAGACAAGACGTGCTTAGCCATGTGGACCGGAAGTCATGGCAGAAAAGCGGTTCATCAATTGTCAGTTAAAGTTAGAGAGACGCCACGGAAGGATAAAAGAAAGCGATAAGGATGTTTTGGTGAGAGAGAAGTGGAGGGAGGGGTCTACTTAATTGGTGAAATCTGTAAAGATAAAGTTTTTGAGATATTTTCAACCCCAATCCACATGTTTCAAGTTTTTGATTATTACTCTTTTTATGAATTATGACTAGTATATAATTTTGACTATTCACTTTTATTAATATGTCCTAAAAATAATAATATTATTTGGAAAAAAAAATATTATTTATAGAGAACAAAATACAAATAAGTAAAGCAATAAGTATTAAAATGAATACTTATCAAAAAAAAAATAAATAATAAGAATTAAAATGAACCAAATAATTGCCAAAGGGTTAAAATTGTCATTCTTGAAAAATACTCAATTGCAAAACCAACCGTTTAAAGCGCTACACGAAACACATTTATAGGAAAAAACCGGTGTTTCAAAAAAGCTGTGTTTTAAAAAGGCAGCAACAGACGGGGCCCTAGTCTATGCAAAACATCTAATTGTTAAGTTTGTGGCCTCACAAGTTAGGTCTGTGATGTCTCATCAGTCACAAGCTTGGCATATAGTGTGATGAAAAATTGGGATCCCTAGCACTACCTAGATATTGCAAAATGGAAAATAATAGGGATCCCAAACTATTAGACAAATTTATCATCCAAATCAAGGTGGCAAGCATGTAAATGATTATTCTGTGGCCTCATAGATCGAGTGATGTGATGTCCAACCAATCAAATGTTCCTGTCATATAGATTGGCATGAAAACTTGGGCTAAAGAATTGAGATCTCTATCACTACTCTGGCAAGATAAGTAGCTGAAAACATTATTATCATAAATCGCAAAAGTAATCACATATACAACTTCCCAAAATGGGGCTTCATCAAATATAAATTGAAGGCATTATCTTTTTCCAAAATTTAATCTGTTGACTTTCCTTTACAATCTCACCTCTACAGCTTCCCAAATGGGAGCTCCTCATAAATGAATTCAAGCAGAAAAGTTCATTCGACTTCTAAAAGCCTCTTTCTACCCTAAATTCCAAAAGAATAACAGACTATCACATTAAAAACATTTTTGCTTCCCACGTTAGCTTGTTAAGCAAAATACAGGCAGCATCATTCAGCAAACTAAAGGTAACATTTTTATCAAATGAGAAGCCATGAAGAAAGTAAAGTACAACAATTACAACCAGAACGAGCTGTAGCCACCTCAAAATCAACAACAATAACAATAAGAAAAGGAAAAAAGAAAAAGAATTTGTGAACCAACAAATTGTAAAGTGAGATTGTCACCTGAAAATAATGGTGGATCTTCTACAACAGTTTGAAGCTATTGGTGTAAGTTTCATACAGTTGAGGGACCTCATCCTTAAAGCGCAGCACATACTTTTGTAAGAATTTCAACTCGGGGGATGAGAACAACCGAGTGAAGATGAAAATCAGAATCTACCAGTTTATTCTCCTTCAAGATTGTCAAAACGTGATTCCTAGGCTTCACCCTTTTCTCCAAACTTAACATCAAAAGAACAGGACATGAAGCAAAGTACTCGGGCTTAAACCCAAGTTCCTTCATGTAAAACTCCAACATTTTCCGGATTTTATCTTCAGATATAGTCAAACACGTAGGTTGCCCCCTAGCCATTGCATAAATATCCGAATAAGCCCAACCGAAACTTCTAAAGATTTCAAACTTCATTTCCAAGTTCGGCTTACTAACCTGAGAGAGGGCAATTAAACCATGACGGAACATACCTGAATCACGGGGAATCCCCAATTCCCCCTCGACTCTATGTAAAATATCTTCAAGCCACTCAGGCCTTAGTAAAAGCATTCTTGGGTATTTAACTAACAACTTCTCAATAGTCTGATTTGACAACCCATAATTCTCCAACAACAACAAATTAGGCGGAAGATTTTTTATGGCATAAGGATCAAGCAGCCAACTTGACCTGATGATAGCTTTAGCAACCTTTTCATCACTTCCACCAAGTAACTTTTTCATATAAATGATAGTATTGGGTAACATTTGGTTACCTTTACTGGTGGTGAAAAGTGTTGAATTCCTCTTGATGAGTTTGACTAGATCCGACCCGGATAAGCCAATTTGTTGAAAAATCTTGAGCTTGGGTTCTAGGGTTTCATCAAGACTGCATGATAGAATTTTGGGTACTGAAGAAATGATGTCTGTGATCTGGGTTTGGTCCAAACCACCGTATTGTTTGAAGAGATTGACGATTAGATCGGAATTTTCAGTGGATTTCTTCAGGTGACTTACTTGCAATGAGGGGGAGATGGCTTCTTTGGAGGGGAAGGCAGCTTGAAATGTTGAAAAGTGATGGAGACATTGAAATCGATAGCTTGAGAGTAACTCCGCTGCGCCATGACTGCGATTGCGAACAAGAAACGTTCTACAGAGCATATTCCCCAGGGACGAGCCGCTCAATTGAGCTGAATGGTCTCTCCTCTCGGTTCCTAAACTCTCCCTAAAACCATTCCCCAACGCACGGCCGGTCCTGAACTTTTAGGTGGCCACGGCAAACTAAAAAAAAAAAAAAAAAAAAAAGGCCCTTATAAATATATAAAATAAGAATTTTATATAAATAATTTTTTATTTTTTACTCTCTCCGTTCCACCCAAAGAGTCCATGTTTGAAAAGTCTTATTATTAAGGGATATATTAGTGTCATTGAAGTTGGTTATAATTACAAAAATACTTAAGTACAACCAAGATAATTACAACCCAAGTGGAGGGTAAAAATGAAAGATTATGAAAATTGTAAGAATAATTTTTTGAAAGTGGACTCTTTAAGTGAAATGTCCCAAAATAATATAGTGAACTCTTTGCCTGGAACGGAGGGAGCATTATTTAAAATATTAAAAAATGCAACATCAATCTACAAATATAGAAGAAAAAATAAGTATTTTGCATCGATTTACACAATTTATAACAAAAATAATATGCTTTGTTTGCATTATTTGGTAATTTTCTTGTATATTAAGAATATAAAAAATGTCTAGAAATCTTATGTTTAGGAGATTTTTGATAAATATATTTAGCAAGCCCAAATAAAACGAAAGGTGGATAAACTCATTAAGGTCGAACTCAAAATTTCTAGTTCTATAAAGGGACTCCTTATTCATTGGGTTACAAAGTTAATTATGAAAAACTATAATACATTATATATTATAAATATATAAAATGATCTAATCCTAAACATAAAAGGCACCTCGTCATGTCGAGGTCAAGTTACGACCTGCTCTTCACCATGTTGAAGAAGATCATAAAATTAAAAATCTAATCCAAACATAAAAGGCACCTCGCCAAGTCGAGGTCAAGTTACGACCCGCTTTTCACCATGGTGAAGAAGATCGTAAAATTAAGGATCTAATCCTGAATTTTAAAGGCACCTCGCCATGCCGATGTCTAGTTATGACATGTTCTTCACCATGTTAAAAAAGATCGTAAAATTAAGGATCTAATCCTAAATTTAAAAGGTTTTTTACCATGCTAAAAAAGATTGTAAAATTAAAAGGAACCTTGCCACGCCGAAAATGGTAGACGTAAAACCAACCTCGCTACCCCGAGGACAAATGACGACCTAAACTTCACCTTTTTAAAAGAAGACCGTGTTAAGACTTGAAGTAAAAACACGCAACAATTTCAAATACAAAAAACAGAAGGATAATTTATAGCAAATAAAGTATCACAAAAGAGAAACTCGCGTCATTAAGTGAGGTAAATCATTGTAGCTGAAGAATTAATTCAGGGCTCATAGACCTAGCAAATTCCCAAAACAGGGACCAGGTTAAAAAGGAAATATCGTATCAATTTCATGGCTCATCGATCAACAAGCTCGACACGACGAGATCGTGCTACTACTCAACTCGACTTTCATCTTCATGAATAGTCTTAGCATGTTTGTCTTGATTGGACTTGGTGCCTTTAAATTCCTTCAGTTTGTAGTCACCATCAAAATTCACCTCGTCACCGTCAGCCAATGCATCGAGCAGATAAGGGACATTGTTGTCAAATGAAGAAGGAGGTACTCAGGGATTGCAACCTGATTCGACATTTTTTCTATCAATTAGTTCAAGCTCTTCAGGCTGGAACTGCACAAGCTCGTGGCCCCATCGAGTTAGATCGCTCTTAAGCTCTGTGCCACCCCACTTGACCAGATTTTTTAGCGACACTCCGCACGCAACAGCAACCAGCAAGATGTGAGCCTTGCCCTTGTCATAGTAGGAAACGAGCTCGTCTATAGAGGCCCCAAACTTCCTATATTCAGCAATAACAGCATCCGAGTTGGCTGATTTCCTTGCCACAGATAGTTGCTGCTCCAGCTCACCGATCTTCCCCTTCAAGCACAGTTTCGTTTTGGCCAGCTCACTCTGGGCAGTGAGCAAATTGCCTTTGGTCGCAGTGAGTTTGACCTGCAGCTGTACCCAGGCTGTCGATGCCTTGTCAAGCTCACCCCTCAATTTATTGGCTTCCTCAGCTGCTCTATTAACATCCTCGACTTTCGCAACAGTGAGGTCTTGGCTCAACTTGACATCGTTTCGAGCCTTCTCAATCTCTTTCTCAAGCTCGGCGGCACGAGTGCGGGCTTCTTCTAGCTCGACCACGCAACTGGCTTCTTGCTTCTCTTTCTCTAGCTTGGCAATGCGAGTGACAAACTCTCTCCTTTGTTTGCAAGCAGAGGCCAGCTTGTTGGCATACATCCTGATCCCAGTAGCGATTTGCCAAGAAACTCAAGAGTTATGGAGTGAAACATGAAAGAAAAATACAATGAGAGAAAGTAGGCCTTACGCTGCTTAGGTTGCCCCCCAAGATACTGACGAGGTGCGTATGCGAACACTCATCAAAGGATTCACCGAAGGCATCATCACAAATGTCCAGAACAGTCTTTTTTCCTAATTCAACGGCCCGGGAACCAGGGCTCAAGGCTGTTTTGGTCTGCTTCGGGGACCGTTCCCTGGGCGATTCATTGGTTGCGCTCAGAACACCCTTCTCCGGGACAAATAGATCGATAACGGCAGTGGCAATTGGCTCCTCGATTCTCAATTTTTTAGTCGGACCGGAAACCGACAAGGACTTGGTCCATTTAATTGGAGGCTTCAAACTGGTAACCTTCTTTTTCCCCTTGACAGTAGGGGCGACCACAGTGGGGATCACCTCGGTAGTATTGGCTAAGCTTGCTACTACTCAAGCCTTCCCCAACTGCTCAGATCGAGCGGACTTATACTTAGCTCGCTTAGCCGAGCTCCTCTTCAAAGCATCAATATCTTTTATATCTGCGAATGTGAAAGAAAGTCAGTACAACAACAAGGCCATAAAAGTATGAAAGATCGTGTAAAGAGAACAGCCATTTAGAAGACAGCCCATCTCAGGGTTCTTCTGGCAATTGGGGCACCGAATGTTAAACAAGAGGCCATTGTGCTGAAACCACCCGGGAAAACTGTCAAAAATAGGAAATGTGCACATCGGCTCAAGACTATCAACCCTCTTTGAGGAGAGCCCAACAACATATAGCAAGTTCTTATCCTGGGTGATTCCCTTCAAGTCATAATACCTAACTTGAGAACCACCTCAGACACTGAGCGGGATTTCTAAAGCCTGTTTAGTCGACTCATCGTAGCCATCGAGCTTAGTGTGATGGATCAAAGTGTATGGCTCCTTGGTCAGCACAGCAAAATTCCACCCACACCTACTCTCAACCATTATCACCTTGTCAGCCCAGTTGGCGACCTTACTAGGGGGATTAGAGAATAATTTTACTTTGTAGTTTTGGCTCTTAGCCTGAAGACGGTTGCTACTTCGATCAAGGTGGAAGTAGTGGCAGAACAAAGTCATGGTCGGCTCAAACCGAGCAGACGGGTGCAGGCTACAAAGCAAATTAGAACCCTCATAGTGTTCCAAGAAAGATCGAGGGGGACGGTGGAAGTGACATCCAAAAATTCATAAATAAAATGATCCAAGGGAAATCGAAGTCCCAGCTCGAAGAAACTTAAGTAAAAGCCTACTCGGCCCCTTATAGTCCTCAAACTCTCTATCCAGAGTTTAAGGTCAGGCACATGATCTCGATAGTCCTCAGGAGTCCTCAGGGTCACACGGATACTTCCTCAGCCAGATATCCAGGTTGGCAACAGTCATCTTGTTCCTCCAGTCATGGTAGGCTCGCTTAACAACATCCTCGGCATTGTCAGCAGTCCTAGATCTTTTTCTCTTGCTTCGCTGAGCCCGCAAGGCGTGATTGGCATCAAGGTACGAGGTAGAGGAGGAGGTAGAGGTAGCTGCCGCCGAAGTCCTCGTAACACCGTGAGCTACTCGGTTCTCATCAAAGTACAAATCTAGCAGCCCGGATATGATGCAGTCATACTTCTCGAAAATCCTCATCGAAGTCCTAAAAGGAATGTCAGCAACCATGTAAAGGTTATCGGCAGGAACCACTAAACTATCCAAATTTGTACCCCATACAAGCAGTAAGTCCGTCGCCTCGCTGGGCAGGACGACCTTCCAGTCACCATCCTCGGACTTATAGATGGCCCTTCTCTTTTGCGGCCTGGCAAACAAAGGGCCCTGATCGGTACGCTTAACCCTCATGTTCGTGGTGGGTGAACACAAGGAGGAAGAGCTTAAAATGCAAATGGCTAAATATATGAACGGACTACACTACGACCTGGACAATAAGGCCGAAGTACGAGCTCGCCTAACAAAACGAGGACAACACCAAAGCGTTAAAACCCTAAACTCTACCTCGCCGAAACCTTACCCAGAAAGCGAACCGTCACCGAAAAGCGAAGGTTATGACGATGAAAAGTGTAGATAACCCACGAAGCGGATAGAAAATAGAAAGAAAACCAAGGAAAAGGGAGTAAAAGGAGAAATGACATTAACCTATAACTTGAAACAACAAAGAAAACACTGGGAATAGGCTTGAAAGTCAGAGTTTTGAAGATGGATTGCTTGCCGAAAATCGCCTAGGTCACCGAAATGATTAATTTGGAATTTTCTGGTGAAAAGTGAATAAAGGTGAAACCCTTGTTTATATAAGGGACCCGAAACGAATAGGTCGACCTGTGTAAAAAACATGCGGACCCCGAGACGGCGAAGTTTTGGAAGAATTGGTATTGCCATTGTTTTTTAATTTGAGAGGTCACATTGTCAGATCCACTTCGAGTACGTCACCACAGGCCACGTACACGGCTCGAAGAATGACGCGCATCTTCCCCAGACAAATCATTAATTACAAGCTGAGCTGGTATTGGCCGACCTAGTAATGGGACAGCTCGACAGATAGCTGATGACTAACTTTTCACCTCGAGGATAAATCTTCTCCCTAGAAACTAGGGGGCTACTGAATGGGCTCAACGGTACCTAAGACCTACACACGTGGCACTTAACACTCTGATATATAAGGCAAGCTAGGTGGCTACCACCGAGGATCTCCAAACAAGCAGCGAGCTCGATGATGGCGACCTGGGACAACAATCCTCAGGTCGCCCTCAAGCATTTGAGGACTACTTACTGGATTCACTAGCCCCCTCACTAGACTAGCAGTGCGGCCTAGGTATATCCTAGGCTGACCATTTGGGCTGCTCGCCTATTTGCTGATCATGGGACCACCTATTCAGCTCGGCCAGCAGAGTCCAACACAGAATCATCTCTCCAACTGGGTAGAATCCTACTATACGATAACTCTACCTCCATAAATAGTCCTAAGCAAACACATTATCGTAATCCGCAAGTCACTGGATTGCATCATATCATACCAAATCAGAAACTGACTAGGGTTACAAACTATTCCCTATAAATATCAGCACCAATGACATCAAATGGTACTTGCAAATTATATTGAGGCCATACTCTGTTGAGCATTATATTCTCTCTGAAGTATCGCTAATTCTCATACCGGAGGGTTATTGTTGGGACATCCCAGCCTCCTTAACGGTGTTTTTCGTTGATCATAATGCATTCATATCATCTTCCTTCAAGAGCAATCCTAACAACATTTGCCGAAATCATACTAGACTACACATGAGGATCAGACGTGGTCACCAGTACCCTTTTTGCGTGATCAACTTGTCATTGGAATTGGAAAAAGAAGATGGAGCGATTTAGATATACAGAGCCAGAGAGATGGAAGGTCGAAAAAAGATTAGGAAAGTTTCATATAATCACTATAAACAATCAGTGGCATGCACTTGTAGGAAATTTGAGTTCAATGGAATTATTTGCTTGCATGCATTAATTGAAGTTGTTTCGCCACTTAGAGTATAAGAGTCTGCCGCCTCAATACTATATAAAGAGATGGACCCGAACAATTATAGATGAAGATGTTTGTGATCCATATGGAGAATTAATTCCAAATGACAATGATCCATTGCTAACAGCTCATTACAGTGAATTGTCACATATAAGTCAAAGAATTGTGGCTACGGTATCAAAGTCGAAAGAAGTCTTTTCTTTAACCAAGTCATTAGTGGTGGAGGTGGAAGAAAAGATTGACACATGCATATATAATTTCCAAAGTAGCAGAACAGAGACCGACCGTTCAGAATTTGGTGACAACTTTAGATGAGGAGTTACCATTACGAAATCCACCGATCGAAGAGACGTTGTCGAGGCGAATAGTCAAAGAGAATAAAAGATCCATTGGAAAAGAAAAAAAAAAAATAGCCAAAGAAGAATTCAATAAAAGGAAATGGTTGGTTTTATACTTTCATAAAATTATAGATATTTGTCTATATTTCATTAAGCATGGTTTTTTGTTTTCTTTCCAGGGTCGACATTGGCACAAAATTGATAGTACGTTGGTCACATTTGGGTTAATGAAAGTACGTTGGTAAAATCAGGAATTCCCAATTAGTACGTTGGTCAAAAATATAATTTTCCCTTCATTCTTATAATATACCTATATATGTTATGATAATTCTCCTATAATATAACTAGTATTCTTCTATATTCTTATAACTCTGTAACTTTTTCTTTCCTATTCATGCAATCTTGACAGGGGACCTCTTCACAAATCTATGCACCTCAACACATGCCTAGGAACACGGAATATCCATTTACATTATAGTAAGTGATAGTTAACTATTTAGTTTTTTATTTCTCTTATCACAAATTTTAACAACTTTGGTTTATTAAATCCTATGTTATATAAAATAATGAGTAATCACTTGTCAATTTATATATTTACTTTGTAGTTCCATTGGCGGAGGAACATAGAATATTCAATGAAAAATATAGTCATGATTATAAAAGACGTTATCAAAGTGTACAAGCTATTTTAGTTGAACTATGTCCTAATTACTTGAATGAGTTTGATTTTGGACATCCTCGAGATTTTGATTGTTGAATCAATTACTTAGTTTTGTCGTTGAATTAATTACTTAGTTCTATGATTAGTTTGGAATTTTTAAGAGTTTAATTTGTTTGAGACGATCTTTTTTTTTTTATCAAATATGTTTGAAGCTAGTTTTCTAAATTGCTGTTCTGGTATCTCAATCTCAATTTGTGTTTTAGCACACTTGAACTGACCTATTAGGCTATCAGAGCAGCCACATTGTTGTCTTCTTAGCATTCTTAAGAAGAAGAAAAAATTGAACAATGGTAAGAATCTTCTTAAAATAAGAAGAGATTTCTCTTCTTAAATAAGAAGAAAAGAGAAGGAACAGAAAATGGGAAAAAAAAAAAAAGAAGGGAAAAATGTGTCCAGCAACCTTTTTTTGGGGGAGGTGGATCCAGCAACTTTTTTTTGGCAGCAACTTTTTTTTTTCTTTACCGTTGTTTTCTTTAAATTTTGCTCTTTTGTTTTGTTCTTTGCTTCCTTGAACTTTCCTTCTCTCTATAAAGGTTACAGTTTTTTTCTTACCCTTTTTTTTATACCGTTTTTTGTCTTTTTTTTTTTTTTTACTTCTTCCCTATAAATACACCTCAACTTTCATATCATTTTTTTTACAACTTCTTCATTCTCTATACTACTTCATTCTCTCTTCTATTTCTTCATCATCTCTTCTAAAAAATCACTTTCTCTATATACTCACTTTCCAAATGGATCGAAGAGATAGTATTTTTTTCCAAAATTTATTGAATTATTTAGATATTGAAGAAAATCAAAATACGCAAAACTCTCGTGTTCCTGCGAATGTTCAATATTCTCAATTTTCATCTACTCCTCAATACCCGCCTAATTTTTCCAACAATCCAAATGTTCCCAATTATCCAAATGTTCCCAATTATCCAAATTTTCTCAATTATCCAAATTTTCCAAATTTTGGAAATTTTTAGGATTTTTAAGTTCCTCCAACTATTGGGAATTCGTCTAGTAATGTTCCTTTTGCTCCGAATTATTGGCAACCTACGGGAAACCAATTTTTCATGCAAGGTCCGCCTCGCGCATTTTCTCCATTCAGCAAATCTTCTAATGATTCCCGAAGAACAAGCATAGACGCGACTTCGTCTGGTAAGGGATCGGCAACGCCATCATCGGTTCCTGAGACGCAAATCAATTTAGAAACAATTGATTTGGACAACAAATCGGAATCGGTACTAGAAAAACTTAAGTCATCACGTACAAGATGGACCAAGGATGAAGATATTGCGCTGACGGAAGCTGTGATGACTGTTGGCCAATGTCCAATGGTTGGTAATAGTCAAAAGAGTGCGCAATATTGGAAGCGTGTAGCTGAGTACTACAACGAACATCGCCCAAGCGAATCAATTCCGAGAGATATCGCGAAGTTGACATCACGTTGGTCACAAAGAATTGCTCCATCGGTGAAAAGCTTCAACGAAATCGTCAATAGGCTTGAGAAATATAAACATAGCGGTTGGAGTGATGATATTTTAATGAAAAATGCAAAGGCAGAATACCATCAAGAAAAAAGTTAACACTTTCCTTTCGAACATGTTTGGGATGTGTTAAGATCTACTGCTTCATTTTCTTCACAAGGGGATATTCTTCACACCAACAAAAAGTCTAGGACGTCTGAGAAAAGGCATTCGAACACTAGTGTGGATGTTGAAGATGTGGAGGAAATCGATTTACGTACTCGTCCGATTAGACAAAAGGCGGCAAAGAGGAAAGGTAAAGCTAAAGGAAAAGCCGAAAATCCTTCGAATGTAGATGGGTTCGAGATGATTAGTTTTCAGCTTTCATTGAGGTTGGATAAATACACGGAGATTAAAAAAATTGAAGCGGAAAATCGAAAGATTGAAGTGAAAAGTACAATGATTGAAGCAGAAGCGAGGCGGCAAAGAGCATCAACAAAGGAGCGCGAAAGGTTCGTCAAAGACATAAGTTTTCTTACGAAAGATACCTCGAATATGACTCCAGATAACCTTGCCTAACATCAATGCGGATGTGAGGTAATAAAGGTGCGGTTGAAGGAGCAAGGGTATGAATTGTAGTGCTCGTTGTTTGATGTAACTCTACTTTTAATATTAGGATGCTTTTATGCAACTTTCATCATCGTTGTTTTATGTAACTTTAATTATTAATGTTTTATGTAACTTTAGTCATCGTTGTTTTATGTAACTTTAGTTATTAATGAAACTAGCCGTTGTAAACTAGCCATTGTAGACTAGCCATATATATAGATGAGAAGTAGTTGTAATCTACAATCTACAAACCTTCAAGATATAAGCCTTCGTATTTTACTACCAAATATGTCTTCTTCCTCTACCACTACCTCTACCACAAGCAGTGATCCCGAAGAACGCAACGAAGAAACCAACACTTCCGAAGGTGAAGAATTGTTTATGGAGGTAATTGCATTACACCAACAGATAATTGAAAGGGCCAAAGCCAACATCGACAGGCGGCAAAGGAAAAAGAGGAGGTATATACAACGAAATCGTGAAAGGGGAAATACTCAACTTGTCAATGACTATTTCTCTTCTCAACCATTGTATCCCAATCATATATTTCGTCGACGCTTCCGAATGCATAGAAACTTATTCATTCACATAGTTAATGCATTGGAAAATCATTCAAGTTATTTTCAACAGAGGTGTGATGCATTCAGAAAATTAGGTCTCTGTGACACTTCAAAAATGCACGGCAGCTATCCGTCAATTGGCTTATGGAGTTCCGGCCGATCATCTTGATGAGTACCTCTGATTGGGAGAAACAACTGCCATCGAGTGCATATTCAACTTCTGTCGATGTATTATTAAATTGTTTGGAGGTCAATACTTAAGAAGGCCAAATGGTAATGATACACAACGTCTGTTTCAAATGCACGAGCAGAGGCACGGATTTCCAGGTATGTTAGGAAGTCTTGATTGTATGCACTGGGAATGGAAAAATTGTCCAGTCGCTTGGCAAGGTCAATATGTAAGAGGTCATGTGAAGCCAACAATTGTGCTCGAAGCAGTTGCGTCTGCAGATTTATGGATATGGCATGCATTCTTTGGGGTCGCGGGTTCTCGTAATGATCTTAATGTGCTATACGAATCACCTTTGTTCAATAACGTACTCGAAGAAAATGCACCGCCGTGCAATTTTGAAGTGAATGGCAAACAGTATACAAAAAGATACTACCTAACTGATGGAATTTATCCGGATTGGGCTACTTTTGTGAAGAGTTTTTCATGCCCGTCGGATGCTAAGCGAAAGAAATTCAAAGAGATGCAAGAGTCTGCAAGAAAAGATGTCGAACGAGCATTTGGAGTACTCCAATCAAGATGGGCAATTATCAAAGGTCCTGCCAGGTTTTGGTATAGAGATAACTTAAAAGAAATAATGCTCATATGCATTATTCTACACAACATGATTGTCGATGATGAGGGTGATCACGTTACGAACTGGGCTGATGATATCGTATATGACTCTCCACAAGTCAACCAATGGTCAACACAAGCATTTCAAGAATATCTTCAGCGAAATTCTGAGGTACGTGATAGAAGCACACATCATGAACTTCGAGCCGACTTGGTTGAGCATATATAACGTCGTTACATCGATAACTAGTGATAGAGCTTAATTATTCACGTTTTTTTTGTAATTCTAATTATTCATGTTTTTATGTAATTTTTAAGTATTTATGTTTTATGTAACTTTTGAATTATGTATTTTTTAAATTTTAACGTTTTATGAAACGTTCTATTTATGTTATTTTACGAGTTATGTACAATATGTGTTTTATAGATTATTTATTAATTATATTATAAATAAAATAATTTAAGAGTAATTTATTATTTATAAATTAATTAATTAATTAATTTATTAATTAATTTTTTTACGGAATATTTAAATATAAAATATATTAAGTAAAGTTAAATAATTTTATTTGTTTGAAAAATATAAAAATAAGATTAATGTGTAAAGTTAATGAGGTGGCAGTGGGACCCAGCTAAGAAGATATGTTAAGAAAATTAACAATGAAAAGATAAATTTTTAAAAGAAAAATGTGTAGGTGACAGTGGGACCTAGCTAAGAACATTTATTAAGAATATCCACGTTCTGGATGCTCTCATTAACTCTAAGGTGGGCCTGCATGCAAAAGTATGACATGTTAAGCAAATAATTGCTTGATTTGCCTTGAAATTTATGTTAGACATTTAATCTTTGTTTGGAAAGAGAGTATTTTAGGTAGTTGTAAATTGTTAGAGTTTTAAATAAAAAAAATATCAAATATTAAAACAATACTAAAATTAATTGGACCAATAAGAGGGATGGTGATTAGGGTTGGTGAACGAATTCGAACTCACCAAACATAAGATAACTCTAAAACTGAGATAGAATGATCTCGATAAAAATAATCTATTGTTTAATATTAATTAGTGATATCCATACTTTTTAACCAAACGGGGTATTAATTTACATGTGCTACTAAAATACCAAAAAACTCAAATTCCTTAATTTTAGTAAAAACAATAAAAATAAACACTAAATTAAAAACAGAGGAAATATAAGTCTTTAGGAGCGAGAATTTGCATATTATAGAAAAATTTATGGGTGAATTACAGGCCGGTCCTTTTTAAATATTTGTAATCGCTCTAATCCACTCATCTTTTTTAAAAACTGAAAAAGGTATTTTTGGGGCAAAAAGACAATTATGCCATTAATAAAAGAAAAACACACGCGCTTCAGTAACCCAATGCATCGCGATGCACCACTTTGGCATCGTGATGCACCACTTTTGGCATCGCGATGCAACAATTGGTGCATCGCGATCATCGCAGTGCGCTTTAGGGAACCAACGCATCGCGATGCACCAATTGTTGCATCGCGATGCACCACTTTTGGCATCGCGATGCAACAATTAGTGCATCGCGATCATCGCAGCGCGCTTTAGGGAACCAACGCATCGCGATGCACCACTTTTGCATTGCGATGCACCACTTTTGACATCGCGATGCAACGATCATCGAACCCCGTTGCGTTGCCCAGCATACTGCGATTGTCGAATTAAATCAGTCCAAGAACATCTTCCTCTGTTTTCAGACAGCACACTGTCAAGCTTGATTTGAAGCTCAAAAATATTGTTTTTTGGTAGAAAAATTGTGCACAAATATAGTACTAAGTTAGGATAATAATATGAGATTGATTTTAAACAAATTCGAAGCTTAAAACAGAGATTTAAGTGGCCAAAACAGCTCAAGAACAAAGAAAAACGGGATGAACTCAAAAAAATTGAATTTGATCAAATTCGTGTTTTATGCATGAAAATTAATACCCAAACATGAGGAAAGACTATATTAACAACATGAAATCATTTATACATCAATTTGAATCTCAAGTCTGAAGCAACCATGTTGTTGAGGGTATTTTAGGAAGAAAATTTTTAAAATGCCTTTTCGCGATTAAAAAAAAAGAAGGTGTACTGGAGAGAAAAAAAGTTTAGAAAAATTGACCGGCCAACAAATTCTCCAAAATTTATTAGACTATGATTATATTATTCCCAAGTTGGGAGGGGGTGGACTAGACCTGAACTATATACGAAGTGAACGCCATCAAATCGGTGGAGGAAGAAGGAATAACCCACTGCATATAAAGGGCATAATGTTTGATTGTTTTCCTACTACTCTACTCTGCTTCAAAATAAATTTTTATTTTAACTTTTCATTAAATTTTTTTTAAAAAAAGTGATTTTTCAGTCATTTTAGTACTCCAACACATATACATTAATAATTTAGTGTTCACGTATAGTCTTACAAGTTCACACTAATGCCACGGAATTGGAATCAATTTCACAGAATCGATTTTATGGAATTGATTAATAATATTTGATGGTACAATAATTATATTTGAAATAGAAATATATTACTAAAATCTTGGAATTGATTACTAAAATTTAAGGAATCACAATCCTGATGGAGGAGGTGGTATTTGGATTCCTAATAATTGGAATCCATGTAAAAGGACAATAATATCCTTCTATTAAATCAAGCATTTGCTTTATATTTATAATTTATTTTGTTTTAACAATTTTATGACCGTTCCTTTTTACACCTCCTCGTCGTCGTTATTTTTTGGCTCTTTATAAGGTTTTTCTAACTCTTCTCATTTGATTTAATTTATTAATACTAGTTTATAATTTATGATTGTTGTGTTAATTTTCACAATCGAATATGATGAAAAAGAAGAGTGGCTGATTGATCTGCTTGAAAAAATAGTAATTATTCTAAATAAGTAATTACACGTACTTTTTTCGAATTGTTTAAAATGTTTAAACTATTTTTATTTGAACTAGTTTCATTATAACATTAGTTTTTTTTTATTTAATAAATTATTCTTACTTTATTGATGTTGGATAATTTAAAATTTTCACCAAAATTGAAAGAGAATGAAGAACTTATTATTTTGTGGAGCAGTAATAACGTTAATGTCTAATTTTTATCATGGAAGTCATTAACAAGTACGTGTCTACATTGAGGTAATGTTGTCAGTTGCATCAACTTTATCTTTGCATTCCAAGTTATTTTGTTTCTTACCAAACAGTATAATAGAAATTTATACTATATTAGTAATCACATTCCTTATACTCCCCAAACACTTTTTAGGAATCATCTTCCAATCTATTTCTGTGAAATCCTATTACTCGTAATCGATTCCGCAAAATTGATTCCATTTTCGTGTACCAATCAAGGCCTAAGATATAGGTATCAAAGATTAAATTAGTAAACTTAGAGTCTGTTTGGTGCAGCATTTTCAAAACGCAGCGTTTAAAAACGCAGGTTTTTCTTATAAATGCATTTGAGATATCACTTCAAAACGTTGCCTTTTTTCCTAGCACCGTTTTAAAATCCGCGTTTTGAGAAAAAGTTGAGAATTCCAGCGTTTTAAAATGCAGCTTTTTCTGCCGCAATATTGAAACACAATTTTTGCAAATAAGTTACATTTTGGCAAAAAATACACAACCAAATGAACTCTTATATAAAATAAACACTCGACAATTTTTTTTTTGACAGACATTTATTTTAAGACGGAGAAAGTACTTACCATCGAAAGACTGGCATGAGAGGTCAAGTACTCATGTGTATACCCTAGTTTCTTCTTTTAAAAGTTCAATACTTTAGGAGTTTTACTTTTCCATTTGGTCAACCAAATAGAGTAGGTTCCTTACCAGCCATGGAATAAATATCAGAATGAGCCCAGCCAAAGCTTCTAAGAGCCTCTCCAACCGATCTCTATTCCTTCATTTTGGTGCAGAAATCTTCTCCAAGGACTGCGCTATCTCTGTTTTATTTTGAAGCAGTCCCAATTAACCCCCCAACTACCACTCTTCTTTTGTTTTTTGTTTGATAATTCAAATGTTTATATTTGTGTTATTAATTATGGGTTATTTACATTATTAAATTATATTTAATTAAATAAATCAATATTGGGATAATAAATATTTATATTATTAATTATATGTAATTTGTTTAAATACCTCTTTGTCTTTTGTTTTTTAGTTCAATTGCTTATATTTATATTGTTAATTATAGATTATTTGTATTATTAAAATTATATTTAATTAAATAAATAAATATTGAGATAATAAATATTAAAGATAAAATTTATAACTAGAATTACATTACATTAAAATATTGAAGATAATAACTAGAATACATTTTAATAACATTAATAAACTCAAATTACGTTACAGTAAAATAAACTCAAACGACATGTATTTTAATACTAATACAAATTATGCAATAACTAATATTATTTTTAATAATCCGATAAATCATTTCCGGATGGTCCAATATTTTGAAAGAAGTTTCCAAACGCATTTGTATTGTCGAAAGCTTGCATGTTTTGTTGTTCAGCCCTTCTCTGCAAAATTCTTGCCTGTTCGCGTTCCATATACGCTCGTGTCTGTGGATTCGAAATACCGTTGAGATATGTCATCAATATGGAATGTTCATGCAAGAATATTTTATGTTCATGCTGCTTTGCCCGTAATTTATTTTTCTGTTTAAGTATTTCCGTCATTTGTTCAGTTTTGCGATTTAGAGAATCTACTACTGCTGCAACGTCGTTGTCTTGTTTTCTCTTTAGTTTTACTTTTTTGATCCCAAATGGCCTTTGGGATGAAGTAGGACCAACACTGTCATCACTTAAGTTGATAGAAAATGATGACAGTCCAGGAAATGACGATGATGAAATGATGAGCGTGATAGGGGTGCGCCAATTCAAGATGCAATGGAAGCGTCTACCTCGAATGTAGAAATGACGGATGAACCTACCCGATTTAATGCATTTCAAGGTGGAGTATTCATGATTACTTCAAAAATATAACCATCAATAGTTACTATTATATTAACCATTGGATTGAAAATCAATGACTAAGAATGTAATTAATGCAAGTAGGTGAGTCAATTAATGCAAATAGGTGAGTATGCAAGTAGGTGAGTCAATTAATACAAGTAGTTGAGTCATTTAATGCAATAAATCTTAGCCATTGATTTTCAATCCAATGGTTGTTATAATAATAACCATTGATGGTTATATTTTTAAAGTAACCATTAAATACTCCGTCATATATATATATTGGTTTCCTTTCAAGTATTCAACGAGACCTTCGCACATTTTCTTTGAGGTGTCATATCAGATGATTGGTTGGTATGTACTAGTTAGTGTCCAAGGCAGTGTTCGAAAAATCGTTCTAGGCGCTAGCCCCCCCCCCAAACGCCGCGACTAGGCTCTAGGCGCCCGCCTAGGCACTAGGCCCTCCCCAAACGCCACGACTAGGCTCTAGGCGCCCCCCAAACGCTACGATTAGGGCCAAATCGAACAAAAAATTGTCACCATGAAAAATTGCCGCTTAGTCAGCCTAGGCGCCGCTTAACGCCCAGCCGATTTGAGCGATGTCATACGCGTTTTGTCGAGGAAGGAGCCAGTATGAGGAACCTGGGAGGAAGGGGAGTCAATCAGGGGCAGAGCGACGCACGACGATGCGATGAATGACGTCCTCAATCTTCTGGATAGCTAGGGCTTAGATAAGTTCGGCGTCGGAGGAGGAGGAGTCAACGTGACTGAGATCCACAGCTTAGAAGTAGTCGAAATAACTGGATTGATTACAGTGGGAAAGGAGGCGATATGCCGATGAAGAGGTGAAAAAGAGAGTGAGAGTGAGAGAAATTAAGAGAGAGCGAGAGAGAAAGAGAGAGCGAGAGCGAGAGATTGTTGTCGGCGTCGAAATCCCGTCATCTATCTCATAGTGAAAGAGAGAGAGAGACGTCTGTGAAAACTTTGTGAATTGTGAGAGAAAGACAGGCGGTCAGCTTTTAGTTTTAGGATTTTAATTCACTTTTCAAAATGAAAACCTCCCCCCTCAAGTTATTAAAGTATTCCTCCCCCCCTCAAGTTATTAAAATATTTCTTTTAGTATTTTCCCTCCCCCCTCAAGTTATTAAAGTATTCCCTTCTTCCCTCCACTTTGAAATGATAGAGAATTTGATTTTAATTTTTAATATTAACTTTTAATCTTGTAATGTAATCATTATTTTTAGTTTATTTGGTCATATTTAGCTATTTACTATTGTTGTACCAAGTTTGGTATGGACCTAATGTGTAATTATGTATCGATTTTTAGGCCCCGCCTAGACTCCGACTAGACCCTGACTAGACCCCTAGGCGCTAGGCTCTACTCTGACGCCTAGCAAATTTTAGAACACTGGTCCAAAACACTGGCTATTATGTTGAAAGCTTTACTGTCAAGATCATCCTACTCGATCCTCCTATTCTGCCACCATTTGAATTTGTCTTCTTTAGTTTTTATAACCACCTTTGCTAGTTTTACAACTCCTTCAACATCTATTGCTACAGCTAAATCTTATCTTGATAAAGGGTAACGTTGTCTTTTTCTAAAATAACAGTATAGTTGTAGAAAGAGTTATAAACCTAGCATTTTTCTTTTATCATCGATCAAAATATGATAAATCTAGTCCGTGTACTTTTATTTGAGCCATGCCTAAATTATCCTTGAAACAAAGCACGTGATGTTGCATATAGCCACTTAACGGCCAAATTAGACGAAAATAGACGGCATGATATTTGTGACAATAGCATAGAAATTAACGGCATGATCAAATTTGTAACAAAAGTATAGTACACAAACAATTGAGACAATATGAAGTTCAGTGACAAATTGTGTAATAGGATAATAGTACAGGATCGACTAGTGGAATTTAACCCATCAACTTGATTAAACTTTAACAAAATATAAAAACCCATCAACTTGATTAAACTTTAACAAAATAAAAAAAGATGTTATCAATATTCATAAGTTTTCAACTTTACTATCCTCACGTGATACAAGAAGCATTTTGTCTGTGGTCAAGAACTTTTATAATTATAATAAACTTCAATTATATTAAAATAATTTGACTTCTCAAACGTAAACTCTTTAATACGAACAACGGTACTGACACGGACTTCATCGCGGAACTCTTTAATACGAACAACGGTGCTGACACGGACTTCATCGCGGACCTATTCCAGTCCCCTCCATACAGGAATATCTTAGCCCTATATTACGTATATCCCGTAGTCCCTGGCATTAGAAAGATTGACTAGTTCCTTCACCTCCGGCTTGGGTCTGCTAGCACGTCCTTAAACCACTTCACGTAGACACAGTCCTTGGCCGAGCCTCCACTTTTGGTGCAGCGGAAGTTTCTTTCAAACGAAAGAAGCTAGAGCATATCGGTAGAGTATCGATCCAAAACAGTGGTTGCACTGGTCGCTGGTCTGCCCTCCTCTTAAAATGACTTGAGTCCGAATTTGCTCTAGAACTGGATCCCGCTCCGGACTGACTTCAAGGAAAGATAGGATTGGGCAATTCTGCAAACATTTGGGGAGAGATGAGAGAAGAAAGGCAGGTAGTTCATAAAAACTTCTGGGAAGAACTTGAGAGTCGGCAAAGCCCTGCCGTATGGAGCCACTATCGGGTATGGGTATGCCAGAGGTCCGCCCCTGTCCTTCTTAGTTTAGTAGAAGGGCTGCTAACTCCACTCCCGAATCAAATTTTGGTCCTCTCTGTCTTATGATATTCCCTCGAGCTATTGGGGGATCAAGTTTTGAGCCCTCTTTTTTTTTTTTTTTCGAGTTCTTCTTCCAAGTGCAGGATAACCCATGAACCCTTACCTTTAAAGCCAGCCAGTTGCTAAAGCTCTTGTTCTCTAATGAAGAGCGCCGACAGTAATGTAGATTGACCTTCTCCTGGCTAAGATCTGGTCTTTCGCCCGCTTCCTTCAATCAAAAGTAAATTTCCGGGAGAAAAAGGACTTCAAAAGAAAAGGGATCTACAGAAGAATCTAAGGAGAGAAGAAGTTTAAAGGGGCTATGCATCAACTTGACTTAAAGACTTTGTTCCCAATCGTTATTCCTGGCCCTAGGCGGACCATCCTTTCTTCAGAATCGGAAATGAGTCCTATGACTAGTCGACGATCTCAGCCATTGGTGGGAATTTCGCCCGCATCCAATCCCCAATTCTTCTTCACCCAGGATGATCGTCTTAGGCGGGTCATAAAGCTTGGAATCTGCACAGTAAGCTTCGACCCAGGGAGTCAATCCAAGATTGTAAGCAAGTGTACCCAGTCCTCGTGCTAGGTTCGGTAGGTAATGACTAGGTCAGGGGGGCAGAAGAATTAATCTCTTCGGAAAGAGAAGAAGCTAAGGTCGGAAGAGTGCACAACCACCCATCCAGAGAGCGAAGGCATTAGTACACGAGAGTATTTCCCCTACAAGTCTTGGTGAATGCGGGGTTACTTTTGGCTTAAGAAGAAAGATTCACTCTTATATCCAAGAAGACCAGTTCCTCGCTCTAGTTGCAAGGCTACGGGGGAAGGGCTACAAATCAGTACGTGAAGTAGTTGACTGGCACAAGGGAGGGGTCAAGCAAAGGATTGACCGATGGAGAAAGGAAGGGCTAGATTCGATGAATGATTTGAAGCCAATGACCAAGGAATCCAACTTCCGTGGGAGTTGAAGATTGAACATCCCCAGCCAACAAAAGCTTTGGAATGGAAAGAAGGAAGCACACTTATGCCCCAAAGCAAAGGTCGACGAACAATGGAGAGAGTGAGTCGTGGACGTGTGAAAAAAATAAAAAAAAGTGTAGCTAATAGTGCAAGGAAATGACACAAGCAAGGCACGTGACTCATGAGCTTAACTCTTTAACAAATATACGCCACCTTTTCTGATGTATAAAGAGGTGGGGAAAACGTTCATCGAGAAGACACCATGCCCTTCTGGAGTCTATTGTGGTCTTTGCCAAATTGCTTTGCTATAATTCTTCTTTACTCTTACAAAATTCACAAAGAAGAATGACCGGTCAGTTTTCAAGAAAGCATATACAGGATGGCTAAATGAAATCTGCAATTCAGAACATCTGTTCTAAGTGATTCCTCCAAAAATGAATCTGCATCATCCTCATATTTGCTGCATGACTTGGAGGCCATCGCCAATCGCCATTCGGCCTTCTATATGTCGAGATTTGCTTCATAACTTGGAGGCCATTTGCCATTTGCCCTTCCATATGTCGAGAAGTGATTAATCGCATAGTTTCATTTTCTCAGCAAGCATATCTTCAGAATGTCCAAGCCAGTAAAGACTTGCACTAATTCAAAATTCCTGCACCCATAAGCTGACCATGAAGGATTGCAGCAAAGAAAAGATCCTAAAAGAGTAGTTCATAGGAGTAATCATTAAGCATGATTCCAACGAAAATGATTTCACTAAGTATCCTTCCGTTTGGAACGATAGCGTTTCATATCAGAAGCACTTGATACACAGCTATCCAAACTTAGAGCATGGAAATTTGAAATAACCTCATGGCAGCTGCTACAATCAGAGGGAACAACGTGGTACCGTAAATATCTCTATTGCTTTCACGAAAATTTCACAAATCACACATCTCTACAGAAAGGGAAAAAATAGAGTAACCATTGAATACTCCCCCATATATATATATATGTAAAATAGATAGCTTCCTAGCTCTCTTGCTAATGACAAAACTCACATGTATGTGAACATTAGACAATTTATTAGATATGATCTGGAGAATCCGAGGTACAGAAAAACCTGCTTCTAGGATTTCATCTGCTGGCAGGGTTGAATTTAGGCTTTAAGGAGATACCGTTTCTAATGTGGTTCCCATTTCTACTCCCTTCTCCAGCAAATCAAGCTTCAATGAGCAACCGTTGATTCTCCACATCTTCTTTGGCATAGTTCTCCATCTTCTCATTTCTGATTTCTTCATTCTCCTGGATTACTACATCTATCTTTCCTATTAGCCATAGATTCAACATTCCACCACAACTATCACCACCATAGTTATTAAAGGCAAGAAGCGAGAGGGAGGTGAGCGGGACCTTTTTGAGGTGAGAGATGAGGCAAGATGCGGGCGACCGAAAAGCAAGCAAGGCAACAAAAATGCTCCGTTTTAGCTATCTAAGGCTCCTTTTGTTTTAAGGAAAATAACTTCCGAAAAATAATTTCTAGAAAATAGCTTCCAGAAAATAAAAAGGTTCTATTTTCAGGCGCTTGGTAAATCTTTTAAAAATATGTCAGAAAACATTTTCTGGTGTTTGGCAAACATATATATTTTTTACGGAAAACATGAATACATATAAAAAATTATTTTCTCTTCGTCCTAAAATTAGTGTCTCCTATTGATTATACACTTATTTTTAAAAAGTTTTTTACTTTAAATAATTTCTTTAGTAACCCCCAACTATCACTAGTGGTATTAAATCAATGAGGGTTAATCTACTTTTCAATCTCACAAATAACAATAACATAATTGATAATTGATTTGAAAACACATTTCAAAAACAAAAGAAAAAGAAAAGAAATAGATAATTGTTGTAGGACGTCCCGAAATGAAATAATAGACACTTATTTTAGGACGAATGGAGTATTTATTAAAATTGAGTAGTGTAAAGGTGATATTAGGCTCCAATTCCAGCCTTAAATTAAAAATTCTATGATCTTAAACATTATACCAGAAGCTTCATATACTCTTCAACCAAATATTTTATTCCGTGTACTATTATCTTTAAAAATTAAAGTATTAAAAAAATAATTTAAAACTTTAAATCAACGCACTAAAGAATTTCAAACAGGATATATATAACATATTCACTCTATTTTAGTATTTCTAATTGAAATATTAAGTTAAAATATTTTTGAAATTCAACTACTTGAATCTGTAATATTATTGTTATTTTCTCGTCTCAAAATGAATATTTACTTTTATTTGTGATCGTGAATAAAAGTGAACATTTATTTTGGGACGAACATGAATATATTTTTCAATGTTATAAAAGTTTCCATAAATCTTGACAATATTAACAAAAAGTATATAAATAAAACTTTGTTCATAGAATCACTTCAAAATATTACGGTAAAATATTACGATTATTTTTCTTGAATGAAAAGTTAGAAATGACTATAGCACATCCAAATGTGCAAAGGTGATATTAGGAAAAAATTGAAATGAACAAGTTTTGGAAAATGACTTACGAAAATTCCGTAAGTCATTTTCCTGAAACGAAGGTTTTATTTTTCGTTGACTTATAAAACATCTTACATTGACTACATTTTCCAAATGTTACCAAACACCAAAAAATAAAGAAAACGTTTTCCAGAAATCATTTTCCGTGAAACAATCGGAGCCTAAGTGTATCAATAGAGAGTTTCAAAAAGCCACCTTTTGGAAACAGAGGTGGCATTTCAAAAAGCCACCCTGATTAGAACGGGGGGAGAGAGAGAGAGAGAGAGAGAGAGAGAGAGAGAGAGAGAGAGAGAGGAACAGACCTTTGTTTGCAATTTTTCATACTACAAAACACAAATCTTTAACAAAGAGTTGAAGAAAAGAAACTGCATTTTTCATACTACAAAACACAAATCTTTAACGAAGAGTTAAAGAAAAGAAACTGGGGTAGAACAGAGTAAGAAAACATTAAAAATAAACCAAATGTTTGATGAAAATTGAGGCCCTAATTTCTAACCTATGGAACCCCAAATCGGCTTTTTAAAGAAAAGGGATTGATTCAAAAGAATATACAGATCTGGAGCTTCCATATCTTACAATAGTTGAACTGATCACCATGATCTAGCGAACTTCTCTGTTTTGACAGTAGAGAGGATGCTCATTGTTCCTCAGTAAGAGCAGCCAAGAAGGACTTAGCCATGTGGACCGGAAGTCATGTCGGACGAGCAGTTCATCAGTTGTTCATTCAGATGCATAGACGGAGGAGCTTGTCAATTAAGGTTAAAGAGACGCCAGGGAAGGGTAGAAAAAAGGCATAAAGATGTTTTGGTGAGAGAGAGGGGGGGCCTACTCAATTGATGAAATCTGTAAAAGTTTTTAAGATATTTTCAACCCCAACCCACATGTGTTTTTCAACTCCAATTCACATGTGTCAAGTTTTTTATTATTACTCTTTTCATGAATTATGACTAGTATATAATTTTGACTGTTCACATTTTTTTTAGTATGTCCTAAAAAAAATAGTATTATTTCGGAAAAAGATTATTTATAGAAAAAAAATACAAGTAATGAAATAATTTTAAAAAATTTAACTTATTAAATAAGGTTAATTTTTATAAATGAATATATATATATATATATGTATTATTAAAATGAACCAAATAATTGCCAAAATGATAAATTTTCATTATTGACAAAATACTCAATTGCAAAACCAACATTTCAAAACCCTACACCAAACACATTTATAAGAAAAAAGTTGTATTTTAAAAACGTTGCACGAGACGGGGTAGGATGTCAAACATCTGATTGTTTAGTTTGTAGCCCCACAAGATGTCTAATCAATCACATGCTTAACCCACAGTGTGATGAAAAATTGGGATCCTAGCATCAATCTTTGCATAAACCTACCAAGATATTGCAAAATGGAAAATGAAGGGGATCCCAAACTTTTATCCAAATTTATCATCTCAATCTAAGTGACAAACATGTAATTGAATATTTTGTGGCTCACATATCGAGCGATGTGATGTCCAACCAATCAAATGCCGTGTCACATAGATTGGGATGAAAAATTGGGCTAAAGAATTGGGATTCCTATCACTGCTCTTGCAAAATGGAAAAGTTCATTCATCTTCTAAAAGTCTCTTTCTACCCTAAATTTCAAAAGAATAACACACTGTCACATTAAAACATTTTTGCTTCCCACGTTAGCTTGGTTAAGCAAAATGCAGGTAGAAGCATTCAGCAAACTAAAGGCAACATTCTTATCAAATTAGAAGCCATGAAGAAAGTAAAGTACAACAACTACAACCAGAACGAGCTGTAGCCACGTCAAAATTAACTACAATAACAAAAAGAAAAGGAAAAAAGAAAAAGAATTTGTGAACCAACAAATTGTAAAGTGAGATTGTCACCTGATCTGAGAATAATGGTGGATCTTCTACAACAGTTTGAAGCTATTGGTGTAAGTTTCATACAAATGAGGTACCTCATCCTTAAAGCGCAGCACATACTTTTGTAAGAATTTCAACTCGGACAAGAGAACAACCCTGTAAAGCTGATGATCAGAATCTACCAGCTTATTCTCCTTCAAGATTGTCAAAACGTGATTCCTAGGCTTCACCCTTTTCTCCAAACTAGACTTGAAAAGAAAACCACATGAAGCAAAGTGCTCGGGCTTAAACCCAAGTTCCTTCATGTAAAAGTCCAACATTTTCCGGATTTTATCTTTAGATAAAGTCAAACACATAAGAAGCCCTCTAGCCATTGTATATATATCCGAATCAGCCCAACAGAAACTTCTAAAGATTTCAAACTTCATTTCCAAGTTTGGCTTACTAACCTGAGAGAGGGCAATAATACCATAAAGAAACATTTTAGAATCACGAGGAATCCCCAATTCCCCCTCAACTCTATGTAATATATCTTCAAGCCACTCAGGATTTCGTAAAAGTGTTCTTGGGCGTATAACTAACATCTTCTCAAAAGTCTCATTTGAGAACCCATAACTCTCCAACAACAATAAATTAGGAGGAATATTTTTTATGGTATAAGGACCAAGCTGCCAACTAGACCTGATGATAGCTTTAACAACCTTTTCATCACTTCCACCAAGTAACTTTTTCAAATAAATGATATTCTTCTTAAAGAAATCTTTTTCTACCTTCATTCCAAGAGAATTTTGGACTATCAAATAGAGAGGTGTTTATTATCCATCCCTTAGCATGAATAAGCAAACCCAGGCTAGAGCACAGTTGGCCAACATTATTATCAAACTAAAAATGATAACAAAAGGAAAAAACAACAAGTAGAACAAGCATGAGCTGGAATCACATCATCAACAAAAAATTGTGAACCAACAAACTAAAAGGTGAGAATGTCCCCTGAGGTTAAAAGTTATCACCGGATATCGTCTACGAAAGTTTCCAGCTATTGGCATTAGTTTCATACAGATCGGGTATCTCATCCTCAAAGCGCAGCACTACAGGAAGATTTTAAACAGTTGTGTAACTCTATCCCACGTTAAAATTGCATGTGTTAAGCATACAACAAAAGTAGTGGAACATCAAAGTGCTTAGAAAACTATCAAAATGTGAATAACTATGTGAAGTGCTGAAATTTGAAGCGAACAGAACGTTTCTCTCCAAAAGCAAAAGGAAAATGCTAGAGATCCCAATTTCTCATCCTAGGGCCTGTCCGGCAGTGCGTTTTGGCCAAAAACGCTCCGTTTTAGCTATCTATAAATATCAAAAATGAATTTCACATAGATTGGGATGAAATGCCTTGTCACATAGATTGGGATGAAAAATTGGACTAAAGAATTGGGATCCCTATCACTACTCTTGCAAAATAAGTAGCTGAAAACAATATTATCATAAATCGCAAAAGTTATCACGTATACAACTTCCCAAAATAGGGCTCCATCAAAAATAAATTGAAGGCATTGTCTTTTTGTCAAAATTTAATCTGTTGACTTTCCTTTACAATCTTACTTCTACAACACCCAAAATGGGGGCTCCTCATAAATGTACTCAAGCAAAAAAGTTATTTCATCTTCTAAATGTGTCTTTGTACCCTAAATTCCAAAAGAATAACAGACTATCACATGTTAGCTTCCCACGTTAGTTTGGTTACGCAAAATGCAGGCAGCAGCATTCAGCATTCAGCATTCAGTAAACTAAAAGGCAACATTCTTATCAAATGAGAAGCCATGAAGAAAGTAAAGTACAACAACTACAATCAGAACAAGCTGTAGCCACGTCAAAATCAACAACAATAACAAAATGAAATGGAAAAAATAAAAAGAATTTGTGAACCAACAAATTGTAAAGTGAGATTGTCACCTGAGAATAATGGTGGATCTTCTACAACAGTTTGAAGCTATTGGTGTAAGTTTCATACAGTTGAGGTACCTCTTCCTTATATCGCAGCACATACTTTTGTAAGAATTTCAACTCGGTCAAGACAACAACCGTGTAAAGCAGTAGATCAGAACCTACCAGTTTATTTTCCTTCAAGATTGTCAAAACGTGATTCCTAGGCTTCACCCTTTTCTCCAAACTTAACATCAAAAGAACAGCACGTGAAGCAATGAACTCGGGCTTAAACCCAAGTTCCTTCTTGTAAAAGTCCAGCATTTTCCGGATTTTATCTTCAGATTTGGTCAAACACATAGGTTGCCCCCTAGCCATTGTATATATATCCGAATCAGCCCAACCGAAACTTCTAAAGATTTCAAACTTCATTTCCAAGTTTGGCTTACTAACCGTACTGAGCGCAATAATACCATAAAGAAACATATTGGAATCACGAGGAATCCCCAATTCCCCCTCAACTCTATGTAATATATCTTCAAGCCACTCAGGATTTTGTAAAATTGTTCTTGGGCGTGTAACTAACATCTTCTCAATAGTTTCATTTGAGAACCCATAATTCCTCAACAACAATAAATTAGGAGGAATATTTCTTATGGTATAAGGACAAAGCAGCCAACTTGACCTGATGATAGCTTTAACAACCTTTTCATCACTACCACCAAGTAACTTTCTCAAATAAATAATATTGGGTAACATTCGGTTACCTTGATTGGTGATGAAAAGTCTTGAATTTCTCTTGATGAGCTTGACTAGATCCGACCCGGATAAGCCAAGTTGTTGAAAAATCTTGAGCCTGGGTTCTAGGGTTTCATCAAGATTACATGATAGAATTGTGGGTACGGAAGAAATGATGTCTGTGATCTGGGTTTGGTCCAAACCACCGTATTGTTTGAAAAGATTAACGATTAAATCGGAGTTTTCAGTGGATTTCTTCGGGTGACTTACTTGTGATGAGGTGGAGATGGTTTCAATGGCAGCTGGAGATGTTGACAGACATCTAAATGCATAGCTTGAGAGTAGCTCCGCTGCGCCATGATTCCGATTGCGAAGAAGAAACGTTCTAGCGAGCATATTCTCCGAGGGTTCGGGGTAAGGATAAGCTCAGTTTGACAATATTGAGCTGAATAGCCTCTCCCTCCCCTCTAAACTCTCCTTAAAACCCCTTCTCCAACTATGTTAACCGTTAAGGAGAGGGCTATTATATAACACACGCACCCAGGCACACACACATCCTCTTCAAAATACATCCTAAAAAAAATTAATTATAAAAATATCATTATTTAAAAAGATATTAATACCCTTTTCTTACTTAATACACACTATTATATTAGGTTTAATTCTCAATTTCATCACTCTACTATTAGAAAAAGTCCGATAAGCTTACCTTACAAATTTTTTTCACAGATTAATAAATATACTTTGTAAAAGGTACCACGTTAGTTACTTCGTCTAATTTGCTTTTAAAAAAGTTTAATTTATTTTTGTAAACCCGAAATTACCCTTAGTATAAATTGTGCCCTAACAAATTTCAAAGTGTTTAAATTCCTATTTTAGACACTACTCTATTAAGCGACTGTTTCATCTTCTTCTTCACTGATAACTTCTTCTTCTCCGGCATTGACCACACCCTTTCCTTTTCCCTCTTTCTCTGTCTTCCCCCTCTCTCTCCTTGTTTTTGTTCCTTCTTCTCACTCCACTCCCACTCTTCGTATCTCTCACAGTAACACACCCAGAAGTTCCGTCAAAGCCCATTTGCGACCCAAGACCGGCCCGAACATTGTCCCATTCCAATCTGGTATCTCCATAGACCGCATCAACACCTTCTCTCCTCTATCCTCCCTCCCCCCTCCTTGAAACCCTAGATCTCGCCCTGTTGTAAAGAGGTGGAAATCATTCAATTGGCTTTGGATTTGACTCTATTAGATCATTTCTGCTGTTGGGTTTCTTTGTGTTTGAATGAAAAAAAAACTAAATTTGATTTTGTGAATTTGTTCAAGTTCTTCTTCTTCATCCTTCGATTCAATTGTTTTGATGGTTTTTTCATGTTTGATTTTTGGAAATTCTATGCAATTTGTGCTTTGGAAATGGTTGTTCATTTTCTTATAATTATTTAATTAATAACTTGTTTTTTGTGAATTATTATTTTCTGGGTTATGATAAACTAAGTTCTGAGGTTTTTGAATTATCTGGGTTTAGCTTCAATCTCTCTCTCTCTCTCTCTCTCTCTCTCTCTCTCTCTCTCTCTCTCTCTAATAATAATAATAATAATAATAATAATAATAAAATAAGGCTTTGAATCACCATGGAAGCAGCGGGTTGAATTTCATTAAAGGTTTTATTCATCATTTCAAGAGAAATTCGTTCAACGAAATAGCATATTGACATTCATGAAATAGGGGAGCTCGAAATCAGTTGAGGAGTTAATTAGTGTCGGAGGTGGGTGTTAGATGGTTGCGACCGCAAGTGGTGGTGGTGCTCATGGGGCACAGAGGGGTGGCTGAGGGTGGGAGTGATAGGTTATTAATTACTAAGGGAAGGGTTTTAATTAGGGTCTTGTTATTGTCTAAAACTAACAAAACTCCACGTGCAAGGTATGTGCCATAGCTAAAGGGCATTTCAGTCTTTTTGTAGTATTTCATCCAATAAAACTAACGGCATCCAATTTATGAACCAAATTGACACTTTTTATAAAGTACAATTATTAAAGTGTGAAAAAAAAGTATAGGGTGAACTTAACGAACTTTTTGAAATAGTAAGGTGACCAAATTGAGAATTAAGCCATTATATTATTACATCTACTAAACTTCACATACACTACCAAACAATTTGTGAGATTAGTTAAGTATAGCTTTTTGACCAAAACTTTTATTTTTTATGGCCTTTGACCAATTTTTTTTTGTTAACTTCCTAAATAGCCCCAAACCCTAACTACTCTTAACCTTCTCTCTACGCCATCTCCTTTTCTCCCTGCCATCCTCACCGCCTCCTCCCTCACAGCGTCCTTTATATGAATTGATCTTTCTGTAAAGCAAATATTGCTCTTAATGTTCCCTACAAAAAGTTTAAACTCAGCTGGTGTTATTGGAGTCCTTTGAGGGAAAAAACTACCTTTGAATTTGATGAAAGCTATTTACATGGATAAAAATCTGTCATTGGTTGTGTTCTTTTCATTGGTTCTGATCATGTAAAAAAGAGTTATCTATAACAAAGCGTGAAAGCTACCTACAGGATAAATCCTATGTATTTTAAGTATCAATAGATATCATTATTTATGACTTTTTTGGAACATATTTTCAATTCCTTATGTTTTGTAAAATGTAGTGACAAATGTGGTGACATTGATGAATTCATTGGAAGAAAACAGTCTCTCACTCTCACTTATGTTTTTTTTTTTTTTTTATACACTTTCATATCTTTTTAGACATGATTTAGGACATGCATAATTGATAAATTTGTCTCTCTATTGAAAGTCAGAATCTATGTATTAATTTGGTTTAAAAAATAATCTCTTTAATTTCAAGAATTTTTGATGTGAAATTCATATGGGTTGTTTTGGAATACGTTTTAAAATTTGATATATGACTTCATGTTAATAAATTCCTTTATTTATGTGGTATTCCTAAGTGTTTCTCTTTTTATCCTAATTGGTTTAGGTTACTAACTGGTTGAACCTGTTTTTGACTCACATTTGTTTTCAAAAATTCTTCTTTCATTATTTCTTCTATCCTTTTATGATTCTAGTTCTTATCTCCTACTATTTGACTTGTTTATTTTTCATAATTCCTGGACATTATTGATTAATCCTCCCTAAATATATTTGCCCGTTGATCATAGATCCTATCCTAAAACGACTAGTTCTGTGGCTATTAAACCTGTTTTATCTTGCTTGATTACTAACGCTAATCCTTCTCGCTAAGTATTGTTTGGTTTTCATCGAAATTATCAAGGCGGAATAACACAATTTAATTTCGAAAACCCTCCCAAAATTCATGCGAATTAATATAAATTAGATTTATAATAATTACCCGATTGTCTGAGCGAGCAATCTTCAAAAGAATCACCCTTGAATCATGATCACCACAACAACGATTTGCACGGCTTCTCTATGGTATCCATACGAACGAATTGGACAGGATTTGATTCAACAATTTTGTGCTAGGCAATTGTTGAATCAAAGTAGAAAGACTTCGTCGTACGAAGAACTAATTAAGGATGAAGAACTAATTAAATCTCTATTTTTTCTCTCTACGAATTTAGTGTTTCACTCAAACCCTAAATCCTTTTGTATGGAATTCTTCATTGACTATCAAAAGAATTCATCCATATTTAAAGGGAGAGAGGGGTCGGCCAACTTATAGTCCTAGTCTAACTAAGACTATATTTTGGTCTCTTTTATTTTAATAACTTAAGCCCATTAATCTAATTAATGACCCAAATAAATTTCAGTCCAATTCATTCTAAGTGTGTGACCCAATAGGTTCCTAAATTACGTTGGCAATAATTAATTACTATGTATTTGAATATATATAATTAATTATAAACAATGAGCAGCATCTAGCAATACAACATTGTTACCCAAGTAATAGGAACTATCAGTGATTAAAATAACTGAATGTGACCAAAATAATTCTTGTCCCTTTGTCCTAATATCTGATTAAACACAAGGCTTGGAACGTGTCATCCTTGTTATAGTTTAATCTAGGTTTATTGATTTCCGAATAGACTTATCTAATAGACAAATAAACTGAATATCCAATATTGATTTATTTGAGTACGGCCATGCATTTATTTAAGTCTCACTCATCAAGGGGCCCACAGATATTATACTCCCATTATGTAGGAGGGACAAATTCTATCTACGTCGTTCATATCCCTCATCATGATTCGTGGCATATCCAACATCCGAATTTATAATCACCTTGTTATAGAATGACGTTTGTCGGTATCAAAATACACGACTCCTCATTTAGAGTATATAACGACTTTAAGTCAAAGGATAAGGAACACAATAGTCACTATGAGAATCGCTTATGACACTCACGTAACGATCCACGTAACATTCTCATCCGGGTTAATCCAGTACGTCGTTACACTTAACACGTACCTATGTGTAGAGTGATATCAACTATACAAGTCTCAATACATACTAGTCTCGATGCATTATTATTGCCCTTATTAATAATAATACTCGACCTGCAGGGATATTTAAGAATAACACTTTTTATTCAAAGAGCTTTATTATGCATTAATATGAATAAACAAATAATAGATAATAAATAAATGCCTTAATAAATAATGATATATCGTAAAATAGATTTGCCTCTAGGGCATACACCAACAGTCTCCCACTTGCACTAGAGCCAATCATGAGAATCTCTAATGCCTATAGATCTAGTGTGACTCTCATGCTTCCGCTGAGCAAGAGGCTTTGTCAAGGGATCAACAAAATTCTTCTTTGTTAGTATTCTGCATATCTTCACATCTTCTCTTTTGAGAATCTCTCAAATGAGATGGAATCTCCTAAGTATATGTTTGGATCATTGATGAGATCTAGGTTCCTTAGCTTGTGCAATGGCACTATTGTTGTCACAATAAAGTGTCACTGGGTCTACAATGCTAAAAATAATGCCAGTTCACTATTGAACTTTTTGATCCAAACGACTTCCAATGCCCCATTAGAAGTAGCAATATATTTAGGGGCCGTTTGGTAGCCATATAAGAGGTCGGATAGGACTAATAATAATTAACAAGGATGTTTGGTACATTTTTAGGCTTCCGTCTTAATAAGAGGAGGGGTCCGGATAAGCCTCTTTTTCCCTCGTTATTTAACCTGAGGGTGGGGGTGGTATTATTATAGACCGGATTAACAAAGCACGACACTAATTTTTTTAATACCAAAAATTACCCTTGTATATATACTCCAAAAACACGCTGAACTAGGGCAATCAATTCGTTTCCCTCTCTGGTCGTTTCTCTCCGGCCAAAACGATATGACGGTTTCTCTCTCGCGAAGGAAGGAAACGACTACGACTGTTTCTCTCTCGCAAAGGAAGGCGACGACTACGACTACGACTGTACAATCGTCGGTGGGAGGATCAATCGGGTTAGTAATTTCTCTCTCACTCTCTTCTTCTTTTTCTCTCATTCTATCAATTTCTTGTTAATGACGGATATTCAATGATGAATTCTATGAATTTCTTGTTAATCAATCAGTTTTGGGTTTATAGAACAGAGTATACCAAGGATATATACATAAACAGAGTAGTATTGATCGAGTAATTGCTAATCAATCACTTTTTGATTGATCGAGTTCGAGTAGAAAACACGAACATAGGTACCTCTCCCTCTAAGAGTCTTTAACTTTCTTCCCCTGTTTATGCATAAACTCATGTTCGTGATTGCTAGCGATACTGAGTTTTTTTCTTTTTCCATTCTAATAATTTACGATTACCTTGGACAAGAGCTTCATTTAATAGAAAATTAAGTTAATAGCACCCATAAGTACAGCAAATTTTTTACCCCACCTGGGTTACGATTCATCCATGTTTTGAGTCTATTGCATTTGCTATGTTATACTTTATTGTTTTTTTTTTTTTTTTTTTTGGTTACGATAGATCTTATGATTTGTGAATTTTTAAATATGTGTTTGAATCTGGGCCTCCAAACCCGCATCAGTGAATTCTTAATTACATTAATCAATATTTCAATGAAGTTCAAGTAAGCAGGAAGGATTTAAATATTTCACCTCTCCTTTTAGCACTATTGTAGTGCACTCCTTCCCGCGTTGATAGCTATACAGCCTTAGCACCTAATTCTGGCAGCCCTCTTCTGCCCACTTCTTTTCTCTCGACCTTCCAGCAGCAACAACTTCACAGCCTTCCCAAGTAGCAGCCTCGTCCAGCTCTTCACATGTTGCTCCTCGTGCAAGCAGCACTCTGCTCTTTCCCAGCCCATTGTGCCTATTGTCTCCGTCTATTGCCTTTAATGAGTGTCAATATTTTGTTCATGATCATAGACGAAAAATGACACTCATTTTGGGATGGAGGGAGTAGTAAAGAATTGTTGTATCATTTGGGTTTGCTACAATTAAACGAGTCCTTTTTACCACTCACTTGAACCAAAGCAAGATTTTCCGTTATATTACATACAACAAATGCTCTCTTAGTTACTGCAATCCATGAAGACAACTTTGATTATAGCCATATTAGTCTCTCCTTACTAAGAACTACCTTGCTGTTGAACTTGGTAATTTAAGTAGTTATTTCATCGGAGACGTCTCTGCATGAAAGCTACCAGTACATGTAAATCATAAAATTTAAACCTTAAAATTTACTTACCGAAAAAATTGGTGGGGAAGATGCAGGGTTTGAAAGATAAATGGTGCTTTTTTTTCCCTAGGCCTTTGAAGGTTTTCTACTTGCATTTTCTCAGTGGGTGAAGAAATCCTTTGCCAATGCAGATTCGTTGAGTTAAATTTTAGTGTTCTGAATTTCTGGATGCTGCACACATTCCACTGGAATTGTTGGCCATTTTATTTTTTGTTTCTTTTTTATCTTTCATACTTTGCACATTCCACTTGCATGCATAATTTTATCTTTCGTTTCCTTTTCTGCAAACAGGTATGAACTTATGCATCCATCTCATAAGGAACTACAAATTAACTTCACTTCTAAATTTTAGATCAATAATATTTTCATTAAATGGGATACATCATAAATGTGTATTGCTGCACATTTATGCAGGGATATCTCTGTAATTGCAAAGATAGAGAGAATCGACTTGTTAAAGAACTTGGAAGAGATCATTACTATTTGCAGAAAACTGAAAGCCTTCAAAGCCGGACCATGCATGGCAGCCTAATTGGAGTGTGTTGTCTCAATATCTGTCCAGCAAGTTCTCGTTGCTGGTTTGCATCCTTGCCTATTGTAGTTTGTACATTGATCACACACAGATATTTTGTTTGCTTGCGGAGATCTCTTGTCCCGTGAATTGTAACCATTGGTGTATGCTGTTGCTATTCGGTTTAGCTTTTTTAGAGAATAGGGTATAGCAGTCAAGTGCATGTATTTACTATGCAGTTGGTGTCAGGAGAGTGTGGCACAAATCTTGTAATTTTTGATGTTCTTTCTCATATGAATGAAATATTTTGTTTTGCAGACTATTTTTGTGCTTTGTCTGTAAGTCGTAACTGTTGTATCTATAGAGTTCCTAAAAACCTATAAAGACTGAATGAAAAGGAGTACACACCTCAGATAGTTTCCAAAGGCCCATTTCACCATGGGAAAAGGGAGTTGCAAGCCATGGAAACAAGTTAAGGTACTTGTAATCATATCTTGATCATACTAAACTAAGCTTGGAAGATTGTATGATGGTTGTAACAGGGTGGTCCATTGGAAGTGCTTAACCAAGATGAACATATATTCAAGTTCGGAATTAGAAATTGATTTTTTTTTCAAGTATATGACCGAGTCCAATAGATGCCAAAAACTAATCAAGATGATACACATCATAACAAAAGCTAAGAAAAAAAATTTGATGTTTAATTTTTCTACCCTAATGGTTCATATTTATTTTTTTAAAGTTATATTACTTAAAATCTTTTTAATTGAAAACTACTCAAAATATGCATAAGTTAAATGATAGTATCTCTCAAGGTTATTATTGGAAAGAAATAATAATACTGAGTCATATCATATTGCTATCAAACGTCAGATTAGATTAAGCACAGGATTATAGCATCTAATCCTGGTGCTACCAAACGTCAATTTATTATAAGAAACAGGATTATTAATCCTAGTGCATAATAGTGAGGGCACTAATAGTACCAGGATTAATAAAAATGCTTATCCTAGTCTGGCTACCAAACGGCCCCTTAGTCTCTATGGTAGAATAGGCAACTATCTCTTGCTTTGAACTTTTCTAGCTCACAGCTCCTCCATTAGGCAAAACACTTACCCTGATTGCGATTGATAATTTTTTTTATCGGTCTAGAAGCTAGCTGTTAGGTCCATGAGGATGTGCTCAGAATATAAGCTAGAGGGGGGGTGAATAGCCTATATGATGTTTATTAAAAATTTCATCCTCTTTTAAAGTTTTATGTAGAGAAACATGGATAAAATGATTAACATGAATAGGTCATCTTCCTAGTTCAAGCAACACAGCCGATATAGTGGAATCAGCTGATGTGCACCAGCAGACTTGAAGAATAGCTGATAGAAAGATATAGTTATACTTAGCTGGTATAGAAGAGTTTAAGCAGCGGAAGAATAAGCAGCATAAGTATAGCAGACAAGATTAAAGCAACTATAAATAAATAGGTACAAGTTTATCATAACAGCAAACTAAAATCTTGTATTAGATGCATCAATTACTTTCCACAACCAGATTGCATAAAATATATAACATAGATTACAGGAAAGATAAGTAAAGGCTGAGTGTAATAAAATATGATTTATATTAAAATTCAGCAGAGGTTTGCTCAAAGACAAACATGCTTAGTACATCAACCTAGACTCTCTATCCTAGCAATCTCCCCAGGGTAGAAGGAAAGTCAATTGGGATGCCGGGAAGACTCATAACTAGAACTCTAACCTTAGCAGTTCTTAATCCCCTAGGAAGGTGGACAAGAGAAGTGCTAAAGTTAGAGTAATGTGAGAAGAGAATATCAGGCGTTGTTCAAATAACAAGTATTTAAACAACTGAGTGCTGAGCACTCGGCCAAGAGTGATGACAATTCATTGCACAATCGACAGCCCTTATAATATAGTATAAGTCTGCCGATATGAATGCAATATGGATTATTAAGCTCTGGTTCTTCATCGGACATCTTCAAGCTTGATCAGTCTTCAACGACTTGCAGGATGCTTGGTCTCTAGCTATGGATTTGAAGTGTAGCTGTTGAAGAGACTGAGTCTCTCGAAGGAAGAAAGAACTCAAATCAAGAACAAAGTACTCGATCAAGCAGAACTTCTTAGCCTTTGGAATTTCTGTTTTCTCTCCCACAAAGTGTTTGTTCTTACACTTGTGTTTTTCTCACTTTTGGTGTGGTTACAGATTGGAAGAATTAAGAACAATATCAATTACCAACACCTTCTCTCATAGAGAATGAAGAATGAGAGGTTTCTTTTATAGGCTGGAGAAGATGAAGGAGTCGTTGAGGCTTTGATGAGTTTTTGCCCATTGGAGATTTGGATAATCAATGCATAAGAATGCATTGTTCAAACTGTTGGGCAAAGACCTTCCGTTTAAGCTTTGTCTTGAAGTTGGTCCGTGAATCAGGCTGGATGAAAGAGACTTGTCAAGCATGCCTGGGATGTAGCGCACTGTGTTTGGCCTTTTATGAAATGTAGCCTTGGAGACCGGAACCAATACACGAAAGAGGAAATGTCTTCTGAATAATAGTCAAAGCACAGACATCGATGCGTATCTTAAACTGTCAGGAAGATCTTGTAACGGATCTTTTTTGAATTATAGCATTGAGCAACGACCGATGTTCCTCTTGTGAATAACCAGCTTCTTTGCAGTTGTCTGATAAAGAGCATGGCTGATACTTGGATCTGCAGATGTAAACTGCTGTGATAAAGAATGCCGATAAGACATGGTTAGTAAGAATGTCTGCTGGTGAGACATTGCTGGTAGAGATGTCTGTTGGCGATGATAGAGCTAATCCATATGAAGAGTCATCTTTTCTCGGTAGGACACAGACTCGGATATGTACAAAGACTTCCTAGTCTAATGACCTATGCATTGTTTCATCAAGCTGCCACACTAACCGGTACGCAGCCCTTTTAGCCACTTGTGAAACATGCGTTGTAATGGGAATAAGCAAATCACTGTGTTAGAATATGCAAAAATATGTATCAGCTGTTTCATAGGCATATTCCTAACACTAGCATCAGTGTAACCTTTTACAATGAACTTTTCGTCGCGTCCACAAATCAAGAACGTATCCTTAGTCCTTCTTAAGTCCTTAAGGATATTCTTGACAGTAATCCAATGACCATCACTAGGATCTGACTGGTACATGTTCGTCACACTCAAGGCTTACAATACATCTAGTCGAGTACATAATATGGCATACATGATAGATCTATTTTCTGAAGCATATAGAATCTTACTCATATGGTCCTTTTCTCTCATAGTGGAAAGACACTAGGACTTTGAAAGACTTACTCCATGTGACATGAGCAAGAATCCATTCTTGGAATCTTATATGTTGAACTGTTTCAACACTTAGTCAATATATGCACTTTGATTTAGGCCAAGCAACCTTTTCGATCTATTTCTATTAGGGGTGGAAATTCATGCTATCGTATCGTGTTCGTGCCGCACTATCGTGTTTTCATATTATCTATCTTATTTGATCATAAATATAACAATAAATGTTATTTTAACTAAATTTTTAATTTCGTGCTTTCGTGTCGTGTTTCGTGTCGTGTCGAGCTGTGTCATTTCTCTCTGTAATTTGAGTTTATAATCATGTTGTGTTGGTTTATGCATTCGTGTTGGTTCGTGCATTTGTGTTGTGTCAGCCATTGTCACCCTTAATCTCTATAGATTTTAATTCCCAAAATATAGGATGTTTCTCCTAAATCTTTCATTGAAAAACATTTCTCTAACCAACCTTTAACAGATTGCAAGGTAGGAATGTTATTTTCAATGAGTAGTGTGTCATCTACATACAAGACCAAAAATATTACTGAGCTCCCACTAACTACACAAGGTTTATCTTCATTCTTAATAAAGCCAAACTCTTTGACTGCATTATCGAAACGAAGATTCCAACTCTTGGAAGCTTGCTTCAATCCATAAATGGATCATTGTAGTTAGCACACTTTATTGGTATCATTTGGATCGACAAAACCTTTGGGTTATGTCACGTACACATCCTTAAGGAGGTTTTCATATAGGAAATTCGTTTTGATGTCCATTTATAAATCTCATAGTCGTGATAAGCTGCAACAGCTTGCAAGATCCTAATGGATTTAAGCATTGCAGTTGGGGAAAATGTTTTGTCATAGTCTATACTATGAACTTGTCGAAAACCTTTAGCCACAAGTCGTCCCTTAAAGGTATGCACGATACCATCCATGTCAGTCTTCATCTTGAAGACCCATTTTCCCCCTATGGGTTTTACTCCTTCGAGTAGGTCAACCAAAGTCCTTACTTGGTTTACATACATGAATTCCATTTTAGTATGGCTCCAAGTCATTTCTGAAAGTCTGGCCTATTAACAACCTCCTTATAGAATGTAGGCTCATTTGATCCATGAGCAGTATGCACCAAGTTGTAGCATGAGAAATCCATATCTCTTGGGCACATGACGTATCATACTAGTCCTACGAGGTTCTTGTGTTACCGAAGTAGGTTGTTCTTCCACAACACTTTATGAAAGTTGGTTCATGTTCTATCTCTTGATCAATGTTTCTTTGTGGGTCTTGAATTTCTTCAATGTTTATGTTTCTCTGACTAGTTCCTTTAGAGACAAACTCTGTTTCTAGGAATATACCAGTCCGAGCAACAAACACTTTGTTTTCAACTAGATTGAAGAAGAAATTTCATTTAGTTTCCTTTGAATACCCCCACAAAATAACATTTATCCGATTTAGGGTCAAGCTTATCAGATTGTAAACGTTTTACATAAGCTTCACAAGCCCAAATTTTCATGAAAGACATACTAGGACGCTTCCTAGTCCACGACTCATATGGTGTCTTTTTGAACAGATTTAGATGGAACATGGTTAAGGGTAAAAGTAGTTGTAAGTAGTGCATGTCCCCAAAGAGAGTCTGGAAGAGTAGGGTGACTCTTCATAGATCGAACCATGTCTAACAAAGTTTGATTCCTCCTTTCAGACACACCATTCTGTTTTGATGTTCCATGTGGAGCGAGTTGGGATAGGATCCCACACTCTCTTAGATTATCATCAAATTATTGACTTAAGTATTCACCCACTCGATCAAATCAAAGTGCTTTTATACTTTTACCAAGTTTGTTTTGTACTTCATTCTTGAATTCTCTGAACATTTCAAAGGATTCTAATTTGTGTTTCATAAGATAACAAATTCATACTAAGGTCATCAGTAAACGTGATGAAGTAATGCCAACCACTCTTGTACTTGTGTTTAGTGGATCATATACATCTATATGTATAAGATCCAAAGGATCACTAGCCCTTTCACCTTGATTGGTGAATGAGGACTCAGTCATTTTTCCCAATAAACAAGCTTCACATTCCTTATAAGATTCAAAATCAAACGAGTCCAAGAATCCATTTCTATGAAGTCTTGAAATATGATTTTCGTTTACATGGCTTAAACGATAATACTAAAGGTATGTAGGGGTGTAGACACCTAAAATTCGTACACATATACTATCTTGTCCAATAAATATTAATTTCTTTACAAAATGGACTAACATAATTTTTATACAAATTACAGGGTGCAAAACATAAATGAGATGATTCCAAGGTTGAAAAGCAAAAGAAACAACTTCAAGGCACAAAGATTAAATAAAATTGACGGGGGACTAAAGCATAATGAATGAAAGATGAAGATTCTAAGTGTAAATTCAGGTGAGCCGCGCACCAAACCTGACATTCTCCAAAAAATATCCCAAGCACTGTCAACATGGTTGAGTAAACTTGATGAATCACGGCCAAAGGAAGCTTCCTTGAAGCCTACCCAAGTAAATATCCAGCAAATATCTCTCTCACTTCCCCCTATAAATACTCCCTTTAAACTAAAGAGGAGACAAAAAAAAAAAAAAGAGATCGATCTCTCTCTCTCAAAAAAGAGAACAACTCTCAGCTCTCACACAACTCTCGGACCAAAGAAAAAGAAAAGAAAAGAGAAGAAAACTCTCTATTCTCTCTCACGTCCACACACACGCATACAAATACACACACACACACAAACACAGTGTTCTTGGAACACACCAAAAATCAAAACGTAAGTCTTCCTTTCCTCGTATCGATAATAATGGGAGCACAATGATCAAGCTACGAGCTAGCTTGATTAAATATCAACGGCCTAGAATTTGGTCCGAATTCTGTAAAATGACAGAAGGTAAAATTCTTCGGCTCGTTATTTCCCTTTATTTTGATATGTAAATATGTCGGATAAATTGTGAATGTGTATATAAATTCATTTCGGTATATTTGGATTTGTGAATACATATATTATATTCATTAAATTTGAGTTTCGAAGATTCGTTCTTCGTTTTTGTTTATTTAAACTGTGTATATAATTTTATGTTTGATTATTTGTTTAACTTCGTTTTGGAGTTAAAATTGTATATTATAAATTTGTAATATGTATATATAGTAACTAGATAGTTTTTTGTAAATAAAAACGTTGGTTATTTCTATAATAACAATAAATAAATATTATATTTATTTTGTCTATTTTTTGATATAAATAAAGCATGTATATATTTTATAACGTAAACGGAGATATAAATCTCTGTGATCCGTTTTCTTCAGTCACATAGTATAATGAACCTGTAGCGTATAAACTCGAACATGTACGTAATCATAAGAGATCGAAAGGGTGAGTTGGGTGCGTAAAACCTTCCCAACTCGTAACTCAGCTTCCAAACCCACAATCTCAGTTTTTCTCTCGTTTTCTATATAAATGAGGGTAGCGACTCTGTATTTTATATAAATGTGTCATTCACATTTATAACATTTTTATTTCGGGAGTCCAGAGCAAAAATGCTCAGAACGATCTGCGGATCGGGGTGCTCACAGTGGCGACTTTGCTGGGGAGTATTTTGTTAATTTTTTTTTAAAAGAAAAAAAAAATGTGGATAAGACTCATACATTTATGCTTTGCATGCTCTTATGTTTTATTTTTATAACATGTTTATATGTTATCGGTTTATTTTATGTTTGTGACATATTTAAATGCTACATGTTTTATTGCATTTTTCTTTCATAGCATGATTAAATTGTTATGTGTTTATTTTATTTTCTTTTTATTTCTGTGACATGTAAGTGTTGCGTGTTTATATTTCATAGCATGTCTTTGTTTTACTAACATGTTAAATGTAACATTTTTATTTTTTTATTTAACATGTTAAATGTTATTTGTTTGATTTGTTATGTGATGATGTGTTATGTGTATATACTGCTCGTACTACCACTTGCAAGTACAAATATATTCATTTGTTCGGGCGTTGTCGCCAAAATTCATTATTTATAATACTTATTTATTTATTTTATTTATTTATTCATTCTTTGTATTCTCGGGGCTTAAGTCCCACCATTTGTTTTTTTCTTAATTGCTAACAAAAAAAAATTTCTTTTCAAAAATTGGAAAAATACAAGTTTTCAAAGATATTTTTCACAATTCATGTTATTATATCAAGAAACAACAAAAAGAAAATTTATCAGCTTTAGAGTTGAACTACGGTGACCTGAGCTTCGTTTTGAGGGACGTAGGCAACCTTTGGGTGCTGTTATGTTTTCAAGAAAATAAAAAAAAAGTTTCAAAAAACTTTACAAATTTCATTCTCTTTTAATCTCAGCAACCCTTACCACTTTAAATTCTTTTATTCAGTTATTGGTTTGTACATTTCTCGGGGCTCCAAACCCTCAAGTTGTGATTGTGTTTCTTTTCCCACAATTTTCATATAACTGCTAACAAACATCAACCCACATCACTTGAATCAGAAAAAATGGACATTAATTCTTTTAATTGTATATACTTGTTTCACTTTTTCATTACATATAAATGCAAAAAAGAAATTCTTTGTTACAGTGTACACACGCGCACTCATTTATTCCGAATTGTTACCAAGCTCCAAACCCTGGTATAGCCACGTTGGAGTGAAACTGGGTAAGTCATACGCCCAGCATTCTTCTAGCCGACACAAACCCTTTCCGTGCGATTACTGATCGTCCCCCGGGAAGTAAGCCATCCTAGCCCTGCATAGCCACACGTAATTCATATAGATTTCTAGGATACTTCGAGATTGGTTGGTTCTTATTGTCACTAACATACTTTGTCAATCCTGTGCATAAAGACAAAAGACAAATCAAATCAAATCAAATCAAATGAGAGTCATCGACTGACAAAAGAGTCGAATTGATCACAGCAAAAAGCAAAAGATGTTGAGAAATAAACACCAATACAAAAGAAAAAGAGTCAAACTCTCCCAAAAGAGAATCAAAGTGATCAAAAAAGGTCGACAAACAAAATCCTCATGCACAGGATTGACAAAGAGTTGTTGATATATGCCTAAAATATTCGAATGGTGGATCCTGAAGAGAATATAGTCCCTTCGCCTGAGATCTGTCCAACCTTGGGAAGTCGAAATACAGGTGGAATACGAAGGTCCTATATTTTGGCGAGAGAATCCACTGTTCTAGGAACGGTTCACAAGTCAAAACAAAGCATTGTCGCTTGTTCAACCATTTTAGGGTGAGTCGTGTCTTAAAAGAAAAAGAGGAACAGAAAATTGTGTTGTACCTAAAAACACTTCCAAAACATAACTCCTACACATACCCCAACCATTCAGAAATATGGCCTTGAATTGAAGGAGGACTAGTACTGGGAGATTGATAAGAGTACCGAGTTTGAATTCAGAGTCAAGTATAGAAAATTTGTGTTTGAATCAAATGGCCGATCAAGAAGAGAACACTTCTGCGGGACATGACACAGAGGCTTCAGGATATACTCCAACCCCAGTAATGCAACAATGGATGGATCAGAACATGGAAACTATGATAGCTAGGTTTTCAACCCTTAGACAAGGTCAAGGGGCTGATAATAGGAGTGCACCTGTCTCTACAGGAACTGTTGACCCATCACCTTCAAGGGGCTGATAATAGGAATGCCTACTCTGCCTACCCACATGCCTACTCTACATATCCACATTTCCCATATCCAAACACTTACCTGTCTTACCTAAACACATTCCCTCCTCAGCCAAATGCCAATCCATTAAACCTAAACATCCATCATCAGTTTCAGCCTACCACTGTTCTAATCTTAAACACCAATCCTCCAATCCCAAATACCAATATCCCCTTTCCAAACCCAAATGCATTCCCTTTCCACAAGACAAAACCAATCCAAGGTAGTCCACACTTGAATCCAACCAGTTATATCTCACAGGATCCAGCTGGCCCTATCTACCCATTTCCTGTGTATGCACCTCAGATTGGAGTGATAAACATTGTCCCTCCTTACATTGTTCCTCAAGTAGGACAGCTTCCCGCAGCAACAGTTGATATCACTAATATAGGGGTTGCAAGTAAGGCAGAAGTCAGAGAATTGAAAGACATGGTTCTGAAAGTCTTGAACAAAGACGAGTTTACTGCATGAGCAATGATATTGCAGCCTGCTACTATCCTGCCACCAAAATTTAAAATGCTTGATATTGAGAAATTTGATGGACAAGTTGCCCTATTGTACATTTGAGGTCTTATGCTCATGTTATGCAGAAGAGAGGTGCAAGCTTTGAGGCGATGGCCTCTAATTTTTACTTGGCACTGATTGGGGCTGCGAAACAGTGGTTGATGTTAGTTGATAGCACCACAATTGCTACCTAGGACAAGCTCGTTGATGAGTTTCAGAAGAGGTATAAAGACAACAGCAATTGGGGAAAGAATAGGCGAGACCTTGAGTCATGCACCCAACAGGAAAATGAAACTTTCGCTGACTTCGCTGAAAGATGGAGGAAGAAAGTAGCGCAAGCTCTTGAAAGACTTGACCCAGTCGAGCAATCGTGCATCCTTTTGAATAATTTCCAGCCTGTGTTCTATGAACAAATGCGGTACTTGTCATATGTCGACTTCTCTGCCATCCTTGATGTTGGGTTTCGCATCGATGAAGAAATTCGGGCCGACCTCATACAGACTCGTTCAAGCAGCTTTGATCATCTTAATAGGAGCGATCCAGATCACGAGACCTACGATCACATTGTCGATGATGATGCAATTGTCGAAAAAGCCTCTTCGGAAAGTGATGACTGAGATCCTAGGAATCAATGAACGATGGTTGGGAGTGATAGACCCCAAGAACATATACCTTTTGCCTATAGTGTCAATATTTCTTGTGAAGTATGCTCACATGTCTTTTGAATAAATCTTTTGTTCTCAAGTCAATTGAGTCTCTAAATTGAACTTTTTCAAGCGTCTTAGATATCGAGTCCAAGTCAAATCCTTGTGTGATTTCTTGACCCTTGAGTTTAGCTTATCGTTAAATATCCTTTGGGTGTGGAGTCTTACCAAATGATGAATTGACTCACCTCAAAAAACATGATAAACATTACACGAGTCAATAATGAATCATTTCGAAGTCATAGGCCACAACCACAAAAATACATAGAGTGAGTCGAATGTCTTGACAAAGATCGTCTTCGACTCATTGCGATTGAGCTGTTACCAGTACACTGGGCTGTCACCACACTCAAAACTCAAAATACTAAACCTTATCCAAGTCTTGAGCCTTATTCAAAGGTCACACCTACATTAAACCCCATCCAAATCTTATACCGAATCAAACACCCATTTACCATACACAACCCATAAGCCCTGCCAACACCAAAATACCCTTCCAACCCTCGCTCGCTCGAGAGGTCATCTCCTTAAGTTTGCACCCTCCAAAGCAGGGGCTGCTCCATCCTTATATTTGCAAGGAATGACCATTCACTCGCTCCACAATGAGAGAGAGGACTTTTTTTCATCTTTCTCCATTCTCTTACATATGCTCAAAAAAAAAAAGTCGAGAGAGCTCCTTAGGCTGAGTCTCCAAGTTACCCTTCTCGTAGCAAGGGTTCCAATCTCATTAGTTCCAACTTGCCTGCAGACATTTATGATATTATTTTATTTTTTATATTATATTTCCTTTTACAAAAAGTTTCTGGTCCACGACACCAAAACGGTTGCTGCTGCCCCTCAAAACCAACACCAAAACAGCTCCTAGTGCGCTTCAAAACCGCTGCTGCCGCCTCGGATTTATCTCAAAAATTGGTTGAGTTTTTCACAAAATTCAGCAACAATTTTTTTTTTATTCTGACACTTTCTTCAAAAATTTATCCCAACTAATTAAATCACATAAAACAGTTTATCACACACAAAATAATATTTCAACTCTTTACAATCGTTCGGATGATTTACAACTTCAATCTTTACTCGAAACTCTTTTCAAATATGGTTTAATACATAAAATAATTTTATAGTATTAACAATTAATACAAATCAATTTATATAATCGCAAGTTGCTCTGATACCACTGTTGGATTTTCATCGAAATTATCAAGGCGTAATAACAAAATTTAATTTCGAAAACCCTCCAAAAATCCATGCGAGTTAATATAAATTAGATTTAGAATAATTATCCGATTGTTTGAGCGAGCAATCTTCAAAAGAATCACGCTTGAATCACGATCACCGCAACAACGATTTGCACGGCTTCTCTATGGTATCCACACGAACGGATTGGAAAGGATTTGATTCAACAATTTTGTGCTAGGTAATTGTTGAATCAAAGTAGGAAGACTTCGTCGTACGAAGAACTAATTAAAATCCTATCTCTCTCTCTCTCTCTCTCTCTCTCTCTCTCTCTCTCTCTCTCTCTCTCTCTCTATAAATTTAGTGTTTCACTCAAAACCCTAAATCCTTTTGTATGGATTCTTCATTGACTATCAAAAGAATTCATCCCTATTTAAAGGGAGAGAGGGGCTAGCCAACTTATAGTCCTAGTCTAACTAAAACTATATTTTGGTCCCCTTTTATTTTAATAACTTAAACTCATTAATCTAATTAATGGCCCAAATAAGTTTTAGTCCAATTCATTCTAAGTGTGACCCAATAGGTTCTTAAATTACGTTGGCAATAATTAATTACTATATATTTGAATATATATAATTAATTATAAACAATGAGCGACATCTAGCAATACATCATTATTACACAAGTAATAGAAATTATCAGTGATTAAAAGTCCTTAAGGGGTGATCCGGTGGTAGAGTTGGGGCTTTACAAAGTGTGAGGTCTCAGGTTCGATCCCTTCCCACGCCCCCTTAGGACATCAAAAAAAAAAAAAAAACTTCTAAAAAAAAATTAGTGATTAAAATAACTGAATGTGACCAAAATAATTTTTGTCCCTTTGTCCTAATATTTGATTAAATACAAGGCTTGGACGTTGTTAACGGTTGAACTAACGCTCATCCAAAAAATGGGCTCGCTTGCAAGAAAAAATAATACAGTGACCCAAATAACATTTTTGAAGTTGTGGTGGCTGAATTGCTACTTTGTGAATAGTTGAGTGACCCAAATATGAATTTTGCCATTTTATTTTATTAAAATTTCAAAAAAGTCGACTTTGAATCATTTTAACCTTTTTAGTAGCACATATACATTAATATCCTTAAGGCTTGTTCTGCAGTTGGGTAAGAATAAGAAATATTATTAATCCCAGCACTATTAGCACCATATCTATTAATCTTCACTTACATATCGATGGTAGTTTTGGAATTAAAAATGTTAATCACGTATTATTTTAGTGAGGGCACTAATAATATCACTTTCTCTCTTGGTAATTGGTATTATTAGGGAAGGAATAAGGACTTTATCTGGATAGTTCGTGCTATTAGTCCTTACCGCCTATTGCGTACCAAATATCCAACAATTTAACTTATTAATTATATCTAGCCTTAATTCTCGCTACCAAACGGCTTCTTAGTGTCGACATATAACATTATAAGTTCACACTTAGACATAGGTATCTAAGATTAAATTAATAAAATTCTACAAAAATAAACACTCATTTTAAGACCAAAAAAAAAATTAAAAATAAAAATTTATTTTAAGACGGAGGAAGTACTTGTTTTCACACTCAATATCGTAGCGGTGAAAGGAGATAGAATCAACTGAAAACTAAAACTACATGTACACGTCAAAGGTATACGAATATATTTCGAGTTTTAGATATTATAAGAACAAAGACCAAGTTGTTGCGTATATATTCCAAAACTCACCAGTATGTATCAATACTATGCCAAGCATGCTTCATTCTAGCTTTCTTACCATGATTAGTGCGTAAACTAGATAATCTTCACTCCTCAAAGGATCAAAGAACCCATCCGAACTAATTAAATTGTCCCGACTGGTTTGTTTTGTGTTCCCACTTCCCATGATGAGTTCAACTCAAAATTTTCAAGAAACTTTTTCGGAGCAGCTTTGGGATGCAGGCTTTATCTCATGCCCCAGGCCTTGTCCTGCCTCTCTTTAATTTCGCCACAATCTAGTATGATGCTTGGAGCATAAACGATTCGTAACATCTACAAACTTGCAAGTACCATAAAAGTTGGTTGTAGAATCATATAATGAATGTCTGTTTCTGTCCGTTCCGCGAACGTTTTCTCCTTGGATTGGCACTAAGCATGCAAGAGAAAGCATTTACAAGTTCGGAATCCTCCATGTTGACCAGACTTTTGGCTGCCTCTGGGTTGGCAAGTAGGAGCTTTGCCACAAGATATCCCGCAATTGACCAGGTCTGGAAGAGGCGCGCCTGTTTTCCTATGAATCTTGCTCTCTTGGTGTCATAATATTCAGGCCACTTGTCTCTAGCTATGCGTCTCTCAGCAACTTTCATGGCATTTTCTGCAATCTCTGGTCTATTCATCTTTATGCATGCCACAGTGAGCTGAGCAAGAAAATGGATAATTAGATAATTAGACAGCCTTTTCAGTAAGTGCTGAATGTGCAAAACTATCAGAATGTAAAAAGGAAAGGTTCCTATTTGTCCTGTAAATCCAATCAGGTGCTACTTCAATTGATATCACTTTCCCAATATCTCCTCAACAGAACGTTGCCTACTCCCCTTAAAACTTCGAATGGATGACTATTATGCAAAAACTTCACCACACAAGTAAAACGATTTTGCTCGTATGTACATTTTATGCAGAGGCCACGGGTCAAATCCAAAAGGCATGCAAAGCAGCATAAAGCCCTCTTCCTCCAACTCCCCCCAACCCCAAGAATAAAAGAAAATAAACTAATTCCCACAAACAAATAGGTCAAAGAGGATGGAAAGGCCAACTATGCGTATCTGTGCAACCCTTTGCCATAAGCATGCGTTTCACTTATAAACTTGGTAACTGTATTATTTTCTCCTGATGTTACCCTGAAGGAGAAACATTAAGAAAACAAAAATTTAGGGGCCACAAACCAACAAATTATGAGGACCACCAGTGGCCGAGAGTGAAAGCCTCTCCAGCCTTATTTGCTCGATCCACGTCCTGGCATTACATACCCAGATACCCTTCATGTATATTTAAGGAAAAAAAATACTCCTCCGTTCCAAGCAAAGAGTCCACTATACTATTTTGGAATGTTTCACTTAAAGAGTCCACTTTCAAAAAATAATGTTTATAATTTTAATAATATTTCATCTTTACCCTCCACTTGTGTTGTAATTATCTTGGTTGTGGTTAAGTATTTTTGTAATTATGACCAAATCCAATGATATTAATATATCCCTTAATAATTAGACTTTTCAAATGTGGACTCTTTGGGTGGAACGGAGGGAGTAACAGAATAGATGTTTCATACTCTATCCATCCAAAAAAAAGGGAAACCTACTTTCCTTTTCAGTTTGTCCCCCAAAGAAGTCACATTTCCACATTTTTAACCTACAAATTTTCCATTGTTTTCCTAATTTTTTTGCTTTCCTTTCGAAAACATGACTTTCCTCTAATGTGTCAAGCCAAAAAAGGTACGAGTGTCCATTTCCAAAATTTTCTTGTCCCAAAATGAGTGTCCATTTTTGCACAAAGTTACTAATTTCACATTTGGCACCTATCATGTCCTAGTATGCTGGAGGCATAATCTGTCGTGTTACTCCAGCCTAACATTTTACTTGACGAAGTTCAAATACTCATGTATAACTATGAGAAGTGCATGCCAATCATGTATAGAGGCCGTAAAGACAGGTAAGTGAGGAAAGAACGCACGTGAGGAAAAAACCAAGCTGACCTTTGCTCCTGCACAGGCTCTAAATGTTAGTGCCCCTATTTGATTTCTGCATATTGAAGCACTTCTGTTTGTCTCTACACATGCAAGTGAGAGGCATGTGAAGAATCTTTAAGCATGATCTGCATTGTTGGGCCCTTCCTCTAACAGTTAAAGCTTTTAAATGAGTTTGTTAATAAGCAAGGAGAAAATGAACTCCATATGCAGAAGAGGGGCAATAAAGGAAGCAGAAGGGACGCTCTTTTATTTATTTTCTTTGTTTTTGTTTTATTATTTATTTTCTCCATCTGCTAACTAAGCATCAGGTCACAAAAGGAGTTCAAGTAACCATGGATGGAGCATTTACATGGCTGGTTATGATAACTCCAGTAGTAGCTCCGAGTAAACATTACAGCCACAGGCACATTTGTGCAGGCGAATCTACATGGGTATCATGATGTCACACTAACAGCAGGCTGATATACTACATCAACTAGTTGACGCATCTAGACAATTGTTATAGTAGAAAGAGTAGAAACTTAACTATGAAATTGATAAATATCAAACTAACCTGCCAGAGTAAAGTTGGCCATGAACCTCCATTGTGGTAAGACCAAGGCCTGCATAACAAGAAACAGATGAATGTGTAAAAAGCCAAGTTGAAGACCAAAATAACATACCTAGCCCCTAAGTTAAGTACATTACGTGTTCTTTGGATCACTGCCTGTAATAATTCGCCATTCTTGGCCCTCAAGAGCGGGATAACATATCTTCAGCGGCATATCGCCAACTAGGTCTGCCCACTTGGCTTCAAAGAGATCCAATATGGCATGTGACTGATCTGTTGTAGCAAGACTACTTATAATAGACCATAGGTTACCAAGAGAAAAGAAGCGGAAGTCCATGTGAGCTGGCTGCAGGTTTCCAATCAAATACCCTCCTTTATTGGGCATCCATTCCACTAGCCAGGGAGGAATTTGATCTGGGTAGATATTGAACTTATTAACTGCATCATACGAGTATTCTTCTGTCTTGTAACGGTAGATTTCATTGAGCTTTTTCATATCAATCCAATAATACTCCCTGATGTGGAATGATAATGCAACTAGACGATTGTTTAGTGCTGTAGTAAGGTCCGTTGATCCCTCCTCAGGGGCAAGCATCTCCCTAGCAGAAAGTAAGGCTGAATAGAATAGTGCCTACAGAAAGCATGATAGCAAGTAAAACCATTATCCTTGTGTACAATGCAAAAGACGATGCTCAAAAACATCGGTGATGCTGGAAGGCAAGTGTACAAAGAAGACGGGGACTGCCTTATACCTGCAGGCTAATATAGATACTTGAGCTTATTGTCCCTCAGACTAAACCTATTTCTATAATGGCTAGGAACATGAGGAACCCAAGTTAACCTACCAAGACTCACACGAGTAATTGCTAAAATATTTTTTTATTCCAAGGATGAATAACAGTAAAATTCCATGAAGTCGAATCGATTCCATTTCTAGTGTCTAGGGCTCTTTGCGGGATCAAGCTAGCTCGAGCTTGGCTCAAGCGCAACTTGTACATGTCCGGGCTCAGCTTGAGCTCTTATAATCTTGGGCTCAGTTTGGGCTCATGTATTTTGACTTGAACAGTTAATCAGTCTTAGTCCCATAAACAAGCCAATCAGGGCTAATCTTGCTTATGAACAAAAAGAGTAAGAAGAAAAGCCTTTTCCATGTATGAGAGCTTTAATATAATGATAGTGGGCCTAGGGGCATCAATCAGCCCATAACTTAGGCCTGTGTATATTCTCAATGATCCAGGCTTCAAGCTCACGAGCAGGCTAATCTGATGTACCTTCCCAAGAAATCTCGTTCTACTTATTCTCCAACCTCTTTGCCACAGAAACTAGGATCATAAACAGCGACATAAAAGAAGTATGCAAGCTAGGTAAAGTGCTTTTAACCAATGTGAGGGTGACCACCTCTTGATACATACTACTTTTTCTAGCCTGCCAGGCTATCCTCGAAGCTCTCCACGATTGGACTCGTCGTTTTAAAGGCTTCTCCTAATGGAACACCAGAATAACATGCCTGAAGACTAGCTGCCTTGCGCTCAAAAACAGAGGCAAGATCCTCAATATTATCAACATCCCCTACCAGAATATTCTGTCTTAACCTCGAGTGTATTGCTTGAAAATGACATAACAAGCTATAAATATCTAATTTAAGCCACAACAAACAAGGGTGTCTTCTGTAAATAACAAGTGTGAAAGCGGCCGAGTCTCCCACCCCACCCGCCACCCCGCCACCTGGGACATCTAAGCCTCCATTTAAAATATTAGCTATTGCTTTATCCCTTAGCCAACTTAATGCATCCATAAACTGAGCAGAAACGTAAACTGAGGAGAGCAGAAAATTGTCCAGCTCCTCCAATTGTAACAACCTTACAATTTGGTAAAATTGCTTGTGCATTATTTACCTGTCTTGCGTGTGCATATTTTGAAATAAATTGTTGAAATGTGAAATTCTAGTATCAGTCGCACTAATTAGTATTTTATTTGGTTTAACTATTTTATTAATTTCACTATTAGAACAAAATTAATGAATATTTAATTATTAAAATAAAATTTATCTAATATTTGCATACTCTGTTATAACTGGTTTAAATTTAACAATTCTGCCACCGGGATAGTATGTGTATCCACATATATTATAATTACGTATTTTATCAAAGGTTGTGCTAAATACCCTTCAATTCTGCTTACTCAGAAAGATTTGATTGATATTCATTCTTGCCAAATGTGGATTTGAGCTTGTTATCATTTATTTGTTCACCTCATTTGGATTCGTTTATTCGTATTTGTTCTGCTACTCCGCCATACACACTTTGAGTTTGTTACTATGATACAAACTGATAGCGTCACAAGTTGACAGCTCATCACCAGTTGTTGGTTCTTGTTATTGCGGCTCTTGGTCAAAGTGGCATCTGGAGTCACACTTTGATGTTTGAGTCAATTGATTACCGGTTTGGGCATTTGGCCGACTCAAGTGCTATAGAAACTGACTTGATATCATTGTATGTCATTATTGTTCCTCACTCATCTTCGACGGAAAGATACGATAGTTTAGTTTTGTCTCACTACTATAGTTATCAGATTGATAAAGCTATAGTCCATATTTTAATACACCTTCGATATAATGTCACGTCCTTAAATGTTGGCAGGTTCCTTTATTGGGCGATTTGTGTTCACCCCCTTTTCCCTATTCCCTCCAGGTGATAGTTAGAGGGAAGCGTGAATCTGACTCTAGTCTTACAAATAGAAGCTGCAGAGTTGAAATAGGAGAGAGCTTACTTCTGAAACTTATATTTTGACTGAGTATAATAGAGTGTGTTAAGTCTTTGTAAGTTTGTAAATATTTGAGTTATCATCAGGTTTGAATTGTGTGTATCCAGAGAAAATTCTCTGATGTACTGGTACCTTGGTTTCTTTATAAAAGAAATGATGGATGTGACTTTTGTTTCGTTTGTCTTCAGTTTTGTTCATCACCCTTCGAGAGTCTCGGGGCGTGACACCAATTGTCTCTAAAACTATCCCCCTCATCACATAAACATATATTCAAATTTACGTGATCATAAACTTTTGCATTGTCAAGTATGCACAGAAAACCTTTTTCTGGATCGACACTTCTAATTCTCACATCCTCTCATTAGCCATGAAAGAAGCATCTAGAATATGATGCCCCCCACAAAAAGCATTTTGGAACTTGAAATGATCTTTCCAACTACATCTTCAACCAAGTAGATAGAAACTTAGGATTTAACGTATAAATCCCTTTAATAAGATTAAAGGGTCTAAAATCTCCAATGTCCTTCGCCCCCTTCATTCGAATTAACCCAATAAAAGTAGCAGTCAACTCCTTTCATGTCTCTTCTGTTCGTAGAAATACTGAAAAACTTCCATGTCTTCCTTAATCACTTCTCAGCAATGTTGTAAAATTCCCATTACAAAGTCATCAGCACCTCTAGCTTGTCTCCGCTCATACTTCTAATTCTCACATCCACGTTCTCACTAGCCATGAAAGAAGCATCTAGTTATGATGCTCCCCCACAAAAAGCATTTTGGAACCTGAAATGATATTTCCAACTACATCTGCAACCAAATAGATAGAACTTAGAATTTAACTTATAAATCCCTTTAATAAGATTAAAGGGTCTAATATCTCCAATGTCCTTCGCCCCCTTTTCATTCGAATCAACCCAATAAAGTAGCAGTCAACTCCTTTCATGTCCCTTCTGTTCGTAGAAACACTGAAAAACTTCCATGTTGTTGAAGATGTAATTGTAATATTTGGCCCACTAGGCCCATTAACATTAGGTGCCTGTGTAAAGCTCATTTGGGCTCCATAAATAGGCTTAAACATTGTACAAATTAACTATCAATAAAAATTCAGTTTTACTCTCTTCTCTTTAACTGCTCCAGCAACTTCTCTCTCCCGTAACTCCTCTCAATCTTCCTTGCGGTAACTACTTCTCTTGCGCCAAACTTCGTTCTCACGCCTCCGGCCACCACCGTTAATGGTGGTGGTCCGGCACCCTTCAATTCAATACAAAAATTAACATGGTATCAGAGCAATCGATCTCTACTTTTGATGCATCCGCAATCTCTTCAATCTCCTTTTCAAACCCTAAAATTCTAAATCTGAAATTGATATTCTGTTCGTGTTTACTTCCCTCCTGCGATCGAGTTAGGGTTTACTTATTTTTTCTTCCTTGTTCTTGATTTGATTTTAATCCATGGCGACTGAGGCTTCGGTTATTTTGCCCACGAGGGAATTGCTTCTTCTTCTCCGGCGATCTTCCTCCAGGGCCAGCTTCGCCCACCAAGTTTCTACCCCCACCGACCGTCTTCCTTAGGTTTGATTCAATTCTTCCGCAAACTTTGTTCGATTTGCTTTTCTGTTTTCTCGGTTGAAATCAATTTCAACTTTCTACATTCAAAATTCTTGATCTAAGCTGCATCTTCTAGATTGAAGCCCTATCTTTTGATCTTTGATTGAAATCAAATGTTACTATTTCTTGAAAACTTGTTCGATCGATTTTTCGATTTTCTTCTTCTTTATATACTTGGACCCAATCCTCGTTTACAGAAAAACAATCGGACAACTTTTTTCAAAAAAAAAAAAAATCCGACAATCAAAAAAAAAAAAAGAAATCAAGAAAGAGCAAACAAGCTCTTGTTGACGAGAAATGGCCTCTTTTACCCACGAAGAAAGAGGATGATGCTGGGTTTGATGAGTTCAATGGGGCTTCCTTTACTGGGGCAGTGTTCAATTTGTCCACCACAATTGTTGGTGCTGGAATTATGGTTTTGCCTGCAACCATAAACTCTTTTTATTACCAAAGTCAAATAATGACTTGGTTGTCTTGTGGACGATGTTCGATCTACGCTTTGAATAATTGAATTAAGGAGGTGCTTTTGAGGACAAAATGTTCGGTTTGGGCTACTCCTTCGTCTTCTACTTGCCATTTATTGAGTGAGCTTCTCGGGGATTGGCTCCTGTTTGGGCTTCTCAACAATTATTCTAAAATTGTTCGGGATGATCCGTTTTAAGCTCCGCACAATTTGCTTGTCTTTGTGTTGAAGATATTATCTCTATTAGGTCCAAGAGGCCAATTAAAACATATCTCTCCAACTAATTGTTAAAGCTTGTATGTTAAAGTTTGTATCTGTATTAGGCCCAAGAGGCTAATTAAAAAAAAAAAGATCTCTCCAACTCGAACACTTCACAAGAGTTCCGTGTACGAGTTGAGGGGGAGTGTTGAAGATGTAATTGTAATATTTGGCCCAATAGGCCCATTAACATTAGGTGCCTGTAAAGCCCATTTGGGCTCCCTAAATAGGCTTAAACATTGTACAAATTAACTATCAATAAAAATTCAGTTTTACTCTCTTCTCTTTAACTGCTCCAGCAACTTCTCTCTCCCGTAACTCTCAATCTTCCTGCAGGTAACTACTTCTCTTGCGCCAAACGTTGTTCTCATGCCTCCGGCCACCACCGTTAATGGTGGTGGTCCGGCACCCTTCAATTCAATACAAAAATTAACACATGTCTTCCTTAATCACTTCTTAGCAATGTTGTAAAATTCCCATTAAAAATTCATCAGCGCCTCAAGCTTGTCTCCGCTCATGCTTCTAATAAGCACTGCTACTACAGCCCACTCAATTAAAAGAACCTCTAAGAAATTTCTATCATCCTGGCCCAAAGAACTGAAAGCTACACTCATTTGGCTGCGGTCTCCACCCGCTACTTTCTAAATAAAGGAAGTAATGAAATTGAGCAATCCCCTTTTTAATCTCCAAATCATCATCATAAGCTCCCCCCCCCCTCTCCTATATTGATTCTACAGATCTGATTTACGAGCTTGTGATATTAGCTGTCCAATGAAAAACCTATCTATACTTATCTCCTTCCTTTAGCCAGAGAGCCCCAAATTTAGGCCCCCCGACAAATCTGATAAACAGCCTCCCGACCTCCGCATTCACCTCCGCTTTGCGCTCAAAGTCCTCTATACTTAAAGCGCTAACTCAGCATCCAAAGACCTAAATTCTTCATCGATTCACCCAACTTTATTTCTATCTTGCTGAATGTTTAACTGTTCCAAACTTCAGATCCTCCTTTAACATTTTAAATTTCTTCACCAGCCAAAAACACAAGTATCCCCTACCACCTTATAAGAACTTCAATTTTCCTTAATCGAATCCACCCAAAAAGAAAAGGAACAGATTTTCTCAATCACAAATTCTAAAATCTGAAGGAACACACTTGATTCCCTAGTTTGAACTAGACATCTAGGTCCCAATGGCACAACCACCGCTAAGCACGGCTCAACTTCACTTCAACTTACTGATGGCTGAAACCATATACTCTATAATAGTGGTGCTTTTTCTTCCTTTTATTTTTTATTCCTTATGTCAACATTTTTTCCTTATAACCAGAAATGATATTAAGCTTAGACAATGGACTTCTAAGCCTCCACTTACTGCACCATTCTAAGCAAATTAAAATAAATTATTTAGACTGCTCCTATTACCAAAGAACACGAAGCTTTTGCGACAGCAATTCATGCTACAGATTGTTGTATTATGCAACAGTTACTGATAAAAGTACCTGAATTTCCAAGGGATGGCCATGAATTCCCATACGCCGATCTATCATGCAAGAACCGTCTGTCACCAGTAAAGTTGGAAACATATCAAAACCATCGGCAAGACATAGCTTTAGAATCATCTTAATTCCAGTTTGCACATCAACCCTCTCCTGAACAGATAGGTCTCCAGAACATTTTCCATATGCCCGCAGCAATATAATCCACCACAATCCTGAAATAAAAATTTAATGAAGTGAAAGTCATCATAAAAAGCAGAAACAAAATATACAGTCAAAATATGAGATCTAACCTAACCAAAAACTTAAATAATTAGTTACCAGAATCAACTGGAGCAACACGACCAATGGCTGCCTCACCAAAATCGGGATCTAATACATCTTCAGTTGCAGAATCATCACCATCAAGGGGAATCGTACGCACCTTGAAGCTGGCAGGCATCAGTCCTTGGCCAGGACTATGACAGTCCATGGTTTTCTCCCAACTCTAATCAGATCAAGAGTTACTCAACGAAAGGGAACCAGATGCTATAGTAAACAGCAAGCTAATCATGTATAACCCTTAAATATGTTAAAAGAATAATGGAGATCTTTGATGATCTTGTTATAATTTGCAATGAAAATCTCAAGTATATATGTGTCTGTGTGTGTAAACAGATATATTGTTAAGTACAAAATCAATAGGGTGGCAAAGAGGGTGGAAAATTTCACGCATACAGGATGTATACAAACCAAAAGCAATCTAAAAAACACTAGGGCTCCATACTCCATCAGGAGCCCAACAAAGAAGCAGTTGCACATGCAGTGAAGCAGCCTGTAAAAAATTATTCACAAAATCTATAAACGAGACTCTGGTTCCTCGAAAGTCTCCTTTGAACCAGAAGAAAAATAGGCTCAATAATGAAGACTATGCAGCGAGCGCTCCACAACCTCGAATGATCAACTAATCCTTAGCTTCCCAAAAACTCACATCACGCATTAAAGGGCCGATTTCCACCTCTCCTTAATCCATCTATCAGTTTTAAACCCTCGCCCCAGAACGAAGAAGCAGAATTAAATAGACTGCTACCAGTGCTGCAATGGTCATCAGATAATTAACAGCCCTTCCTTACACATAGAGCGCCATATAACTACAACTGTTTTATCTTCCTCAATGTCCAGTGTCAATATAGCACTTTAAGCAGCTGCAGAAACCTCATTACAACGTAATGTTACGAAAGAAAAAAAAGAAAGATAATGTCGTTCTGCATGAAATCTGAAATTCATTTATGGATAAATATGCCCAAAGGTAATCATAGTGGTCTCAGAGCGCACTGCAAGCTAAATGGAGGTTACTGAAAGAAACTTTGAACAAGGACATCAAAGCACTCCACATGAAGATATGGTACCAAGAACGACTACAACGCAGTTAAATACAGAAAGCATATGAAATATGTTAGCTGATGTTGTTCAAGTACATTAAAGCGGGTGCCGGGTCATAACAGGAAACCAAGCAAGAGAAGAATTCTAGGAGACGCAAGAAAAAATTCTATCACAGGAAGCTGCCTTCAAAATTATCGGCATGGACCTGAAGTTCAGTTTTGGGCATGCAAGCAATAAAAGATGCAGGCAAGACTTGAGAGAAACATTTACTTACGCAGAGTTCTTTAAAAGATTTTCATAGTTGGCTTTCACATTTTGATTCATCTTTAATCACTAAAAGACTAGTTAGACTAAAACTGCAGCAAAATGGTTAAAACAGAGTGTTATTTGCAACATGGTTTACTATGTTAGAGATAGTATAATACCTGCAACTGTAGGGTGTGTAAAATGAAATTCCGTACAATATCGTACTCTCCTTTCAGAAGGAAAGCTATCCCAGAAGGTATGAAATCTCGTATGAAAACTTGATCATAGTTGAGAAGGTTTGAATCGCTCGGGTCATTAGCTGCAATAGTTCCAACAGGATTACCACAATAATAAACCATTGATGCTCGTAATAAATTCCATGCTTCTTCCTCTGTAGAATCTACGGAAGCTCTTCGCAACGTACTACTAATCGTTTCAGCTGACGACAAATCACCATTAAGCAAGGGATCTCTCTTGTCATTTTGTACAACCGAAGAATTTGCAACTCCATTAATCCGTTTTATACTTCCATCATCAGAAATTGTCTCACCAGCACTTTCAGTCAGTCGGCATTTACAGGCCAAAGACTCCAACCGGTCATTTAGATTCCTCCCATGGCAAATACTATTCGCACCATGACCCGCATAAACCGTATTGAAAAGCCTCAAACCTTTTTCCCTCCTACTATTTACGTGGAATTTGGAAAAAAGTAATGGATTTGATTTCTGAAAACACAAATCTATACTTCGAGGCCCTGCGCCAAAAATAACATGGAGGGCTGCTGCTGAAGTAGCAGCCATTTGCACAATATGAGTTCAATCAGAATGACGTTGTCAGGTCAATAAACACCTATACAAATTGAAAGATTAAATCAACACATTGATAAAAGACAGCAATAACATTAATCTGTGATCCTAAAGAAATAGGGTTTCCAAATGCAAGAATATTAAACTAGATTTTCGTAAATCCAATAAAGTTTCAACATAAATTCCACATAGTGATTGGTGAACTTGTGAAACTATTATCAGTATTTGTAATTCAATTTCTGCAAATAAGGGTATGGCATGAATGGTTCTACTGTCATTTGATTCCACATAGTGATTGGTGAGCTTTGTGAAATTAATATTAGTATTTTTAATTGAATTTTTGGCAAATAAGGGTAGGGCATAAACGGTTTGACAGAATTATAAGATAAGTAGAGTTGTAACCTAAGCATTAGATGACAGAATTAGGGCAAATTTTCCCGGAAAATAAGTAGGAGATGACCTTTTTGGACTGGCAACGGAAGACGACCAGTGGCTACTTGGATATTCCGACTCACGCCTTTATTCACACACAGGAAACCCAAGACGTGTTATGACACCTGCCCCCAATCATCAACTAACTCAAATCATCTATGCTACGCACATGACACATTATTAAGGAAACTCTCGTTAATTTTTTATTCACATAGACGATAAACTTGTGAAAATTAATTTTTAAAGATATAACTATAAATAATACTCCCCCAGTCCTTAAAATTATTGTGTTTCTTTTCTTTTCTTTTTTTTTTGTCTATCTTTAAATAATTATCTTATTTAAAAAAAATTTTAATATATTATTTTTATCATTTTATCCTTATTTTTTCTTTTTAATTTGAAACTTTTCTTTTTAGTACATTATTTTTACCATTTTATCCTTACTTTTTCTTTCTACTTTAATTATGAATTACATACACATGTAAACAATAAAAAAAATTATACACTATATCAATATTAATAATTAAATTAATTTTTAAAGACGGAGGGAGTTGGTTTTACAAACCAGATATAACTAATTCCAAATTTATATAGATAAATTAATAATTTATAGGGTTTGGATTAAATTTGGATAATCTAATTAAATCGTAGATCTATATCTAAAATTTTGTCTCAATTCAAACTAAAATCCAGTCCACAAACATGTCTAATTTTGGGCCGTTTGTGGATGGCTTGTCTTGATCAATCCAGGAAGATAAGTTAATTGAGTGTTGGCCCAAACCACTACTTTTACCGGTAAACCTAAAAAAATTACTAAAATTAACCGACACAAATCAAGGAAAATTACTTTTTGCTCTTTTTCATTTTACTAACAAACTGAAATTATATAAATGTCAATATTTGTAGTCTCCATCGAATTTAACCAATCACACGAAAGTATCTTTGAAATTAATATAAAAATTATTTTAAGTGGTGTAAAAAGTGTACAATTTTCTAACTTCTTAATCTTTATTATTTTTATTTTTTTACAAAGAAAGTGATTTTTATACATAGGCAACAAAGATTACAAACCGTATAATCAGGGATCATACAAAAACTACAACCAACCCAACACTTTCAAACCAATACCACTCTATAATACAAACCGATCAACAACTAGACCTGTTACAGGGAAACGAAAGATGAAACTATTGTACGTGCACGAGCTACAAAAGAGGTTAATTGTCTAGCTGTAGCTAGCATCTGTTACAAACTACACACATATACATGACCATTATCAACATACAAATATCATACACTATTGAAGCGATACTATTGGACACATCTTCTCGATTAGTTGTCTATTTCAGAAAACCACAAGAGTTAGAGCATAACGACACATGTAAAGAGTGTTTCAAAACCCAAGATAAAGCATAATGAACCGATAATGCATCCCATGCGAACTTCTTAATAAGGAGGGTGAGGGCATCCACAGCAGTGACACCCAATAACACTCTAAACACCTCGTTTTTTGTTCCAGTTTCACTTTTTTAACATCTTAAAAAAATTAACTCCAATAAGCACCCTCCATACAACACTAAAAAAATAAATCTCTCTCATCTTAACCAACAAATCTAATATATTATTTTATTTTTCCTTCATAAATTGAGGAGAGAGAGGGATTTTGGTGGCTGTGGGGTCCTCAAATATGCAGAAAGTTAAAAAGGAATTGCAAGGAATGGTGACACGGGTGGAGTGGCACCCTCCTGTTCAACTAAAATGGACTCCAAATTTAGAGGGATAATTAGTTGATTTTAGGGGATGAGGATGAGGTAAGGTGTCCACTGTAGGATCAATGGGGGTAAAAAATTCTAAAATTGAAAGTAGAGGGTCGATGGAGTCCCCTACCATGGACGCTCTGAGTTCATAAAATTTAGAGTAAAACGTATCCAAGTAAGTTTCTATCTAGTTGCATAAAGTGTTCTTTCCACCTCATTTTACAAAGAAACTTTCAGTATACTACTTTATTTTAGGGTTAAATGCATCATTAGTCCTTGTACAATGCAAAAATTCACGAGCTGAAGTACCGTGAGCATGTGCTGACTCATGTGCACCAAAATGAGGGCAAATGAGTCTTTCTCTCTCAGCTTTCTCCAATGGCCTGAAAGCATCCATCTTCTTCATTGTCTCTGTATACTACCACCTCTATCACGACCCATCTCCGTCTCCGGCGGAGACCGCCATTTCCCTCCCCTCTCCGTTCAACTCCACCTACCCATCCAAGCCATTCTGGATAATACACCCATTAATATAGATGAAGGCAAAAGTGAGCCAAGAGAGAGCAAAGAGAGAAAAAATCAAGTTAGTTATGCCAATTGAGTTTGTTAAGGCAATAGTTACACCAATTGAGTTTGTTAAGGCAGTTAGGATTCTTTCTCTCTCCCTCTCTTCCAGAAATGTATAAAGGTTAAGTCTCTCTTGTAATACAGTGAGTTGAATTGAATGAATGAGATTTCTTCTCTCTCTCTTAAAACTTTCTTGTTCGTATTAAAGACTATTAGTGATTCTTCAAAATCTATTATGGTATCAGAGCAAATCATTTTGTTTCCGCAACAATACAAGTCTTAATTGATCCTCGATTCATCGATTCATTTTGGTGATTACTTTGCTCATCAGCAATGTCGGCTGCTCAGGATCAAGATGAAGAACAACGTCCTAAAGTTGAAATGCAGACTGAAGAAATTGATGAATATGTTTCACATGAGGTACATTTAATCATTCCAGCTTCACATCCTCTATACTTACACCCTAATGATCACCCAGGGATGAGTTTGATAACTCAAATCCTTAACAACACAAATTATAACCAATGAAAATGAGCAATGATTATCACTCTCTCTTCTAAACTCAAGCTAGGAATGGTAACTGGATTGAACAGAAAACCTAATATACAATCGAAATATCTCTCACACTGGCAGAGATGTAATGGCATGGTGATCTCATGGTTGTTAAATGCAATTTCGCCAGACATTAGTGCTAGCCTTGCCTATTTCAAAACTGCCAAAGAAATTTGGGAAGATTTAGAATGTCGATTCACACAAGGAAATGGCTCACAAATCTTCCAAATTAAGAAAGAACTGATGAATCTTCAATAAGGATCAATGTTAGTTACTGCATATTTTTCAAAATTTCGAGCTATTTGGGATGGTTTTGAAGAGTTTAGCAACATGCCAAAATGCGAATGCTCTTGTGGAATTCTCAAGAAGATGGATGACTATAATCAATTACAAAAAGTAACTCAGTTTTTAATTGGATTGAGTGATGCCTATTCTGGAATTCGAAGTACTATCTTAGCAATGTCTCCTTTGCCTAAGTACTACACTTTCCTTATTGATACAAGATGAGAAAATAAAGGAGTGTTCTGTACTACAATCCTTTGGTTCTATAGTTCTTGATTCTAATGTTATTACAGCATTGCTGGCTAAACACACATCTGGCAATGTTAAGAATCATAACAATTCTAGAAAAAGATATGTCTCTAAAGGACACCTAATCTGTGAACACTGTGGTGGAACTGGACACACAAAGGACTCTTGCTTCTTTATTTTGGGATTTCCTGATTGGCACAAGCTTCATAGAGTAAAGCCTGACCCCTTGAAAATGCCTAAGAATTTGAAGAATAAATCTCATATACATGTCAATGCTGCTGTTGGTACTACTGGTAGTGCAGATGCTAGAAATGGTGTGTCTCATTCCAAAGTTACAGAAACTGTGAATGGTAATGTTTCTATGTCTCAAGAGCATTACAATTAGTTACTACGTATAATAAATCAACAATGCACTACTTCTGACTTAACTACTCAGGTTGCAGGTAAGATTCATACCATTCCAAGTATTGCTAGTTCAGCATTTTTTAGTTGTACTGCATATCATGCCCATGAATGGATCATTGACTCAGGAGCCACAGATCACATTGTTTCTTCTATCACCTTGCTCACTAATCCTATTCCTTTCTCATCTGTCATTCACTTACCAAATGGATTCACTGCAACCATAACACACATTGGCACAGTACACTTACCAATTGGCATAACTCTTCTTAATGTCATGTGCATTCCTGAGTTTTCTTTTAACCTGATATCTGTGGCCAAACTTGTCTCTCATAACAATTGTTGTTTATCTTTCTATCCTTCCTATTGTCTCTTTCAGGACTCAGTCTGCAAGACCTTGAAGGGGATTGGTAAATTGGATGGAGGTCTGTACAAGCTTGATTTTCATGGCACTTTGTCAACTGAGCTGAAGCCCGCATTTCAATCTTCCTTTGTTTCTGTTGTTTCTTTCAATAATACAAAACTTTGGCATCTTAGATTAGGTCATGTTCCTGTGTCCACTTTGAAACATTATCCAATTTCATGTAATAAGACTTATGTATCATCTGTTTGTGATGTATGCCATTTTGCTAAACAGTGTAGAATTCCTTTCCCTTTAAGTACAAGTCATGCTCTTGAACCTTTTGCCCTTATTCATTGTGATCTTTGGGGACCATATAAACATCACACCTATAATGGTTTTCATAGTTTTCTAACAATTATTGATGACTTCTCTCGCACTACATGGACCTATCTTCTTAATTCAAAAACCCAAGTGCTTTTCTATCTTACTTCTTTTCTCAAACTAATCAATACACAGTTCAATGCCGCTGTAAAAGCAATTCGAACAGACAATGGGACAAAAAATTTTAATTTTGTTATTTCTTCTTTCTTAACCAACCTTGGCATTGAACAACAAAGCTCATGTGTTGAAACTCCCCAACAAAATGGGAGAGTAGAGAGGAAACATAAACATATCCTCAATATAGCCAGATCTCTCAGAATTCAAGCCAACTTACCCATCAGGTTTTGGGGGGAATGTGTTCTTGCAGCCACCTATTTGATCAACAGAACCCCTACTGCTCTATTTTCCTTTAAAACTCCTTATGAAATTCTTCTTCACAAACCTCCCCTTATACTCATTTAAAGGTTTTTGGATGTTTATGTTTTGCATCCACTCTCAAGTCCCAAAGGGATAAGTTTTCACTAAGAGCTTCTAAGTGTGTCTTTATTGGCTATCCATATGGTAAGAAGGCATATAAATTGTATTACCTTGTCTCTCATAAGGTTTTTTACTCTAGGGATGTATATTTCTATGAAGATCAATTTCCATATAATCTTAATTCCTTTCAAACTGCAGATTCCTCAATTCCCATGTTTTTTTCCATACCCTCCTCATATGATACATTGGATACTGAATTCTCTACACCATCTTCCTCCCTTTCTCTAGACCAATCTCCAGTCCAATCTACAGACCAATCTACAAACCAATCTACTGACCATTCTACAGTTCATCCTCCAGCTTCATCCATTCCTATTGTTATACCTCCTCTTTCTGCTAGGCCCATCAGACAGAGACATGTGCCAAGAAAATACAAGGATTATACAGACTTGCCTTCTCAGTTTATCAATTGCTCTACAAGGTTCTTTCCTTCTTCATCTATTTCTTATTCTTCCATTTCTCCTTCTTATTTTTCATACATATGTAATATTTCCTCTCTTACTGAGCCATCTTCATATACTCAAGCCTTAAAAGATCCAAACTGGTGCAATGCTATGACTGCAGAATTAAATGCTTTAGAATAAAACAATACTTGGCAATTGTATGAACTGCCTTTAAACAAGAGGTCAGTTGGTTGTAAGTGGGTCTATAGGCTTAAGTTTAAGCCTGATGGCACCTTGGACAAGTACAAGGCCAGGCTAGTGGCTAAAGGGTTTACCCAAACTGAGGGAGATGATTACTTTGAGACCTTTGCTCCAGTTGCAAAGATGACAACTGTGAGCCTTTTTCTGGCTCTTACTGCTATCAAAGGTTGGCATTTATCCCAAATGGATGTTGCCAATGCCTTCCTTCATGGTGACTTGGATGAAGAGGTCTATATGCAACTGCCACCTGGATACTCTATTCCTTCCAGCTTCAAGACTACATCATCCAGGCCTATTGTTTGCAAGCTTTTAAAATCCCTTTATGGGTTGAAACAAGCCCCTAGGCAGTGGTATAGCAAGTTTGCAGCTGCTCTTCTTTCCTTTGGTTTTGTGGAGTCTAAGAATGATCACACCTTATTCACCTTTGCCAAGAATGACACTTTTACGGCTATATTAGTGTATGTGGATTCTTATAGCTGGTTCACACACAGATGTTATCACCAGGGTTAAGGCTCATTTGCATGCTCACTTCAATATCAAAGATCTTGGTCCTTTGAAGTTCTTCTTGGGAATTGAAATTGCCAGATCCAAAGAGGGTATTTGTCTTCATCAAAGAAAGTATACCTTGGACATAGTGTCTAATGCTGGCTATATGTCTGCTAAAACTTCAAAACTTCCCATGGAGCAACATCATGCTTTGTCCTCTAACGAAGGTGTTCTTCTTGCCATTCCAGCTCAGTACAGAAGATTGATTGGTAGGCTAGTTTATTTGTCCATCACCAGACCTGATCTAACCTATTTTATCCATATCCTAAGCCAATTCCTTTCCAATCCAAGAGAACCACATTGGCAGGCAGCTTTGAAACTGGTTCGTTATCTTAAGGGGACCCTTGGACAGGGTCTTCTTTATTCATCCTCCAGTCCTTTATCTCTTTCTGTGTATTGGGATGCAGATTGGGCTGCATGTCCTATGTCCAGAAAATCCTTGTCTGGTTACTGTGTTCTACTCTACTCTTCTCTTATCTCCTGGAAAGCTAAACGGCAGGGTATTGTTTCTCGTTCTTCATGTGAAGCTGAGTATAGAAGTATGGCTAATGCCTCATGCGAAATTGTTTGGCTTCTTTCATTGCTCAGTGATTTTGGTATTCTTGGTCTTACACCAATTCCTCTTTTCTGTCATAATAAATCTGCTCTACATTTAGCCTCCAACCCAATCTTCCATGAGAGGACAAAGCACATTGAAATTGATTGTCATCTCATTCGTGACAAGATCAAAGCTAGTATCATTTATCCATCTCATGTTCCCACTCATCTTCAACTGGCTGATTTGTTTACTAAGGCTTTGCCTTGCAGTGTTTTGTCTAGTTTGTTGTCCAAGCTTAATGTGTTCAATTTATTTACCCCATTAGGCTTGAAGGGGGCTAATATAGATGAAGGCAAAAGTGAGCCAAGAGAGAGCAAAGAGAGAAAGAATCATGTTAGTTACGCCAATTGAGTTTGTTAAGGCAGTAGTTACACCAATTGAGTTTGTTAAGGCAGTTAGGATTCTTTCTCTCTCTCTCCCTCTCTTCCAGAAATGTATAAAGGTTAAGTCTATCTTGTAATACAGTGAGTTGAATTGAATGAATGAGATTTCTTCTCTCTCTCTTAAAACTTTCTTGTTCGTATTGAAGACTATTAGTGATTCCACAAAATCTATTACCCATCAATTCAGAACAGAAACAAGAATTAGGAAATTGATGACCACAATTTCTTCAAACAGAAAAAAAAAAAAAAATCAACTGGCAGGCATCAACAATTTGGCACTTCAAAAACAGCTTGGAAAAGAACCCACCAAGAATATCCATAACCAGCTTGGAAAAAAGAATCCCTAAAGATTCATTCAAAAAGAAACAGAAAAAATTAAAATAAAATAAAAAGTATACAAATTTTGAACAAAATCAGGAAACTGATGCCCGCATTTTCTTCATACAGACTCTCATTTACACCAATTCATGACTTGGAATTCCTTGAAAATCAACTGGCATTCAACAATTTGGCACTTCAAAACTGAAAATCTATTTAGCTAAAGATGAATTTTTTGCTACAGAATGGACCAACGAGATGAAGACATTACCAATGCCTACTGCAGCTCTCGCCAAAGCTATTGTTGCAGCTTCCGAAATGGTTCTATTTCTACTTCTTATTTTTATTTTACGCTTGCTATTTTGAATTCCTCGAGTATGTCTTTGAACCCTTGACTATCACAACCAGAATATTCTAAATCAATATTATTTAATATAAGAGAATCAAAACCCACAAATCAAACCCAATGGAGAAACCGCAAATCAAACCCACTAATACCACAAACAATTTCAAGAAAACAGAACAAAACTCACAAATCAAACCCAAAATTCAACAAGATTTTTTCTCTCCGCTTCCCATGGCGGCAGCAGTGGCGGCAGCTGTAGCCTTTTCTTTGCTGGCTCGTTGCATGACAGATGAAGATGAACAACGCGAAGCTGTGAACTGAACCCACCAGCTCTGTAAGCGGTGGGTTACAAATATTTGATACTAATATTTGTATATATATATATATATATATATATATATATATATATATATATATAATTGGGACATAATTGGTACAGACGGAGTTAGTCTGTTTTTTTCAAGGATGGGCTTTCAATCTGTAAGCAGAAGAATGATCTTCAATATCAATTACAAGATTTACCAGGATAAACAAGATGAACAAGAAGATTAATTTTCTATTTTCTACTAAGTTCAAATTGTTCATAATATAATTACATCTATAACCTATTGTTTCCTTGTCCAGATAGCCTTCATAGTTACGCATCGTCCATATGATCATTGTCATTATCACCTTCATAATATTCATCGTCACGTTGGATATGCTTGTCTTGTGTGTGCTCTGAAGGAAAATTTGAACAGAAATTAGACATCATAAATTGGAACCCTAATGCAAAGGGAACTCCAAAATGCAAATATTGACTTTCACTTACGATCCATTCGTACATCAGGGTTCTGCTCATCTTCATCAAAATCTGGAATATAGAAATCAGGTGGTACCTACAATACAGAATATAGATTCATAATTCTAAAATATAGTGAAAGCTTCAATAACAAGCAATCAATCTCAAATCCCAATTGTTTACTTTGAAATAGGGCAGAAAGAAACCACATAAAGAAGGCTTAAGACCTCACCTAGGGAATTATGGGTTCTTCAACACATTCAAAAGAGTGGTGCTTCTGTTTTTGGATGACTAAATTATATACTTTATATAGCTACTTACTCCATTGCGACTTTTGCATGGCATCATCTATAAGCATGATTTTCTTCATGTAATAATTGGATTGATTTTCTACATTTTAGGCTTAGGTCATCACTAGGGTCGGAATAAACATGGGGAAATTCAGAAGAGCAGCATACCATGAGTAACAACAGTTCGAGAAGAGAGCTTTTCTGAATAATGTCGCTTATTACACATCAGATTAGACTTTTATGTATCACTTACCTCTTGCATCTGTACACTTGGGGCATGTTGAATGCAACGAAGATTTTCCATAACTTGCTGTTTTATAGTGCCAATATAGGATTTGCTATTTAAATTCTCCTGCTCAATCAACAAAATGTAAATGATGATTTAGTAGGAAATTCAACATCTATGTGCATTACTCCATCACCAACATCTTTAATAGAAATGAAAAGGAAAAATACTATGTCACTTTGAATGAAAAATTCATCCATGTGTGACATGAATTGAACTTGTTGAGAAGTAACATACAATGTGACCACTTGGAATCTTCAATGCATACTCTGGAGCAAAATACTTTATATACTCATTGTCTGGGATCTCTGAAAAAAAAAAAGGCAACGACTGATTTTAGTTATTCTACCAAATTACAGAGCATTAGTTACCTGCAAAAGGTAAGAAATTTGATTCCCACCTATACATAGGACCAAAAGATCTAGTGTGAAAATCATATATCACCACTTGATTCAGCAAAGCAATCAAGAGGAGAACTAGTTTCATTTTAATGGAAAAGATTAAAATAGAAACACTCTAGATCATGCAACAGGATAAAAAATAAAAAATAAAAAAAGATACAGCATTATGCACTGGAAGCAATTAAAATTTTCACACAAACACGCGCCACAATTAAGGACATTAGCAGGAGGAGATTGATTAACAATTGAAACAGAGATAATAAAGCAAAAACAAGCATGGCTAACGATGGCAATGGCTTGGGTTCATCCCTTCCCAAACCCGTTCCAATAACCCCCCCCCCCTAAATTTAGTGGCCCAACTTCCTGATTTTGGAATTTGGATTAGGATTTGGTCATGAAATGCAAGCTCTAGCCTTTCATGACCTATATATGGAGGTTTTATCATAATGTTTTACTTCAAGGGCAAAATAGTCAAAATAAGCTTATGGGACAGGTTTGGGTGGGTTTTGGGAAACACTCCCCATACCTGGAACATTAGGGGCGGGTCTAATTCGGGCTTTGGCCAAGACAGGTATTTTACGACCTATCTTAAACTTCAATTTATAGGGACACAATAATTTGCATCCTCAAAAGTTAAAACCAATCATGAACTTGATCCTTAAGTTTGTGTTAAGACACCAGTAACTGCACCCTAGTTTGAAACATATGCAGAAGTTAAAAACCTGAATGCTGCGACACAAAACCAAATCTTATGGGAGTTGGTTTACTTTGGCATGAGCGAAATTGAATTTTATCAGTGGATAGCCTTCAGTAAGCATAATCTTCACTGGGTTTTGTTTCTCCTTTTATTTTTTATTTTTTTCCTCTTTCCACTTCTCATTCTACCTACAACCTCCCCCCACCCCCCAAACTTTTGTTGTTTAACCTCTCTCTCTCTCTTTTTGGCACGTGCACGGAACAACAACTAACAATGGTCTATCACCAACTCAAGATTCTTCTGTCATATGTCAGAGCCCGGAACATCTTTTATAAATCCGCTTCAAATACCACTCATCCTACTTGGGAGTAACATTCAAGTAGTAATTCTTTTGGGGTTCAGAAGATTGTACTTAAATTGGTGATGGTGTAGGACAAGGAAACGAAATCCGACAGGCAAATGGACAAAAGAAGTGGTGGACAAAGATGATAACAAAGAAATGTCAGCCACGTACTGCCGTTCCTCGCTTGTTCTGACTCTCATCGGTTCATTCTGCTCCTATTCCGAAGTTTCTTTCAAAGGATGTTGACAATGTTGTTTCTTGGTATTTTCACTTCTTTGTTTACCTGAATGATTGGGGAGACTAACAAGATTGCCACCCTACACTCCCAGGTGCAGCTATCTTTGTGTCCAGATTGCCAGATGTGGGTTTACGCTTATCATTCTTTACCATCTCATTTGATTCAACCTCCAAATCTGTCTCCATTTCACTTGTCTTCTTTTATTTGGAAAGCACGGGTTCTTTCAAGATGAGAGCTTTTGTTTCGTCTATGGTTCTTAATAAACTCAACACTAATGAAATGTTATAAAAACGAGCGCCCAACAAGAGGATTCCCCAGATTGCTGTGTGATGTATAAGAATTTCGCAGAATCTCACGTTCATTTGTTTCTCCACTGTGGTTCCCTTCAATACTTAAGACCAAGACGTTGCTTGTTTCCTTTGGCACAATCTCTCTGGGGTGGCTGGATAAGCATGATTTAGTCCTTGCTTCTGTTGCTTTGTTTCTCCATATGCAGGTTATAGGTTTTGGGAGCGGAGAGGACAGTTCTGTTTTCTGGCAGTTGGGGTTTTAGCTACGCATTGGTGCATTTGGATGGAACATAATGCCAGAATTTTCAAAGATCAGGCTTTGATGTCGATTCTTTTGTGGGATACAATTGTATGTCAGGCTGTCAGCAAGGGGCACTTTCCGTGGGGTTCTCTTTTCAGAGATTCAGCTTGATTGGAATGCTTTGCTTTTCTAGTTTTTTGTGTACTTTTTCTTTTCTTCTTTTTTCCTTATGTTTTTGGTCCTCATGGACTTCTCGTCCATATCTGTGTACCTTCTATTTTAATCTAATCTGATTCTTTTCTGAATAATTAAAAAAAATCATAAGAAAGCTATCAGCCACATCTGAAAGGACAACACCACAAAGCTCTAACCTGAATCCCATAATCAAACCTTGCAGCAGTTACATCAATATTACACCATATATAGAGACCCTTGAGGCCTTAACACTAGTAATCTAGGTTAGATAACTCGTGGTTAATCCAAATTCCCAAAGAGTACAGAATAAAAAAGGATTAATATATAATTTGGTCCCTCAACTTAGACCGAACTTTAAGTTTGGTCCTACCTCTTTTTTTCCTATTCATTTGGTCCTACATCTTGTACTTTCCAGTCAAATTCCCCCCCTCTCGACGTTACCGTTACACTTTCCGTCTAATATTTTTTTAAATGACAAAACTGCCCTTAAGTTTAGGTCCTAAAACTATTTCACAATACAGATTAAACCCTGGAGTTTGTAAAAACGGCCAGGAGGCCTTCTTCCCAACAAATATCCAAGGCTGCCTCCAGGTTTCGAAGAAAGGCCCTATGGCCTTCTTTCCCAATCTGCCCAACAGATCAGTCAAAACAACATCGCCATGCCAGCGAACATCATCGAGGTCTCGACTGCTCAACCCAAAAAAACAACCCTCTACCCAGATACGTCACTGACCTGAAGCGAGAGCAAAACCCAACAATGACCCGGTATCCATGGCGAACTCCAACGAGTTCGCCGAACCTCAAAACCCCCAAATCCAATCCAGATCTACCCACATCTGGCCCAAAAAATCAAATCCCACGCGAGATTTATCACTATTCTCAAAAACCCAAAAAAGAATAGCTCAATTTCTAGGCTGCAAGACGTAATTTGAAGATCGTGAAGGCCCTTCCTTTCGCCTGCTTGTGCACGGAAGTGCGCTGGGTTAGGGCTTGCGTGCTGATGCTGGGTTGTGTGCGGCGCTACGAACTTGGTTTTATAGCTGTTGGCATGAGACTTACCTGCTGGGAATTCTTCTTCCATGGAAAATAGTCTCTTCAGGATCCGTTGCATTGAAAGAGGGATCAGAGTGAACATAAATGGAATAAAGCCCTCCATGCCCTTGAAAGAATTTCTCCCACAAGGAAGCCAATGGTAACGGCCCCTTTGCCAAGAACATGAAAGCAACTTTAGGGGAATGCTCAAAAGGAAATTCTTGGATCTTGGGGACCATTGATGCTCGCTAGAAGAATTCAGTATCGTCCATTCCGTAGAGAAGAAATCCCTTCTTTGGTTCATCACAGCCACTCTGGTTAGATACAAGGCAGGGCATTGGTTGTTGTGGCAGTAGCAGTAGTGTGGTTGTGGTTCTGGTGATGGAGGCTCTCATAAGTTTATAAACCCAGGAAGGGGATATGGAAGAACTGGTGGGGAAGCTTAAGGGGGTTTCTTCATATATGGCCTAGTCAAAACCCCCAATCTTCTTATATGGCCTCACTTACTCCAAAATATCTTATATGGCCTCTTTTTATTTGAAAACCCCAAAATATCCTCTCTTTTTTTTGAACGACTCGCAGTCGTTAAATTCGAATGACTTACATGGTCGTTCAGCAAAGGGTCGTTCAAACCGACTCAAGGGTCGTTCAAGCCGACTTAAGGGTCGTTCAAAATGACTCAATGGGTCGTTTGAGAGAGGGGGAGATAGAGGGAGATTGAGATGTACCTCAAGCAAACATGATGATGGAGGCGGAAGGCGTCGACAGCAATGGAGACGATGTGGGGCGGAGGAGGCATCGTGAGGAGGAAGACGGTGCTGGGCTGGAAGGAGGAAGAGAAAGACGCAAGAGAGGAAGAGACACGCTGTGAGTTAGGTTTTGAGGACCTTAAGGATTTTTTTGGAAGAATGTATTAATTTTTAGTCAAAATCCATAAAAGATAATTGGTCGGGTCATAAGACTATACTTCATATATACCACGAAGGTTAAGGAAGGCTCATACGCATTTTCTTTCTTTCTTTCCGTTTCAATTTCTCTGCAATTTGCTTGTTTTTTTCCATACGCGTTCAATTTCAATTCCAGTTTATTGAGCAAATCTGACTACTACATACATTAGGGTATTTTTGGCATTTAAAAAATTATTAGACGGAAAGTGTAACGGTAATGCCGAGAGGGGGGAATCTAACGGGAAAATACAAGATGTAAGATCAAACGATTAGGAAAAAAAGATGTAGGACCAAGCTTAAAGTCCGGTCTAAGTTGAGGGACCGAATTTTATATTAATCCAATAAAAAATGAACACCCAACATTCCCCAATAACTCATAGTTATAAAATTAAAGCTTAATTTTTTACTTCAAAACATATAGTAAAACCCTGCATGCCCTAGCCAATGAGTATTTTTATGTTACTACTACTGGAGTAGAATTGTCTTGGTCTATTGATGGAAGAAGAAGACAGCATGAATTAAAACTTTCACAACTATCATTTTCTCACAGTAAAAGAGAAAAAGAAGAAACTTGAGAGTTAAGTTTCGGCATGGCTACTGAACAGACAAAACCAGAAGAATGATGGGACAGAATCAGTGCCCTGCCTATTCCCAGGCACGCATGTGAGCCCTGTTCGCAACTCTTAGGTATTGAAGTGTGGATTTCCATATCGTCTTTAGCTTACCGACAAGGCACATTGGAAACCAAGCAAATGGAACATGTCAACTAATTGATAAGATAGATGGCTAGATTACCCCTGCACAAAGACTTCACTCCTTATGGACTCCCTAATATCATCATATGAATGCTGAGAATCGGCCAGAAGAATAAAGCACCAAAATATCTCCATACCCTTAATCCACTCAATATATTTTCAATTTCTCAATGAATGTATATGAAACAAGTCCATTGATGCAATGGCGTCTCCAGACATTATCAGCCAAGAGACTTAAAATTATGCAAACAACATATAGAATATGCTAACAAAACTTGCATTAGAGAAATCCATAATGCCAAATTTAAGGAGATCAACATAATTCTAGCGGCATCTCAAACACAGATGGTATTACAACATAAAAGGAACTACCGCCTTCGTCCCAAATGAAGTGGCGTGCTGAATTATGACGCAAGTTAAGAAAATGGTTGAAAAGCCATTAACTACATAAAATATGCATATCATTGCGTGGCCACAATGTCAACTCGTTTTAGTTGATTTGACATGGTTATTCTTCCCCACAAACTAAGAGGGTGCTATAAGTGCATATGCAAAAATCAATTTTTCCTAAAAAGAAATGTAGCTCTTCATCCGAAACAAACTAAAGAGGTAAATATCTCTACGACTAAACTACATTACATACCATTGGGAAGCTCGGTATCCAGAAGTACTCCTGTTTCAACAGTCCAACATCGAGCAACATTTTCTTTAGTGTACCCTCCACCTCCAGTTACCTGCAGTAAGGAACCCCCATATAAATGTATATTTTGGTAACAAAAACACTCGCGACAAGCAGAATATTTCCAATCAAAACCTACCAGCAAAGGCAAATTAAATTTTTTCACGAACCTAACACATTCAGCATGTCCTGTAAGAGGGAGTTCATCAGTAACAAGAAGTATATATTTCAGTAAAAACCAGTCATTAGGTCAAGAGAAATTAAACATCTCAATTAAGAATGGTCAGAAAATCCAAAATACTGAAAAAAAAAAATGAAACATTAGGAACAAGTAAGTGTTTCAATTACAAGAAGACTAGCACCATCAATGGAGAGATTGAAGCAGCCCAAGCGGTCCCCAGCAAGTGAATCTGCCCCACATTGAAGAACTATTGCACCTGGCAAATATGTTTCTACAACTTTTGCAATAATCTACAGCAAGAATAGGTTGCAAGAAGAAATTTACCTTGATGCCATAAAATAAAATTTTGAAATAATTTGAAACTTCAAACTGAAACTTACTGTTTTGAACAGTCGAGTAAAGCTGGTGTCATCTATTCCATCTTTCAGAGGGACATTTATGGCATAAAATTTTCCTTCTCTTTCTCCCGTTTCCTTCAATACGAATGGAAATCCATAACTTAACACTCCCACTTCTTACTCAGATTACAAATTGACATACCACTCAAAGCATATTCTAAATGTAACAAAATAAGTTATACAGGTGAACATCGCTTAATAAGGAACTTCTCCCTGATATGTGTTCTTTGCAAGGAACATGGTGAATCTCATGATCACCTGTTTCCACATTGTCCTGCCAAGGTATGGTTAGGCTTAATTGGGATCCGCGATGAATCTTCAATTTCATCCCCTTTGATTGCAGATAAGCTTATTGACTTCTATGGAGGTTTTGATCACAATATAGACAAGAAGATTGTATGGATGTATGGTATTTTGTGGTATTATGGAGCATCTGGAAGGAGCGAAATTCAGGACTACTAAAAATCAGAGGAATTCACTGAATGATAGGGTTGTTTACTTATGGAGTTTGGCATGAGGCCTTCAGGGGAATAACTGTTACGGATTTATGTAGGGATTGGAGAAGCTTTTTTCAGTCCAACATTTTTTGGGTTTCTTTCTTTCTTTGGCTTTTTTGAATCTTCTCCATTAGTTTCCTTTGAGGAATTCTGGCCCACATTGTACACTATTTTCTCTTGCTAATCAATTTCTGCTCTTATTAAAAAAATAAATGGGCGTATTCATGTCCCAGATCCCAAAAAAAGTCACCATAATAATGTATTTCAACTGTGCAAAGAAGATAATTTGAAGAAGATGAAGAAATAAAACTATCCAAAATGTTTTCTGAACTATCTCCTATTGGTTTTTCTTCTACTTTCCAACTGAGATGGATTATAACTTATAAGGTACTCCTTCCATCCCAAAAGAAATCCATTTGAGAGTCAAACTTTGTTAATATTGTTTCCTTCCATAAATTTCCTTTAATTTGCACTAAAATGACATTTTTTTTGTATGACACCTACAAGAAATATCATGTTTTTGAGAAGAAAAGAAATAACAATTTAAGAAGAGGAATTTATAGGTTAAAATTTAGAATGGCACTCTCTTTTTTCCGGACAAACTAATATGAATAGCAGGACTATTTTTTTTTGGTACAGAGGGAGTATAAAGATTTTCATGAACCATGCTTATGTAGAGCATAGACAAGAATTCCAAGGAAATAAAGGATCAAGATGTTTAGCAAGGCTTCCCTAAAACATATTTCCATTCACTCCATATGTACCCCGACAACTGGAAGGAAAGAGGCTTAAATATATTATTACCTACCGAAAAACTAAGGCTCTGCAAGCATGTACAGAATAATCCCTTTTGGACACCTCCATTTCATAGTTGCATTACAATTTCTTACATCCTCCGTTCCCAAAAAAAATTGTCCCATTCGACAAGTTAACTTCTTAATATTGTACTTTTGTAAATATATATTTCCTATAATTTGCACTAGGATAGGCAACTATTTTTTATGTGATATGTATTAGAAATGTCATGTATATTAAAAGAAAGAAAAAAATTGCAAAAAATAATGGAATTAATAGGTTAAATTTAAAAATGGAACTATTTTTTAGGACAGCAAAAATAGAAGGTGGGACTATTTTTTTGGGAGGAGGGAGTCTATTATAACTATTTAACACCCCTGTGGAATCCACAAAGAAGTGCGCAGGGATTGGTCACAACAAAAGATCCCACACAAATTATGTTGGCATCTCCTCTTCTGTAAAGCTCTTTGGAGACAGCTACTTGTCATTATAACTTTGTCATTTATGACCAGGATAGCAACTGATCAACACATAGTACTCGGTTATGCACCAGCATGGAAGCAGTCTAGCAGATAATTGGGAAAAAGTACAGAACAATTGCAAGCTAAGGCATAAATATGAACAGGAATAGTAACCAATGTATCACACACTTGAACATGTCTATGAACTGACTTCATAGAGAAACTAAGAATTAAGACATTCCGAAGCAAGTTTAATTGCATATAGAAGCAAATACAGCTAAAAGATGCAAAACACCCCCGATTATTTATCCCCGACAATACTAGCCCCTTATATGAGAAGTTTTCAGCTATTACTTTCAAATTTCAAGTTGAAGGATTATCTGCTACCACTAGAAATTAAATTTAAAAATCATGAGAGAGGAATACCTTCATATCACCAGTTCCAGGAAAAAACAGATCCCCATACTTGTGAAAACTAACAGTCATCACCCTGTCATTTTAAATATCAACCACTTTTAGTTCTAGAAAGACACATCAATTTGTTTTTAACAAATGAACTCCACAAATCAATCTTTAGCGGTGGATAACTTCGAAAAACAAGTTTTCTTTAGGAAAATTTATACAGGTTTTTCTCTGATGGCCTTTAAGTAACCATCATAATTGAAGTGTAGAACTAAAGCCCACACCAAATGTAACAAAAAGACTACCAAGTAATTGGAAACAATATCTTCTAATTATACATCAGATCAGCCAACAAATTCATTCCACAGATGATTGGAAGATGGGAGCTACCATATAAACTTTTTAGCAACCGCTTGACCTTCCAATTAAAGAATTTGAAACACTCATATACAGCCCTGAATCTAACACACTTCTTTTATTTGGTGTGAAGGCCCCAGACAAGTCATTTCGATCTACAGTCCAAAGGCCCAACATAGATACTTCAAAACCAGACGAAGAAAGGGATGTAACATCAAAGTAACAGACACCAAGGGGCAAAGCGTGATTCTGTTAATAAATTTCAAAACTGATGGCCTATATAATTTTGAAACAGCCAGATCATTTCAGTCTATCAGACTTCACATCATTCCTTACTGATCGAATATCTGATTTCCTAAAAATTTATACTCCCTCCGTCCCTTAATTATTGTCTTGTTTGACCCGGCACACAGATTAAGAAAAAACAATTAACTTGATTATTAATATTGGTATAATGTGTAATTTCCTTTAATATCCATGTGTATGTGGTCCATAACTAAAGTAGGGGAAAAAGTAAGGGTAAAATGGTAAAAGTGATGTCCTAAAAAGGAAAATTTTCAAACAAGACAATTATTTTGGGACAGACAAAAAAGGAAAGGAAGACAATAATTTAGGGACGGGGGGAGTACCAATTATTAGCCTGTGACTATCATGAAAAGAGAAGTGCTGAATACCTATCAGTGAAATAAAAAGCTTCTTCTACTCCATCACCGTGATGTACGTCTATATCAATATATAGCACACGCGCATGATACTTTAGAAGCTCCAGTATTCCCAAAACCAAGTCATTGATATAACAAAACCCAGATGCCTCACACTTCTTGGCATGGTGTAATCCACCAGCCCAATTTATCGCAATGTCACACAGCTGATTGTTTAATCTGCGTGCAGCATCTACAAATAACCATATATATATAAAAATATATAATGCTTAGATAAAATAAGATTTTATAAAAATGACATTTCAACACAGGATACCAGCAGAAAATTTTACCTATAGTTCCACCAGCATAAATTTGACAGAACTCGAACAAGTTTTCAAAGACAGGGCAATCTTCTCCAAGTTTATCTGAACAAAAAATAAAAGGCTGAAGAGAACTTACTTTTGCTTAAAGATTTAAGTGAAATGGTGCTGTAGGGAACAATAAAATAATATCGATATTCATAATAAAAATTGACAAAATTTTTCGTTTTCGGTCTATGTACGTCTTTCATATAGACAGTAAACAGGTAAAGATTTAAATGAAATGGTGCAGTAGGGAACAATATAATAATATCGATATTCATAATAAAAATTGGCACAATTTTTCAGTATATGTACGTCTTTCATATAGAGAGAGTAAACAGGTAAAGATTTAAATGAAATGGTGCAGTACAGAACAATATTATAATATTGATATTCATAATAAAATTGACACTATTTTTCAGTCTATGTACGTCTTTCATATAGGGAGAGAGTGAAGAGGTAAAGTTAAATCTAAAAGAATCACGCCTAGAATTTGCCTCAGACAGTATAATCAGCCAAAATTTACAAACTTCTGAACAAAAAAAATTATCCACGTTGCAGTACAAAACCATGTCCAGAAACACCCAAAAAAGTTAAAGTATCTAAACATACATCATCAAACCTGATACTTTCCTCAAAAGTCAACACACAAGTAACACATATGCTCATAAACATAATTGATGTCATCAGACAAGGGCTTTTCTACCAAGTGTTAATGGTGTTGAAACTGCCAATCATCTTCATTTGGAAAGAATTCAAAGACCTCCAACATAGTTTTTTTGTCAAATTCTCTAAACCAGACCCTACGCAAAAAGTTAGTGTGTCAAAATTCTTTTACTATACTAATTCAGCTCACATAGAGGTATTCAAACTTCCCAGCTTGCAATCTAATCATAAGAATCCACCAAACCAGCTCTTACATTTTGCCATTTCATTTGGGAACAAATGCGTAGTTTCGGGGTTTATCCGATGCAAAAACTCCACATAATCCGCGGAATGGAATTGAGCAAGCTCCACGGGATAAGCCTTGTGAGGCCTCTACAAGCACAACATAAATAATAAATGAATAAATAAAAATAAAAAGGCCAACAACAACATTGGCAGCTATATTGTCAAACCAATAATGGCTATTGCGAAACACTATCTGCAGTTGTGAATGCAGAACACAACTTATCACAACACCAAAGTAATGCTAGGTAGCCAAAAGTATTCATCCCAACTTTGACTTCCACCTGATGAGTCCGGAGATGATTTTTTTATATGTAGTAAGCCCCAAGTAACTGAATTTGGTGCTTCAGAAATCACACCATGACACACCAACGATAAATTTGGGATGCTTTTTAGGGTTATCTAGCATTACTCAAAAGTGATCACTGTTTCAGCCAAACCTACCAACATACATATACCCAAAAAGGAATTAAAAGGGGGAGAAAAAAAAGGGTAGGTGGAAAAAACTAACATAAACTTCCATCTTCTTGTGGAGATCATAAGAGAGGACCAAATGATGAGTCATACATAGCCGGTGCGGTTTCATAGGATGGTTTGGCCCAAAGTAAACACTACCAACATCCCCTGCAAATGCCCCCATTTCAATAACATTAGTGACAAAAAGAGAAAAATTCAGTTTATGCAACTTGGTAGAGACAGCAAACAGATTCCAAAATACTACCTCCATACCTAAACGAGTATCAATTTTGTCTTTAACCGACTACCACGTCAACCCAAAATCGCTACAAAAATGATTTATCAACTTTTTTTTCTTGTTGAAAATTGGTATTTTACTAAAAATGGCACTTATGATTAAACCCTAGTCTTCGAATGAATATAGACAAAATCTAGGGTTTGACATGATATTAAAGGTAAGTACAAGATACCAATCGATTAAAGCAATTAATCAAAGACTGTAAGAACAATTTGTGGTTCAAAAATCATGAAAAGGAATTCGAGAAAAAAAGGAAACCATACATACCGTCGTAGAAGTAGGCGATTTTGTCCTTGGAGCGCATTTTATTTTGGGGGACCTAAGGCTTATAATGGTAGAGATGAAGAAGAATAAGGTGACGAACGAGATAGATAGATATAGCCTATAAGATTTGGCTATGAAATTCATGGGAGCTCTAGCTCTAGCTCTAGCTCCAGTTCCCGGGTTTCTGTCACTAGTATCTATCTATACGCACCTTGAAACGACATTGCCCGAGCAAAAGTTTCTACTTTGGGGGAAATTATACCATAGAGTAACGCATGAGTCATCCATAACATAAAACTAAGTCCTTTCGGCTCGTGCCTATATCACTACATTAGCATAAAACTAGTGCTATAGGCTCGTGACTATCGCAGTGCGTTAGCGTGGGACTATATTAAAAAAGATTTTTAATATTATTGTTGAGAATTTAGAAATTAAGAAAATAATTGTGTAAAATGGAGGTAATTTGAGTTGAACTAAAAGATTTGAGGGGTGGTTGTGTCACGCATGTGGATTCTTGAATTAAATTGTGACCGTAAGATTTTAGTAGATGAGGAAATCCTGCCTATAATTAACTTGAGTCAATTGTACACGTGAGACTCCACCTCTATTGTAATATAGATAATAATTTAGTATTATGTATAGGAAGAATCTATTTTCACTATATTTTTTTGTTAATTCACTATATAACTCCCTCCGTCCCTAAATTATTGTCTTCATTTTCTTTTCTGTCCGTCCTAGAATAATTGTCTTGTTTGAAAATTTTCCTTTTTAGAATATCACTTTTACCATTTTACCCTTACTTTTTTCCCTACTTTAATTATGGATCACATACACATGAGCATTAAAAGAAATTACACATTATACCAGTATTAATAATCAAGTCAATTATTTTTTCTTAATCTGTGTGCAGGGTCAAACAAGACAATAATTAAGGGACAAAGGGAGTATTAATTATTACATTAAATAAATACACGTTTGGACAAAATTATCTTTAATTACTTGTCTATATTAAGTTGACTAACAAAGTTACTTTTTCTAATTACATTTCAATATTATTTTTTAATTCAAAACATATTATCTTTTATTAGAGTTCACGTGACGACATTATTATTATTGTTATTAATTTATTTTAAATATTTAATTAATTAAGCTTACAACTGGAGTCACGTTGCTTTATAGAAAAACTAATATCATAAGGATATCCTTGTTAACCGGACTTCGAAAAAATTTGTGATCTTTGCTTATTAAAATAAAAAATTTACAGTTAGATTTAAAAGATATAATTGTAAAAACTTAATTCAATAGTAAAATAATATTGTAATATAGTATCGTAAAATTTTAATACCTTTTGCTTACCTATAACAATTGATTCAAAATTTTAAAACTATTAACTATTACTAAAACTAAATCCAATACTGTCACATGGCAATTTTATGTTAATCTTTTTCTCGCTTAATCCCTTTATATGTACCCTTCCAATACACATTACAAATTTTCAATAGAAAACTTAAAAGTTATCTATTAAAATAATCTGCATACATGGTAATACATGGGTCACTTTCAAGAAGTATCCTCCCTCATTATTCAATCACCCCTCTTTCTAAAAAGAAATAAGTATATTACAATTCCTTACATTACTCTCCAATAAGAAACTTAAAAATCATTTTATTTAAAAATATTTGCACACATATGACCATCCATTGGATATAACATATAATATCTATTAACATAGTTCTTTATTTTTCAAAAATATATTTAAAATTATCTATTAATATAGATCTTCATTCTTCAATGGAGTTTTATAATCAATTATTTATTGTTCCAAAACTTGCTTATTCCTTAAATTAATTAAAATATATAATAAGATATTTTTTTACATTATTGATCTTTTTTGAGAAAAAATATTATAGTAATATTTGTTCTTTATTAATCATAGCCAATAAGATTAAATTGATCAGCTGATTGGAGAGTTGACTAAACGGTTCAAACTACCACTCCACGCTAATAATATTATGAAATATATTTTTGGTATTTTTTTCTTTGACCATCTTCATTTGATATATATAGACTTAGTGCGCTTTTTATTACTATATATTAATGAGTTGTTATTAATTTTTTTACATTTCAAATATTATTATAAGTAATTTCGATTTGTATTCATATGTCAATTTCAATATTTATCATACTTTAATTTAATTTTTTTCAAAGTATTCCAATTGAAGTATGAGTGGGGCTATTCACACCCCCAAATGCTATAAGTACACCCACATTCAAATATTATAAAAATGTCATTAAATTTTTAACTTAAATGCCCTTAATATTGTTAAGTACCTAAACTTCCTTAGTGGTGTTCGGCAGTCTCTAATCGAACACCACTAAACTGAACACCATTAGTAATGTTCGATCAACCAAAGCCGAACAACCATCGCATAAGCAGTTAATTTCTTCATTTCTTTATTTCGTATGTTGTGGTAAATAAGAAAGAAAGAAAGTAGAATCACACCTACATCAGAGACAGAGAATGGGGGGAGAATGATCAGAAACATAGATTTAAAAAATTGAAGCAACGTATGGTGTATAATTGTAGAAATTGGAAAGCAAAGAGAAGTTGGGAAAATCTCAAATTAGATCCAAGGTAGAGAGAGAGAGAGAGAAAAGGGGGAAGGAGAGTGAGGGAGAGAGAGAGAGAGAGAGAGAGAGAGAAGGAGGGAGAGAGAGAGAGAGAGAGAGAGAGAGAGAGAGAGAGAGAGAGATCTGATCTAGAAGACATGATGATGATCATTGCAGATTAAGTTGGGAGTGTCCAGTCGAAGGAGGAAGAGGGCTAACTTGTTACTACTACTATACAACCATGTATGGGAGTGTGTGGGATGGGAGGGGTTGATTTTGGGGAAAATGTTAGGAGGGATAAAATAGAAAAATAGGGGGAGGTGTAGTTAGTATTTTGGGAGGTTATGTTATTCCTATCTGTATAGATTTGGTTATAGCCATTACAATGATTCTAGTGTATAGTGGCTAAAAGGGCTGCGTACCGGTTAGCGTGGCAACTATCCTAGAATCAAGCTTTGTAATAGAATAGACTAGACTTAGTGTTAGCTTAGAGCTCTTCAGCAGCCTTTGATCAGCAGACCTTGAGGTCCTGAAGCTCCAGCGTATCAAGAAGGCTGATGACGTGGAATTTGGAAGTCCATCTCAGATCTATAGATATTTGTCAACTAGATATTATTTCAAATTTATCTAGTTGATTAAACTCAGTTAACTTCCCAATCACACTTCTTAAAGGACCGAATAGGCGAATTAAATGTGATTTCTCCATTTGTGTATCCGGCAGAAAAGTGTTTCAGCGCTGCAAGTTTGAACCTTTGCCTTTTCTAGCAAAGAAGACTTTTTCCATTCTGCAAGTCTGCACAGCCACCTGCAACGCCTGTCTATCTGTTCGCCTAAAAACATAGATCAGTCTAAAACTCCAATAAAGATGAAGACCAACAGCTATATGCATTTAATGCATTCAAACGTTGGATCTCCACTCAGTGCTCTAAATCCAACGGTCAAATAGATCTCCCGGAGTTTATATTCAACACTTGAAGACTGGTAGAACTATCTCTTGCCAACATTACTACTTGAACATTCTGCCATTATTTTACCAACCTTCAAGTGCATTCAAGAGATCAAGGATTGAACTAACACTCCAACAAACTTGAAGAAGAAGCTGCAATCATACACTCCCAGTCTTTATTGATCTTCTGAGTTTATCTTTACTGTTCTATTCAAAGCACACACAAGAGTGAATATATCTTGTTGATTATTCCTCCCAACCGTAAACACTCGGTCAAAAGTATTTTTGTACACGATCCATTAGTGATCTTTGTAATCATTCTAGTGGATAAAATAGTACACATTTCAAATCCAAGGTTGACCACTTTGGTAATGGACGTAGTACTCTTTATAGTGTGAACTACTTCAAATACTTGTATTTATCTATTGCTTTAATTGCTTATTCATTTCTTACTCTTGATCTGTCTAAGCATAGCAGTTTATAGAAGACTGCTGATATTGTTCTTAGAATATCAACAAACCTTCACTGTTGTTTCTTTCCTTTGTTATTCCGCTGCCCCAACTTAGTTAATAAGTTGGCTGAACTTTTTTCAAGGAAAAGAAACTTGATATAAATTTTAATTTGTCACTAGGCTATTCAACCCCCCACTTCTAGCCTAACATGAGCCCTTCAGGACTAACATGTTGAAATTTGGGGGGATGGCGTACTTAGCAAAGGGGTGTACTCAAAAGATTTGAGGGTGTGAATACCACTCATAAACTTATGACGAGTTTAGAAAATCTTCTTATTATAAAAAACTTTTGCAAAAAAAAAATATTTAAAATCATGCATCGCATGGGTACTAATCTAGCTAATACGTAAAAGTATATAAATAAAACACAAGTTAAAGGAAGTAAAGTCATCAAATACAATTCAGAGTTCAATCGATTGTCAGAAAATGGCACTTCATAAAGCCAACCAAGGAAGATAACCAACTACTCAATTGCCAAGCTCTATGTGGTGACCCAACTCACTAACTATCAAGATACATGAAGCAAGCATAGCCAACAAATTAACAAGTCCAAAATATGGCCAAAATTGCCTTAAGTAGACACCTAGTAAGCCTGACGAAAAGTCCAGAACATAAAGTAAGGGCACAAAGACAAAGTTAATACACGGATACGAGACATGTAACCCTAACATCCAAGCTCCACATCTTCTCCTATCCTAGCAATTTAGACAACGCCAAGGAAGTCACCGGGGAAAGATCACTCCCCAATACAAAAGAACCCAGCACACTAAAGGAACCCACTACCCAAACATAACTACTCCAAATTGCCAACAATATTGTTCACGAAAGGATCAACCTTTCAGAGTTTGGGATCAAGACTCTAGACTCAGTATTACTATTACAACAATTCAAACTGATGTGGCCTAAACCAACTGAAAGAATTGTAGCTAGGACTGTTAACTGATGTGTGATAACTTGTGTGTACAGTTGTGCACACAAGTGTCAACACAACAATGCAAACAACTTTTCCGAAAACTTATTTTTAAAGAACGTAATATAACAAAGAATAATTAATACTTCAAGAAGAAAAATCTTGCTGGAACCTTTTCATAAAAGCACACCTTGCTAGAAAAACAAGTTGTGAATAAATCACTTACAATGAAAAGAAAACAATAACTAAAAGATCAAACTTGAGTTCTAAACTAAGAACTTACAAAAACACAAAACAATCTCGAAGAATCAATCCCTGATTTTCGAGACACATGCACTAAACCTCTCAATGATTTCTCTCTTAATAATGCTATATTAATTCTCTTGAAATCAGTCAAACTTAATGGAGGCGGAGGACTTCTTTTATAGCCATTCAAGATTCCTTGATTGACAAGGATTCAATCACATTCTGAATTTAAGATACTTCTTTCCATATCTTCCAAGAGTCCATTCCTCCTTGAGATTCTTACCTAAACAACAAAACTTTACTAAATATAAACTATCGTTGTTAGTCAATATAAACTATATATTTACAAAAGATAATAATCTAAATAAGGAAAATATATACACTATTTTTAAATGTCAGAATCACAAAGATATAATAAAAAGATCAAGAGTATTTTCATACTCTTTCAATCTCCCCCTATCTTTGGGTTCTGATCAAAAACCTGCAACAACAATTTTATAATGCTTAAACAGATAGACATACCAATAGATAAAGTCATTACAGTCCAAAAGCAAATAAAAAGTTCACAAGTTTTAAAGACCCGAGTAGAGGTCTTCACCCAAAACTTCCATCTCCAGATTAGACGCAGCCTCATCAATCTCCTTCTCAATATCAAACACTATCCCTTCAGCACCAGATGCACTAGTAGTAGCTAAATTATCTCCCCCTTTTTGAGAGGAACCAGAAAGCAAAGCCTCCAAATCAGCAATATTCCTTTGCAGTCCAGCAATGAGAAGATGTCTACTGTCAATCTCAGCCTGATGTGAAGATATCTGAGCTTTGAAGACCGCAATCTGAGCGTGGATGGCATCGTGGTCCTGAGCGGCAGTTGTGGGCACAGTAGTGAGAACAGTTGTGGACACAACTGTCGACACAACTGGGTGCACAGAGCCGGAAGTCGATGCGAGCCCAGAAAACCGAGCCAGATCATCAACCCGAGATGCATCAAGCATGGTCTTGGGAATTTTAAAATGATCCGAATGATTGAGAGACTGCCCCAGAATATCCGGAACCCCTTGATCTTTCAACAAGGCATAGATCAAACTAGGGTGCGGAAGAGCATAGGTGGTGTTAACATTCTCCGCAAAGCTCATGATTGTATCAAAAATGGTTCGCCCCAAGTTAAACTTATTTTCCCCAACACGATACATAAGAAGAATCTGATCTTTAGTGACAGACGAGGAATTTAACGTTGGTAACCAATTGGAGCGCAGAATATGGTGTAGAAACACAAACACCTTGGTTAAGGAACTCGTCCGAAACCCAGTGTTCCACTTGGAAATTTGTCCTCCGCTACAACCGACACTGTATGAATATCGGAGGAAGCAAGTGAATGGGAATATCAGGAGTGCCCTGAAAAGTGTTAATCCGAGAGGGACTAAAATCAACCACTTGATCCCTAACAAAGACTTTCCCAAAATTTGGAGATCGATCAAGACCAATATCTCGGCTTAGATTGGCATAAAATTCTAAGACTAAGATCCGGGAATAAGGAATAGGAAAATCTAAAGAAATATCCAGGGACCTTGTAGAGAAAAAATTGGTCAATCCAACTTTGTCAAAAACCTCAATCTGTCGAGATTTTTCAACGACAAAACCCTATGGAGATTGGCGGAAAACGATTTTCAAAGATCGAGCATAAAACAGAGAATTGTACTTCAAGTCCAGATTGTAAGGAGAAGAAGGAATACGAACAGAGGACTTACGAACCCGAGATTTGAGCAAGGCCACTGTGTGAAATGGTGTGTCACCAATGGGCACAACCGGCTACACGTAAGACCTCACGAAGGGACCGGTCTCGTTTTGAAGAGATGAGAACATCGGGATCACTTACGTATCATCGAGCCCACGTAGCATCACTAGAGTCGCAGGCCGTGACGGTGAGATTGCCGCAGCGCAACAGCGCGGCTTGAGCACGGCGAGCTACGGGTGAGACGCCTGAGCTGCTCTCCCCGAATTTTGGCCCGAGTTGCGACCGAGCCCGAGGGGAGCCCTCATCCTCATCGAGGAATCTCGGAGAATTAACCTCCTCCTTGTGCGTAACCCCCGATATGGGTTTTGAAATTTTTGGAGCAAACTGGACGAGAAAGACGAGAAATTGAAGTTTTCCGGATGCGATCACCAGAGCGACGGACCTCGAAGATTCAGTTGACGAGCATTCTTAACAAAGATCAAGGACAGATTGATCTTCAACGTTAATTGCGATGACCTGGCCAAGGGATTGGACATCAATCGCAGAACATACTGTGGGGATATGCTTAAGTCGCAATGCGGATGCCGGAGCCGTGGAAGAAGGTGGAGATGCCATGTGAACGATCTGCACACAAAAGATCTAGAAGAAAGGAGAAGAAAGAGAGACTTTGGGAGATGTGAGACAAGATGTGAGAGCAGTTGTGAGATTAATTGATTGAACAGATGAAGTCACAAGGTTTAAAAAAGGATTTATGGGCACAACCTTGAAACCGAACCAGGGAAGAGAATAAGCCGTGTAAAGGTATGAGTTTTCCTTTTGAACTTCCAAACTCATAAAGGATTAGGGCACAAAAATAAAAACTTACCAAATTTTTGTGATAAGATTTGCTTTCCTAATCCGGTTGGAACTCTTCCATGATTACACAACCTCTCACCGTAGTCTCCTTTGACTACTAGACTTCATAACCACCTTAGCATAAAAAGATCATGAATCACAATAGAAAAATTAGGACAAGAAGAGTGAAAATTAACAAACAAATTGCTCATATTTTCACCAAGGATTTCGAATGCCCTACAATAATCTATATGCCTATCATGAGAGAGCAATGCACACACAGTGATGATTTTAATCTCAATAAATTGCAACATGGTATGACTAAATCACGTATTTAACATAACATTGACAAACGAGAATTCAATGAGATACCCTCAATCATGTAGCCTCTAGAATGTCTCCATATTAGGCATTGAATCGCCATCGAGAAGGAGCTATTCACTCTCACACCATAGTGCTTCCCAAATTTTTTTTCCCAAGTGATGCAACAATAAGTCATTGGCATTGAGCACATGAGTGGAAGCTTCAAAATAAATGGAGGCAGCTTGTTTTTCTCAGTGACCTTAGATTAGACACCCACTCCATGATAATCATCAAAAATTTAACAAGGGAATTTTATCACCAAGTTAGGAGGGACCTCACATTCAAGAGTCAAAGAAGATGTCAACACAGAGAGATAGTCAAGTGATCACAAGAGATAATCGTGCAATGCATGAATGCAGGATTTTTTTTTTTTTTTTTTTGTGTTTTCGTAATATACAATTATACAGAGATGCAGATAGCTTGTCCGCACAGCCAGCATATCTCAGGATCACACAAACCAAGAGAGTTCTTAAGAAAAGAAAATCTCTCAAAATCCAAAGCCTTGGTAAAGATATCGAAGTTGATTTGTTGTTCCAACATGTTCAAGTGTAATAATTCTTTGTTCAACAAGATCTCTTATAAAGTGGTGCCGAATATCTATATGCTTTGTACGGGAGTGTTGCACAGATTTTTAGCAATATCTTTAGCACTCATGTTATCACAAAAACAGCTTAGGGTTTCACTTTTCAAACCATAATCCTTTATCATTTGGTTCATCCAAAGTAATTGGGTACAACAACTACCTACCGCCACATATTCGATTCAAAGAGACAAAGAAACACGCTTTGTTTCTTACTAAACCAAGACACAAGATTATTCCCTAGATAGAAACACCCACCGCTGGTGCTCTTTCTATCATCGTATTTCCACCCAATCGAATCACCGAAACCCACCAAGTTTGTGTTGGTATCTCTTGTATAGCTTAACCCCAAGTGAGTAGTACCCCAACATATCTTATAATCCGTTTTACGCTTTTAAGTGGGATACTTTGGGGTTAGCTTGATACCTAGCACAAATGCACACACTAAACATTATGTCGTCCGCTAGCCGTAAGATACAAAGAAGCTCCCTATCATACTCCTATGAGGGTGTGATCAACACTTTCACCCTCATCATCCTTACAAAGTTTTTGAGATGATCCCATAGGAGTTTTTAGGTGTGATGCATTATCAAGCCCAAATTTTTAACCAAACTTTTAGCATACTTGGATTGTGAAACCGACATTCCTTCATTGGTTTGAGTTATTTGAAGACCAAGAAAGAATTTCAGTTCCCAACCATACTCATTTCAAATGTGGATGTCATACTTTGAACAAACATTTCAAGAAGGTCATTAGTAGTAGCACCAAAAACTATGTCATCCACATAAATTTGAGCAACAAGCATACCTTTTTATTTTTCAAAACAAATAAAGTCTTATCAACCTCTCCCTTTTAAACCCAAGTTGAATTAGGTGCTCGGCGGCCTACCATACCAAGCACGTGGGGCTTGTTTAAGACCATAGAGTGCCTTTTTAACTTGTAGACATGATTTGGCTTAGAAGGATCTTCAAACCCTTTAGGTTGCTCAACAAATGCTTCCTCATTTAAAACACCATTTAGGAACGCACTCTTGACATCCATTTGATGTAGAGTGATTTTCAAGTAGCATGCAATTGCTAGCAACAATCTGATAGACTCAATTCGGGCTACAGGGGCAAAGGTTTCATCAAAATCCACCCCTTCAATTTGAGTGTAGCCCTGAGCCACCAAACGAGCTTTGTTCCTTGTTATATTGCCTTGTTCATCAGATTTATTCTTAAAGATCCATTTGGTCCCAATCACATTGACGTGAGAAGGCCTAGGAACTAAGAACCAAACTTCATTTTTCTCAAACTGGATTAATTCCTCTTGCATAGCATTAATCCAATTCTCATCTTTCAAGGCTTCCAAAACATTTTTTGGTTCATAATTAGCAACAAAACAACACGAGTTTACCTGATGATACATGGATTGTAGACATAACAAACCGGCAAGGTCACGGTAATTGACCCTTTTTCCTCGAGTTTTCATGCCTTCATCCACTTCCCCTATGACCTGAGATGTGGGATGATTTCCTTGTATTCGGAGAGGATGTCCTTTCTCTACTTACATCTTCGTCATCGTGAACCGAGTCTTGGTCTTCATTTGTTTGACCACTTGTGCCGCCGCTGTTTGAACAACCGGCCGAACAACCGTTGCACACCGGCCGTTCGCATTCATTCACATTAGCCGGTTCGATTCGTCATTAACCGGCTCCCAAGTACAACCTGAAATATCATCCTCAACCGTTTTGACATTAAGATCAGTAGCATCATCAAAAACAACATTTATGGATTCCATGACAGTTTTGGTTTTGAGATTATAAACTCTGAATGCCCTACTGTTCGTAGAGTATCCAATAAAAATGGCTTTATCACTTTTAGACTCAAACTTAGAAAGATACTCTCGGTCATTCAAGATGTAGCAAATACATCCAAACACATGAAAATATTTGACCGTGGGTTTCTTTCCAAGAAATATCTCATAGGGAGTCATAGTACTTCCAATTCTTAGAAAGACACGATTCCCTACATGACATGCTGTATTCACAGCTTCTGCCCAAAACCTTTTAGAGAGATTTTTCGAGCTTAACATTACTCTGGCCATCTCTTGTAATGTGCGATTTTTCCTTTCCGCTACCCCATTTTGTTGAGGGGTTTTGGGGGCTGAGAACTCGTGAGTAATCCCCTTTGAATCGCAAAAAGCTGAGAAAGTGGCATTTTCAAATTCAGTACCATGATCTGATCTGACTCTAATGGCTTTTAAACCATATAAGTTTTTGATCCTCTTGTACCAAATTTTGAACTCATCAATGGTGTTGGACTTTTCCCTTAAGAAAATTACCCATGTATATCTAGAAAAATCGTCCACACACACAAAACAGTATTTTTTCGAGACATGCTTTCTACTTCCATCGGACCCATAAGGTCAGTATGGATCAATTCAAGACATCTAGTGGTTCCACAGTGTTGAACCATTTTATGACTTGATCTTGTTTGTTTCCCTTTTTGACATGACCCACACACACTTAATTTCTTAAGATCCAGTTTAGGCAAATCTTTTACAGCCTCAAAGTTGATTAAATCTCTGATTTTTCTCTCACTGGCATGACCAAGTTTTTGGTGCCAGATGGCTGTAGAATCATCCATTTTAGTAAAAAAGCATGACACACTGCTTCCAACTTTGTAACAGCTTGTCGAAGATCGAACACCGCTTAAAATACACTTATTTTGGTTATCAAAAACTTCACATTTTGACTTGTCAAATTTAACAAATAAGTCATCATCACACGTTGACTTATGCTTATCGATTTGCCTTAAGCCCATCAACATGTAGAACATTGTGTAGCTTAGGCAAGCTCGATACATTCAACGTACCTTTGCCAATAATTTTACCTTGAGCTCCTCCACCAAAATTGACTTTCCCACCTTTGAATGGAGCATAATCGATGAGATTTTCCGTGTTCTGTCATGTGGCGAGAACACCACCGTCAAAATACCGTGCCCCTTCCACACTGCTCCTAAGAGAGGTGAAAACAACCCGACAGTTTACGGTTTCCTTTCTTACCAGCTTTCTTTCCACTTTGGGTTGTGTGTACGGTTGTGTGTTTGGTTGTGTACACAACCTGTCCCAGTGTCCACGCATATTGCCCAAGCCCAGTTCTGTTTCACTTGTGACAATATGGTCTAATATGACCAGGAGCGAAGCAATGATGACAAACATACCTCCTTCCGTTTTGTCTGTTTCAGCAGAATGAATGACTTGACAGGAGATGATTTTACCCTTTGAAAACCGCTAGCTCCTTCTTTTACAAAACAGTTTCTCCATAGCCAATTCCTGATTTTCCTTGATTTCCTATTTTCAAAACCTCTTCTAACTTGGCTTTACCGGTGTTTAGCCTTGTTAGAGTTTTCTCTCTATCAAGATTTGTTTTATAATTTTCACACTCCATGTCTTTCTTTGTGAGTAAAACTTCTAGCTTGGCTATGGAGTCTTTTTGAGAATCACTTTCTTTTGACAAACTCTCAACTTGAGACTTTAGTTTGAGATTTTCTGCAGTCAATTTCTCATTTACCTGTCTAAATACCTTGAGTTGCTCCATCCGTTTAGTCCAATCGTGTGGAGTTCAACATAGGTATTGTGCAAGTCCTCATAGGTAGCACATTCTTCCTCTTTCGGATCATCTTTAGTTTCACCAGAAGTTAAAGAATTCAAACAGGTATACACATCAGTTGTGTAGTCAGTTGTGTGATAAGTTGTGCTGTCAACTGATTGCACATCTTCCACATCTGACTCACTATCAGACAAAGTGATTTGAGATGGATGCCATATAGACATGTTTGCAGTCTGTTCATCATCATCAGAATCACTCAAAGTCGCTGTGAAACCTACCCCACGCTTTTTAAGAGTGTTAGCACACTCATTTGCGTAATGTCCAAATCCTTTGCAAGCACGGCATTGAATAGAATCAATTGATTTCTTTCCTTCAAAAACTGGTTTCTTAGTGACTATTTCCTTCTTTGATGATTCACCCGTGGAAGATGTAGAGTGTGCTGAATTTGGAAACTTAGTAAACCGTTTCTTCTTCAACATGCTATTGAATTTTTGAGTAATCAAAGCACACTCATCATCTCCTAGGTTTGACTCATCAATATCTTTGGACAGTTGAACAAGATCCTGAGACACCTTGAGAGCACTTGCAAGAGCAATTGAATTTGCTTTGCTAGCCTCTTGAATCCCAAGATTTAATTCAAAATTTGTTAGGATACCCAGAATAGTGTCAAGCCCAACAGTATGAACATCCTAGGTTTCTTCAATCACAGAAATTTTAATGTTAAACTTTTCTGGGAGAGTTCTTAGTACTTTACTAACAAGTCTTGCATTGGATATTGATTCACCCAATGAAAAAGACTCATTTGAAATGTCCAAAATCTTGGCTGAGTACTCTTTTATGGTTTCATTCTCTCCCATCCTTAAATTTTCAAACTTGGTCATTAAAGTTCTTAGCTTGGTTTTTCTAACACTTGCCGGTCCTTCACAATGAAGTTGAAGAATGTCCCACGCTGTTTTGGCAACGTTTGAGTAGAGAATAAACTGTACATATGAGGATCCACATGGTCGAGATTGCTCCCATGGCCTTGGCATTATAGTTTGCAAGAGCAATTTCCTCACTTGTCCAAGTTTCTATGGGTTTAGGTCCATAGCTTTTCTCTCCTTTGCCATCGACGTGGATGGGGTAAGTTCTATCATGGGAGGAGTATAGCCATTAATCGACTAACCCAAGCACGATGATCAATATATTTAATGTGCATAATCATTTTGGCCTTCCAAATGGTATAGTTTGAACCATTTAGTGTAGGCGGTTTGTTATGACTATGGTTATGGTAACAATCCATTGTGGCTACTTTCAAGGATCGATCTCAGTTGAGTCGAGAGCTGGCTCTGATACCAATTGAAAGAATTGTAGCTAGGACTGTTAACCAGATGTGTGATAACTTGTGTGTACAGTTGTGCACACAAGTGTCAACACAACAATGCAAACAACTTTTCCAGAAAACTTATTTTTAAAGAACAGAATATAACAGCAGCGGAATAATTAATACTTCAGCAAGAAAAAATCTTGCTGGAACCTTTTCATAAAAGCACACCTTGCTAGAAAAACAAGTTGTGAATAAATCACTTACAATGAAAAGAAAACAATAACTAAAAGATCAAACTTGAGTTCTAAACTAAGAACTTACAAAAACACAAAACAATCTCGAAGAATCAATCCCTGATTTTCGAGACACATGCACTAAACCTCTCAATGATTTCTCTCTTAATAATGCTATATTAATTCTCTTGAAATCAGTCAAACTTAATGGAGGCGGAGGACTTCTTTTATAGCCATTCAAGATTCCTTGATTGACAAGGATTCAATCACATTCTGAATTTAAGATACTTCTTTCCATATCTTCCAAGAGTCCATTCCTCCTTGAGATTCTTACCTAAACAACAAAACTTTACTAAATATAAACTATCAGTTGTTAGTCAATATAAACTATATATTTACAAAAGATAATAATCTAAATAAGGAAAATATATACACTATTTTTAAATGTCAGAATCACAAAGATATAATAAAAAGATCAAGAGTATTTTCATACTCTTTCACCAACTACTAGCAATTTTACTAGTCTCAAGTAATAATGTATAAGTATGAAGGGTTGTCGTACCCAAGGGACGTCCGTGTAAACAAATATCTGAACAATTTTATTTTTTACTTTATTTAGATGATCGATTGATTGATAGTTTGGTGCAATCTAAATTGACAGTAATAAAAAATTATAGGGTAATTTTATAGATTCTTGGAGTTATCAATAAGTGAGAAAACACTAAGGCTAGGTTCACCAATTCACTTTCATGTACACAATGCATTAACTATGAATGTTCAACTTGTTACGCTTGTTTGACAACGAGATTTTTAGAATTATCAATACTTTTTCTCATGCAATATTAACTCTAACATCATCTAACAACCTACGATATCTCTGTATAGATTTAGGTAGATAATGAAGCATTAGGCTTTGTGAAATCCAATAGCTTTCGATGTGACATCTATGACTATTGCATGAATCAATTCATATATCTATTTCATCAATTAATCCACGGTGTAAATTCCTAGGTTAAACACATGAAACTTTCTCTCAGTCTCAATCACATGAAATCTATCAAAAGATAGCCAGCATTAAGCACAAGAAATTATGCTCACACAATATTGTTCTAAGTTTCGCACCATGTCCATGAATTGGCTGCCCTTAGCGCTAGCTTTATGAATTTAGTTCATAATCAAATAAACACAATCCATAATATTACTCCATAGATAAATCAAACTAAACATGAGTGGGGAGAGAATATAAACTTGATATTGATGATTTCAAGCTTGAAAAATCTTCAATGTTTACAAAAAAAATTCTTCCTTCTCCTCTCTAGTTTTTCTATATTGAAACCAGCTCTAAAAGTCTAGAAAACCTCCCTAGAATAAACCTAGAAGTTCTCATTTATACATGGCTAAAAAGTAGGGAAAATCTGGAAAAGATTACAATACAGTATTCATCAAAGTGGCACTAAAGTGCCTCACTTAAGTGCAAAAACTCTTAGAAGTTCAAGCTTTATTGTTTTAAAAGTGGGGCGTAAGCGTATTTGGTCTCAGAAGTTCAGGCTTAAGCACTTGAGTCATGACATAGCAAAATGATGAGGTGGTTTCATCATTACACTTCATAACTTGTTTGTGGAGGTTCATGGATAAGGCAATAGGATTTGGACACTTGCAAAGGAAAAAAAAAAGGACTTCACAACTCAAGCACTAGGAGCACGAGGGACAAAGTTCACGTGAAACATATCTTGCTTAGTGTCTTTCTCGTATTGCTTTTTGACTTATGAATCATGATATGTGATTTGAGTCGATAATTGTCTTCCTGTAGGTTGCTTACTACTAGAAAAGAAAATATGGTTGGAGCTTTTTTATTGCATCTGTTAATTATATTTCTATTTTTACACTTAGGGTGGTTCCCTAAAATATCACAAACTGATAATGTGCTTGTGGGGTTTCATGGGCCTTGGCCACATGGTTCTTGAGGGTTATTTTGTTTTCACACTTGAATTTTTCAAGCAAAATTCTCCCATTTATCTCGCAAAAGTTTGTAAGTTTACAAAATACTTATTCTCCTTGACTATCTCTCAACCATTTCTCATAAATGGGACTACTCTAATTTACATTCTTTTTCATTGTGCTTCATTATGAAACTTCACAGGGAAATAATACAGCAAAGGCAACTCCAGATATGTGGCTAGGAATTTTGTTTTGTTTCAGTGGAAGGAATCATAGCTGTCGTGGAGGACCGACCAGCTTGTATTCTAGCTTCGTAAGTATCTTTACCATTATAATAATATTATGGTTTCTAATTGTCGTAACTTACTAGAATATGATTGTTATCCCTCACATGTATGCTATAGCAACAAGAAAGCGATACAATTATATACTTCAGGTGGCTATTGCTCTTGAGCAACTCTATGGAACTGTTGTATATATATTAACTTCCTACTTGGATGGAGATAACTTTGCCATTACGTCATTGACAATTCTTTCTGTGTTTGGATCCCCACACTTATTGTGATTCACTGCTGGAAGAAGATATGCACAACAGTCGCAGTTCATGCACGACAAGAAAAACATAAGTAAAACTTGTTGAAATTCGATTGACTCTAGCTAAAGGGGAAGATTAGCAAAAGATACAACGTTATTCAAATTTGTGACAAGACTATTCTTTCTATCATTGAATTTAAGAGTTATTTCATCTCTTCATCTCTCGTCGAATCTCTCTTGAAAACCTGAAAGTTACAATGATTGTTGTTTTTGGTTTTCTTATTTTCTTCCCAAATCGAGAGGGAAGGCCCTTGCTTTCTTACATATTACGTACCTTGATAATTCATATGCCTTTTTCTAGGGATTAAACATTTTTTGTCCTAGGGATTAAACATTTTTTGTAAGAATGTAACATATAGCTTTTAATTTTCTTTGTCATAATTTTTTTTGCAACGAAAAATTGCGTTTCACATACACCTTCAAGTGTTACAATGTTCAAAAAAGGACTAAAAAGAACTCTCGCGTAATCAGTCAACATCTTAAAGTCATAGCTATCAATGATGAAGCCAATACTCACAAAAAATATTTAGTTATCAATAATGAAGCCAAACCTAACAAAACTTGAGTTATTGACAATGAATGATGCTAGAACCTCTAGTTTGCATATCTTAGAATCAAAAGCACACACATTATCTTATTGCACATAAAGGACATTTAAAGAATTATACATATGGATTGTAGTCCACAAAAAATATTTCAAGAATCATAGGAGCTAGTTATAAATAAAAGTGCATCAATACAATAAGAATCATATGAGTGGATTGTAAATGAAGGCTTTTGAGGCTATGAGACCTAAGACTTGGTAACCCATCCTGAAGGTAAGAAGGTTATTGGGTGTAAATGGGTGTACGTGGTTAAAATGAATCCCATGGGACAGTTACTCGGTTAAAGGCTCGATTGGCTAATAAGGGGTATGCGCAGTGTATGGTATTGATTATACTGATACTTTTCCTTTTGTTTCTAAGTTGACATCTGTTCTCCTTCTAATATCCTTAGCTGCTTTTAACAATATTGGGTCTTGTATCAGTTGGATGTGAAGAATGCATTCCTTCACGGTGATATATAGGAAGAGGTATAAATAGAGCAACCTCCTAGGTTTGTTGCTTAGAGGGAGTCTAGGAATAAGGTATGTAGGTTAAGTAAGTCGTTATATGGTTTGAAACAGTCTCCACGGGTCTGGTTCGGGAAATTTAGTGCTACAGTGTTAGAATATGGATTACAGATGAGTACATGAGATAATACTGTGTTGTTTCGGTGAACTGACAATGGTTATATTGTATTGGTTATTTACAAATATTATATTGTGCTTACAGGGAGTATACATAGGGAATTGCAGCACTCAAGTCGCGTCTCCAGACAAAATTTCAGACAGACTTGGGTACTCTAAAGTACTTTCATAGGATCGAAGTGATACAGTCCAAGAAAGGAATATTTTTGTCTCACAGGAAATATATTCTTGATCTACTTGAGGAAGTTGGGATGCTTGGAGTGAAATCGTGTGACAGTCCAATGGATCCTAATGTGAGACTTGTAGTTGGAGAAGGGGAGATGCTTGAGGATCTGGAACAATACCAGATATTGGTTGGTAAGTTGAACTATCTTATAGTGACTCGTCCGGATTTTTTTTTTTGGTAATTGTAATAAGTCAGTTCATGGCAGCTCCTTCTGTGACTCATTGGAACGCATTGATTTAAATTGTGAAGTATTTGAAAGGGGTGTCTAGTAGAGGTATCTTGTATGCAGACCATAGGCATATATAGGTGGAGACTTTTCTGATGTTGATTTGGCAGGATCACCAGATGTTAGAAAGTCAACTAGATATTGTGTGTTTGTGGGGCAGAAATTTGGTGTCTTGGAAGAGTAAGAAACAAAGTATGGTGGCAAGATTAAGCGCAGAGTTTGTGTATCATGCAATGGCTCAGTCAACCAGTAAACTTATGTGGATACAACAACTGATAAAAAAGATTGGTTTTAGGGTTGCCTTGCCTATGAGATTGTGGTGTGATAATCAGGCAGCGATGCATATTTTTACGAATCCATATTTCCACGAGAGGACTAAACGTATAGAGGTTGATTGTCATTTTATTCGAGAAAAGATCCAACAAAATCTTGTTTCCACTTCATATGTGCGTATGGGAGAACAATTTGATGATATATTTACTAAAGGCCTTACACAAATAAGAGTGGATTATATTTGTAACAAGCTAGTTTGCTCATTCAGATAGTCTCTTCCATGTACTTCAACACTGCGATATATGGAGTGTTTGATGGTTTTATGAGGTTCCCGGTGTTTCATTTGTGTTTAATATTGTAATGTATTGCTTTGGCTATTATGGTAATTTGGTGGCAGACATTAAGGGAAGGGAGCCTTTTGTAACTAGTGTTTTGTATCAGGTATTGGTATTTTTGCTGTTTTGATGACTTGATATCTCAACTTTCTCTCACTAAACTCTCTCTATTCTCTCTTTATGTTGTAAGATGAAATGGTGGAGAAATGAGAGTACACAAGGCTCCCTCATGGTGTTTAAGTGGCCAAAATGGGCTGATCTCTCGGCTTGGTGACGTGGCTCAAGGAGAGCCAACCAAAATTTTAAATTGGAAAAGATGAGATTTTCTCAGGTGAACATTCTGGCGCTGTGCGGATGCACTATGCGGCCGCATAGCTTCTATGCAGGCACCTTATGCGGCCGCATAGAATCCAGAAACTCTATGCTAGGTTTGAGCTCGCACCATGCGGCCGCATAGTAACCAGCTCAAGTCAAAGTTCACAAAAGTCTTCTAAAGTGTTTCCAAAGCACTCCCAAATCAACCTAAGGTGATTCTAAGTCCAAGGGAAGGTCAAAACACTCAAGAAAGGTTCCCAAAATGACCGATAACAAGGTGAGAAATCAACGCATCTCAAGAACGAACGACTAAAAGAATTAAACAACCAATCGAAGCATACAAAACACATGGAGTGTAACATAAATGTACCATGAATTAAATGCAACATACTCAAATAATATTAATGGCATAAATTAAGATGATATATGCATGACGTAAGAATGGCGTGTGCAGTGTAAATGATGTAAATGAAGCAGGTGTTACAGCTATTACTAGTAAGTTTAAGTTCATTTGATATTATTATATATAATTTCTGTACAATGCATGTTGATTTGATCTTATTAACTGTGTTGAATCTCTTTATGCAGTATTGGTTGTGCGAGAAAAGTAACATTGTGCAACCAATTCACCAAACTTTTCTCCCAAAGTTTGTCAAATGGGATTTGTCGGCACTGTCCAACATATTGGATGAATCAAATTTTGTTAGGGTTATGAACAATCATGTGAGTGGATATAATGGCACATTAGTATTTTATTAGAAATGACAATATTACAATATTGATGCATCAAAGTATCCATCGCGATGCATAGAATTGTACTAAAAGTATTGATTGCGAGTAAGGCAGGCAACTTTAACACTGCTAGGAGTATGGAAGAGAAGGGGATTATATATATATATATATACATATATACATATATACATATAATATATATATATATATACATATATGTATATATACACACATATATACAAATGTATATAAGTATATCCAACCTGTTATCACACAAACACAGAACAGTAAATGCAAAGATGAAACTGGAAGGAAGAAGATAAAAACGATGCAGTAAAAGAAGAGAGTTCAACGTAAGAAAAAGAGAGGGATACGGCAGTAGCAGCTCGGATGGAAAAGAGAACCCAACTTAATTTTGGTCTTTTGATTTCTCACATATATAAGCCTCGGATTGATGCATAGAGATCTCTTAGATATTTATGCTTATCATCATAAGGTTACTTATGATCTAATATTTACACAATATCACAGTGTTATCTAAACTCTAGTAACTAAGTTTATGGGAATAACAACAGAGATTTACAACACATATAAAGTGTACGTTACTTTTGTAAGACTCTTAGTGAACATATCAACAATTTGATCGTGGGTGGAGACTGTAGAGAATAATAATTCTTATGAATAATGGCATAGCCTTTTTCATTGATTGGAACACATATTTATAGGGTTTACAAGTTAACCTAATACAATAAGGATTAGGAGAAGAGTTACAATACAAGGTAACTGGGAGACCTAACTAATAGGGAAGAATATACCAAATATAATTACACATATATGGTAACAAAGACACAACAATATGAAAGGGATATTATTCCCTTATATGCCCCCGCAAGTTGGACCATCGAGAGGAGAGGCCAATCTTGAGTAGAAGATGGTGAAAGCGAGCGCGAGGAAACGGTTTGGTGAGGGCATCCGCGAGCTGGTCAGCCGAGGAGACGTGAGATACCCGTAAAATATTGTCTTGAACTTGCTGACGGATGAAATGATAGTCGAGGGCAACATGTTTCATGCGAGAATGAAACACTGGGTTGGAGCAAAGATTTGTAGCGACGACATTATCACAAGATAACGGGTTGGTGCGAGGAGGTTACACCAAGCTCACCTAGAAGAGAGGTAACCCAGCGGACTTCAGTAGATGTTGCGGTAATAGCTCGGTACTCGGCCTCTGTTGAGGAGCGAGCAACTGTTCTCTGCTTTTTCGAGCTCCAAGAGATGGGGTTCCGCCAAGATACACGATGTAAGCACTTGTGGAGGTAAAATTATCTTTGTTTCCTGCCCAGTCGGCATCAGTGAAAGCATGAAGATCGAGAGGCGACTGGCGATAAAGAAGGATGCCATGATCAATAGTGCCATTGAGATAGCGAAGTAGGCGCTTGGTGGCGAGCCAGTGATCCGAGGTGGGTCGATGCATAAATTGAGAGAGCTTATTGACGACATAGGCAATGTCCGGGCGGGTAAGAAATAGATATTGAAGACTCCCGATTACTGCTCAAAACTCGGTAGGGTCAGGCAGTGCCGTGCCCGACTGAAGGGTGAGTACTGGCGAGCTCGCTAAGGTGTTACCACTGGGCGAGCTTCAGACATACCAGTGTGAGCAAGGAGGTCGGCTATGTAACCTTGTTGGGAGAGAAGAAGCCCAGTAGACTGAGGAACCACTTTCACACCGAGGAAGTAGTGAAGGTCGCCGAGGTCTTTGAGCGAGAACCAAGCAACGAAGTCAATGATGAAGGCCTGGACTGCCTTGGTATCGTTGCCGGTGATGATGATGTCATCAACATAGACGAGCAACAGAAGTGTGATGCCACCCTCATTGAAGATAAATAGGGAAGTATCAGCCACTGAGTTCATGAAGCGAACATCGAGGAGAAACTAGCGAAGTTCATTGTACCATGCTCGGGGAGCCTGCTTGAGACCATAGATTGCCTTTCGGAGGCGACACACATGTTGCGGGTGATTAGTGTTGACGAAGCCCTGAGGTTGAATCATAAAGACTTCCTCGGTAAGGGTTCTCTGCAAGAAGGCATTGTTAACGTCGAGCTGACGAAGATCCCATCCCTGGCTGATCGCTAGGGAGAGGATGAGGCGAACCGTGGTGGGTTTAACCACCGGGCTGAAGGTCTCATAGTAGTCAACTCCAGAGCGCTGATGGAATCCCTTAGCGACCAGGCGAGCTTTGGACCTGTCAATTTTGCCATTAGCAGATCGTTTAATCTGAAATATCCATTTGCAGCCAACAATATTAGGGACCCCTGTGGGAGGTACTAGTTTCCATGTGCCATTTTTGAGGAGGGCATCATATTCCTTAAACATGGCTTGTCGCCGCCTGCTGTCTTTGAGGGCCTGAGTTACACGTGTTGGTTCAAGGTCGGTGTTTAGTTGGGCGGAGAGGCGAGTTTGTTAATTGGTTTGTGGATGTTGTTTCGGGAGCGAGTGATAATGGGTGAGGTGCGAGCTGCGGCCTGGGGTATAGGCTGATGAGGAAGGTTGGTGTTTGGTGGGGCGACCTGCGAGGACTCGGCAAGGTCAGGGTTAGCCATGCCGGGCTCTGAGGGTGGTTGAGACGAGGTCGCGGGAGGAGCATCAGTCAGGTCGCTGCAAGGACTAGCTATCGATGATGTGTATGAAAACGCGAGGATGTCATGAGGTGGTAACCAGGAAGTGTGGGTGGACTCGTTAGGTCGCTGAAGATTCAGCTCGATTTGAGACATGGGAAACTCAGACTCAACAAATCGAACATGGCCAGAGACAAAGAGCTTTGCGCTGGTCAGGTCGTAACAGATATATGCACTCTGAGTGAGTGAGTACCCGAGGAAGACACAGGGAGTCGAGTGAGGATCGAGCTTATGAGTGGTATATGGTCGCAGCCAGGGATGACAGAGACATCCAAATGCTCGAAGCTTTAAGTAGTTGGGGGCTGACCCAAAGAGTTTGTGGTAGGGAGAGAGCATCTGGAGTGTGGGAGTGGGAAGGCGATTTATAAGATAGGTTGCTGTGAGGAAGGTATACAACCAGAAGGTGAGGAGAAGAGCAGCTTTGGATAGTAGAGATAGACCTGTTTTGACAATGTGATGATGGCGTCGTTCAGAGAAGCCATTGTGCTCGGGCGTGTAGGGGGGCGAGGTGAGGTGCGAGATGCCATTAGTGGTGAGGTATGTGGCCAGGTCGGTCGTTTTGGCGAGATCGGTATACTCGCCACCATTATCCGAGTATAGGGTGACAATTTTTTGTTTGAAGTGGTTTTCGACCAGGGCTTTGAAGCGAGGAAAGATGGATGCAACATCGGATTTTTTTGAGAGGGTAGAGCCAGATGTAATGTGTGTAGTGATCGACGAAGATCACATAGTATTTGAAGCCATCAAACGAGTGAATAGGCGAGGTCCAAACATTAGAATAAATAATTTGGAGGGGGTGGGTGGACACAATAGTAGATAAAGTAAAAGGAAGTTTGTGACTTTTATTGCTTAAACACGCATTACAAAAGGATGACTTATCTTGAGAATGCTCGAGAGCAAACCTAGACTCTATATGACTCTAAATTTGGGCAGAAGGATGACCAAGGCGATGATGCCAGTCCGGAGTAGACACTTTCGAGCTCGAGAAGACAGTGGGGTGACACGAAGGGATTGGGCTTGGCCATTCATACACACCATCTTTAGATTGTCCTTCCAGCAGCGAGGTCCCTGTCTGTAGATCCTTCACACGAAAGGAAGTGGGTAAGAATTCAATAGATGCATTATTAGATGTGCAGAATTGAGAGATAGAGATGAGGTTTCTTTTCATGCTAGGTACAAACAGAACATTATGCAATTGAAAGGTGTGTGAGGGTGTGTGGAGAGAGGTAGAACCAGTATTGGCAATGTGTAATCCAGTGCCATCACCAATAACTATGTCATCAGGGCCCAAGTACAGAGTATGGAGAGAGAGATTATCGAGGTCAGCGGTGACATGGTAGGAAGCACCACTGTCGAGGAGCCAGCTAGGAGTTGTGTTACCCGAGGTCGTGGCAATGTGTGCTCGCGGTTGCCATTTGTTGCCCGCAGACGAGGAGTGAGGCAGGCTGGATGGCGAGGCCAGAACAAGCTGAAAGCTGGGGCACTGAGCGACCGTATGGCCTTGTTGTCGGCAGCCTTGACATTTGCCGAGGTAAGGTTGCTGCTGGCGAGGACCATTGTTGCCCGACTGTAGATGCCTAAGAGGTTGTGCGGGCTACTGGTGGCGAGGATACTGAGGCTGAGGAGACCCTTGTTGCCTATTCGTCACAGTATTAGCCGTGACGGGGTGAAGAGTGGAGGCGGGGGGGGATTGCTTCAGTACCAGCTCGTGGTTGATGAGCTTTTCATGAAGTTCATCAAAGGGAATAGGAGTGTCCCGTCCTTCAACTGCATCGGCGACATGTCGATAGTCATCATCCAGGCCACCGAGCACTGTTTCTATGAGGTCCTCATGGTCGAGTGATTTTCCGAGGGCAGCGAGCTCATCGAATTTGCTCTTGATGAACTGCATGTATTCCGAGATCGACTGGGAGCCTTTGGTAGCTCGCTTGAGCTAGTCTTTAATTTGTTTAATATGCCTGCGAGTAGGGCGAGCATATGTGTTGGCCAAGATGACCCAAGCCTTCCAAGCTGTAGTTGCTTGCTGAATAAGCGGAACTAAGCTTGTGGAGAGGAAGCCGACAAGGGCGCCAAACAGAAGTTTGTCTTGTCGTATCCATGGGAGGTAGTCTGGGTTAGGTGCTTGGACGTTGTTGACGGTGAGGGTGGCTGGTGGGCAGACTGAGGTGCCATCAACAAACCTATGAAGATCATAACCAACGAGCGTGGATTTAACCTGAAGTTTCCATGCGAGGTAGGTGGTGGGGGTGAGCTTGGTGATATTCTGGTTGGAGATGTTGATGAGTTGATAGGTTTTGGAGGAGTCTGTGAGATCTTGGACAATGCTCATGTTGGAAGCCATGGGTGCTTAAAGGAAGAAGGAAGTGGTGGGCGGTGGTGTTTGGGGTTGCAGAAGTTTGGTGGTTTTTAGGGTTTATGGAATCAAAGCTCTGATACCATGTAGAGAATAATAATTCTTATGAATAATGGCATAGCCTTTTTCATTGATTGGAACACATATTTATAGGCTTTACAAGTTAACCTAATACAATAAGGATTAGGAGAAGAGTTACAATACAAGGTAACTAGGAGACCTAACTAATAGGGAAGAATATACCAAATATAATTACACATATATGGTAACAAAGATATAACAATATGGAAGGGATATTATTCCCTTATAGAGACGAACTGAAGTCGAAGAAAGCCGCGTTGTTGAAGCTCTCACACAAAGTGGTAATCTATCTCGATGTGACGTGTGTGAGCATGAAAAACCGAGTTTCGAGACATGTGTAGAGCCGACATATTGTCGCAAAATAGTAGGGGGCCTTAAGAATATACCCAGCTCGCGGTACAAAAAGGAGAACCACCGAAGCTCTACTGCCATGGTAGTCATTGCTTGGTACTCGGCTTCACTACTATAATGGGATATTGTTGGTTATTTCTTTGCAGTCCATGCAATCAGATTAGGTCCCATAAAAACACAAGCTCATGTGGTTGATCGGCGATCATCTGGATCTCCGGCCCAATCGGCATCCAAAAAGGCACTAAGTGTGAGATCATGAGACTTACGAAAGGTCAAGCCAAGGTTGAGAGTTCCCTTTAGATAACACAGAATGCGTTTCACTGCCTATAAGTGTGAAGTGCGAGGTTGATGCATATATTGACAGACTTGGTTTATTGCAAACGCCAAATCTGGATGTGTAAGAGTGAGGTACTACAGCCCACCAACCATGCTCCGATAGGCAGTAGCATCTGATAATGGATCGCCATTGGATGAGGAAATATGGGAACTGAACAAGGGGAGTTGGAGCAGGTTTGCAATTTATCATTTGGAATTTGTAAAGAAGGTCAGATGTATACCAAGCCTGACTGAGACTTAAACAGTCATCTGTTCGAGTAGCCTCAATGCCAAGAAAATAAGCCAACGGTCCCAACCTTCTATTCTCGAACGTAGCACAAATTTTATCAATAACTAGGGCAACCTCATTTGACGATTTTCCAGTTACTATAATATCGTCGACATAGACAAGGAAAGCAATTGTGGAGGAGGATGAGTGTCGGATAAAGAGGGAACTATCAGACTTACTGTTAAAGAAGCCAATAGACAAGAGAAAATCATGGAAGCCTTGGAACCAAGCTCGGGGTTATTGTTTTAAGCCATAAAGGGACCGATGTAGCTTGCAAACATACTCGGGATGTGCAGGATCAATAAACCCGGGTGGTTGGGCCATGTAAACGTCTTCGTGTAACACTCTATTCAGAAAAGCATTTCGCACATCCAACTAACGAATGGGCCAGGAGCAGGACTGTGCAATTGAAAGAAGCACGCGGATGGTAGGGGATTTGACCACTGGGCTAAAGGTTTCGTCGTAATCAACCCCCTCTTGCTGCATTTAGAACTGGTAACAAGACGAGTTTGTGACGCTCAAGAGTGCCATCTGCCCGACGTTTTACTTTAAAGACCCACTTGGTGCCAACAACGTTCATAGAGTCCATACGGTGCACTAAGGACCAAGTGTCGTTTTTATGTAGGGCATATAATTCTTTATTCATGCAGGCCTGCTGCCAGTGTGAGTGAGAGATGGCCTGTTTGAAGGTCCTCGGCTCGAACAAAGGAGAATCATCATGATCATGAATTCGTAAGGAGAGCATGCGGCGAAGTACCATACATAATTTTATTTATACTTTTGTAGTGGAGAGGTTGCGAAGACTCTGTACTGTCTGAACTCAAATATGAAGCATGGAGTTGACATGGAATGGGGGTATGAGGATAAATTGGCTGATTGTCATCTGTAATTTTAGGTGCAGCAAGGCTGTACGCTGGTTGAGACTTGTGAGTAGGGGACGGTGTGGACAGTTCCAAGACAGCAGGAGGAACCATGTGGGTTGAGCTGGAGACTGGCGTCAAATGGGAGGGTTGCGCATGAACTGTTTGGGATACACTACACGGTGCAAGCTGCTGTGTTGCCTTGGGCAGACTTGAGTGGAGCAAAGGGAAAATATGTTTCATCAAATAGCACATGTCTTGATATATAAACATGGCCCCGTAGTACAATCCAAGCAGCGATACCCTTTCCGAGTCATGTCACAACCCAAAAATACACACGGGTGGATTTGGGCATTAATTTGTGCTGAGTATATGGGGCGCCAAATGGAGAAAATATATACATCTAAAAATTTTAAAAAAGCGATAGTCAAGGACTCTCTTAAATAACTTTTGATACGGGGATATATAATTTAGTTGTCTCATGGGTAATCGATTTATGAGGAACACGGCTGTGGAAAACACTTCTAACTTGAAGGGAGTGTGAGATTGAGTTAAAAGACATCGACCTATTTCAACAATGTGCCTATGTTTTCACTCAAGAACGAGGTAAGTTGTTTACTAATGAATTCTCCTCTGCCATCTGTTTGAATAGTTTTAATGGTGTATTGCCTCAATCTTACGAGATAATTGATTCTCAATGAATATTTTTAAATTTGAGAAAATAGAAAAAACATCATGCTTGGATATAAAGGAAATAACCATACATAAAGTGAAAAACCATCCACTATTGAAAGATAATAACGGAAACCAGAATTTGAAATAACCGGGAAGGACCCCATACATCGAGATGTAATAATTTCAAAGGGGATAAAGAATTAAAACTACATGCTACAAAAGGAAGTTTACATGATTTACCGAGAGGAAAAACATGTCAAAAAACTTGTTATTATGATGTTAATTGGAATCGTGACTCGATGAACTAAAGACTCAAAAACCTGATGAGAAGGGTGACCCAATCTTGCATGCCATGTAGAGGATGTGGCACATTCGCCAATGAGTGCAAGAGAATTAACGTTAGCCGTTTGGCAAAATAGACAAGTTGTATAAACTGCCAAAGCTACCTACTGCCATAAAGTATCAAGAGAGAATTTTCTAATAGATAATAACGACTTATGCATATTCAGTACCTGAATAGGGGAAAGACTAAGAAAAATTGTCCGTGTTTGCGATCATGTGATTTATGCGATTTGGACATGTGGGTGCAATATGGTTGGAGCGATGGCATAATTGACAGGCTTGAGAATTGTAACATTTTGGAGGGGAATAGCTAGGTTGGATCTGGGAAAAAATATGGCGAAGAGGATGGTGAAACATGTTATTCGGTGGTGTGGGTAAAATGCCGCGACCGCAGTTTTTGTTTTTCCATCTATATATATATATATATATATATATATATACTATACATATATGTATATAATACATATGTATATGTATATATATTGTATGTATATATGTATATGTATAATGTATAATGTGTATATATGTAGAGTTATCAGATTTCCCATTGTAGGGAAGAAATTCAGATTGTATGGGCTAGGGGGGTAAATGTAGTAGAATTTTATAGGGTGTTGGTGGTGTCTAGCTCCTGATCATTCTTCGATCCTCTAGTACTTGCTGAGGTTTCTAAGGATTGGGAGGGATACTTAAGTTCGAGGATGAGTGGTTGTTTTGGCCTAACTTCATGAGAATGGTGGAGAAAGAACGGCCTAGCTGGTTGGGGAGGGAAACAGATGCGCTATTCAGCAAGGGGTCAACCAACAAGATCTAGCTTCGATCCTTTTATATAACTTATGGAACCAATAAGGCCAAAAAATTACGTACATTTTGAAGAATCAAAGAGCAGCGCGAAGAACATTCACACGAGCACGAGCTGTTTATAAAGGTTCTTAAATTGCAACTGGGGGCATTCCTAAGTACCAGGTGAAGCTCGTCAACAGTTAACAAAACCTATTACTACTACAATAATAGTCGGTCAGTAACTACAGCGTATCCATCCCAACAAATGCATGATACAAAATGGTGGTTCAGTAGACTCGACTCCCAAACTTCTTCCACCAGTAAATGTTAGACCAATTTCAAATTAATGATGTTGGGTAGACATGCCCAAATGGTTCGGAACCGGCGGTTCGAACTGGAACTGAACCGTCCAAAAAATCGCATAAACCGGAACCGTGAGGAACCGGAACCGCCGGTTACACGGTTCGGTTTCGGTTTCCAATTTCTCAAAACTGTGAACCGCCGGTTTGGAACCGAAACCGGAACCGCCGGTTCCAAACCGTGAAAAATCGCCAAAATTTAAATTTTTAATTTTAAAATTGCCTTGTTTACTCTATAATTTCAAAAATGAAAAATTTACAAAGTTTCAAAAATTCAAAAAATGCTTTGTACAAAGTTTTAAGATGAAATCTTTTTTTAAAAAAATTATAAGAAAATATTAAAAAAATAATTAAAAATTACAGTTTGGAACCGAAACCGAAACCGGCTTAACCGGTTCGGAACCGGAACCGTAACCGTGATTTGTCAGTTCAGTTACGATTTATTGCCTGGCGATTTTTGGAACCAGCGGTTCGAACCGTTTAGGCATGTCTAATGTTGGGGTGGGAGGCTAACTTTTTATTCAAGGAGAATGAACCCACAATATTCCTCTGCTTCTGCTGCTCTTGAAAATAAAATATATATATATATATATTTCTAATTAAATAAATTGTGTTATAGATTATTTTTCTTTTCACAATTTATTATGACATTCAAATGACACTTTTTTAATAAAATGAATTATGTAAAGGAAAAAATGGTTGTCATACTAAGGTAAAATTAATTTTGATTGTTATATATAGAACTAGTAATTTATAAATTTTAGTAAATGGACCATGTGTAAAAAAAGCTCATAATTCTAAAGAATTTTAGAATTGAAAAGGTTTTTTTTTTTTTGAAAACTTTAATATTGAACAACCATTTTGCCCCCAAAAAAACTCACATGATATGCACGTGAGAGGATGCAACGGAAGTGAACGAACAACTTAAAATTAACGCAAGTGATTGTGAACCAAATTACGTTTAAATTTGTGGGTACAAGGAAATTATTTTTTGCAAATTTTTGAACAAGAACAAATACCAAAAGAGGACAAAAATACAAACACTAATGGGCGTAATTTGCCCTAATATCAATACATAACTTAAGTCATTTGATGCCAAACTATGGGGGTCTCATGACTCATCCCGGGATGCCAACAGAAATGAAATGAATAGAAACCAGAAATTAAGGTCCCTGGTGCCACGGCTCCTGGTGCAACAGCAAGCACCAGTTTAACTTGGGGGGGCGGTGATTTAGTAGCCGTGGGTGGCAAAGTGGCTTTGTTACCTATTCCATTAGGAACCGCGGATTTTTTGGTACATCACATTCATGCATTTACGATTCATGTGACTGTATTGATACTTCTGAAAGGTGTTCTATTTGCTCGCAGCTCACGTTTGATACCGGATAAAGCAAATCTTGGTTTTCGTTTTCCTTGCGATGGGCCTGGAACGGCCTTGAAAACCGACAGGCCACAGGCCTTGAAAACCAATCCAGGTAGAAATTATGAATTTGTTTACTCTTTCAGGCCACAGCGACATAATCTATTAAAACACAAGTGATCATACGCTCTTTCAATTATAAGTCAGTGATCCCAATCCGGAAAAGGAAACAATAACTCTATAGGCATTGATCCCACAGATAAAAAGAACGGGGCTACAACAACAGAGTGAAAAAGATACAAAATGCAAGAATTCGTGCTCAAGAGGATGCAATTATGCATGTTTTTGCCCAAAAAAAATAATAATAAAAAAGTGATTCCTATAACTGAATTACTCCAATTATAAACCACCAGCCAAACAACCAAATGAATCACTGATAACAGAAAACACAATCAGTTCCAGCCTACGTCTGCAACTAAGCAATTATTCAAAGTTGGGGAAACAAGGAACTTTAAAAGCATATGGCTTTAGAACTGGACTGTTTTATGAGACCCATCCATAGATCACCTTCTCATTCTTTCTTTCCAATTCCATGAGACATATTGTAGATTCCTCGACCCTGGATAAAGAAAATGAAGATGAATTAAGAGGCATAAGTGAAAAATAAGGAAGATCATTATGTGGAAATAAACTCACAATGAGAAACAATGCAGAGCCAGCAAAAGCAAGAGGAATGGCAACCGAGGTGATCTTGTCATAACGGCCTTTCAGATATGTATGTTTGTGGATGCTTTGGAAATATTTTTGCTGCTCAATGAGCTCCTCTCTTGGCCTGAAAGGTGCCTCCGTCGTCATCCTGCACTATTTCAGTAAATCATGCATTAAATACAACATTTGCAATTCTTTCACCAAATATGTCACTGCGCATGGGCAAGTAATTTGCTCATCGATAGCTTCATCAAATGCACAGGAATTTTTGTGCTCAGGACATTCCACCATATTAACAAATGAGTGATAAGGTGCTAAAGTAGTCTAGGAGCAGGTAGGTAAGTGTTTAGTAAAAAAATTAAAGCAGCCAGATATCATACCGTATTAAGAGATAAAAGTAAACTCATTAAGAAAGAACTTTAAAATCTCATCAAATTAGAGTGAAAACTAACAATTTGAACCATAACTGACATGAAATATCAGCATTATCTAATCCCATTTCAGTAAACCCCCTGCATAACCTCAGAATCTTCCCCTTAAGTTTTGGCAATGAAACTAACTACGAAACATTGAACAAAAGAAGAGAGGGAAAAGAGAGTGAAATTACAGTAAAGATCAAAGAGAATCTATAACCCATCCATCCTAAAATGAGTGTCCCTTTAGTACTGTAACACTAAAATTGCTAAAAAGCCAACTGCCTTAATTTACTTAAAAAACCAAAAACACCAAAAACAGACTCGTTTTAGGACGGAGGAATACAAATTTATTACTTTGCACCTTATTCTTGGAAATTGCAAAGAAAGTGTTCCAACAGTATTCAACTGAAAGCTCCATGACTCTCCATAAATCACCGTCCCTTATTACACAATATTCAAAGCACTTGCCAGAAACTTATGCATCCTTCAAGGGTTCAACATAATCCAAAAAATCAAAATAATACCAAAAACATATCAAGGACAGCAAAATGCACAACGCTCCTGAAACCAGTGTAAGAATCTAAGAAGATCTAATCCAGAGTCTTAACTTTGCAATCTGTAGTTTGAACTCTTGACCTCGAGATCACAATGAGGACCCCATAATTTCAACAGTGAAGTACAGTGACAGGCCCCACTTACAGCATATACAAGCACTCCCCCCCCCCCAAGTTCTGTTCACTTTTACTATCATTAATTACATAATTGGTCAAGCAGTGAAATAATTACAACGGTCTAATACCAGTACTGACGTGTTGCCTCGACTTTCGGGATGAGAATGAACACCTGGTGGACAAGATAGTTCCGTACTTCATCTTTTCCTGCTTATCTACTGCCATAATACACACAGTACCACAAGAGCCTCTATCTTCATGCCCAAAAGCTAATCTAAAAAAGCAGTATCATCCATAGTTGTTAGTATCGTACGATACGATACGAAAATCACCTATTTAGATACGTATCGCATCACCGTATCGTATACGTATCGTACAATACAATATGAAAACCACCTATTTAGATACGTATCGTAATGGTCTCTGTATCGTACAATACGCGGTACAAAAATCACCAATTCTTATTACCTCCCTTTTTAAACCCAAATCTAATTTGTCCATTATCAAATTCTCTAATCCTCCATTAAAAGAAAACCCTTGTTGATAGTAATAATAGAGTCCATATATGCTAAAGAGGAAAACCAAAATTGAAGGAAGAAAATACTACATCTTAAAATTTATTTATTATTTGCAAAAAAGTATGAATTTGATAGTTTTTTAAGCTTAAAAGTTTACTTAATTGTGAATATTTTATGTTTTGAACTATTTTCTTTTTCTCCTAATTTTTTTTGGGTTAATATCAAGCTTTCAAAATATTTAGTCTTTACCTCTTCCTCTTCTTAGTCTTGTTAAAACTTGAAATTGAGTTTATTACCTATAGTTGCTTGTCTTTTTTTGGATAGTTTAGTTGTTGAAGACTTATTTTTTTAGATTCTTAATAACAAGTTACAATATGAAGTTTAACCTTAATCATTGGAAAATATATTTTTATTAATTATTGCTTAATAGTCATTATATATATATATATAGAGCGTATCTTACGATCCGCGATGCGTATCCCGATACATATCATAGAGATAGAATTTCGATACACAATACGTATCCCATTTTGACAACTATGGTATCATCCAATACATTGTGATATTAAGTCAAGTACTCTTCTTCACTAATCTACACCCATTCTAGGTCTTAAACTACACTAAGCGAACTACGACATTTCATAAAAAGGAGGGTGGGACAATCTTCAGATCTGAAAACCTAGCTTATTCACACATACCTTCAAACACATGTTTGAGCTACAACATTCCAAACCATACCTCATCAAAGCAGCGGTATCGATACAAGTATCACGATTTTGCCCCCAAACTATATGTGTGCATATAAAACCTATAACCAAACAGTCGTAAACAAATATTAGCCTAGACCCAACCTAATTCAATTCTAAGGCATATATTCACATGAAAGTAGCTTCTATAGTATTCAAACCATGTTCTAATGCTTAAGCTAATGCTTACAGAACACAATTCACTCCACTGTTACTCGAAAAAGCACAATAAAAATTGGAATAAAGTCCCACAATTTTTGTCCATGGAATACAATGAAATTCGTTGACCTGGGTCAAACCCTAGATAGATCGAGGAATTGCAAGTCTAACAAGCTTCAGCCCTTTGGGTTATACCGGGATTCAAAGCCACGAAACTGAATAAGGGCTCAAAATAGCGGAAACCTAATCTCAATTCCAATAAACACAATTCAATGACCAAGAAAATAAACACACCACAGCAAACCGATTGAAAAATTGGAATCTAATAAAATGAAGACAACAGAGATCGGATGAAAATATCAATTAACCAGATAAAAAATTAAATAAAAAAAACAAATCAGAGGGATTGTAAGACTTACGAAGCCCTAGAAATGAGAATCGGAAAAGGTTTGAGAAATAGAGAGGAAGAGACTTACGTTAGTGCGTGGGGAAGTCAAAGCCGAGAATAAAAGGACGGCGAGGATAGGGAGCGGAAATGCGAGAGGGAGTGAGATGAACGAATGAATTGACGGAGCGAGTGGAAATAAAGCGTACTAATAATACAGTAGTGGTGTAGGGGCTTTTGGGTCATTTCCCAAGCCGCGGGGGTTTCTCCGGTTTGTTTCAAGTGCCTTCTCAATTCATACCCACGTCAACAATTTACATCTGTTTATTTGATTATTTCACGAAAAATATGTTTTGAAAATTTTTTATTGTATTTTTTCTTTTTTTTTGTTGTTGTTTAGTTTAATAACATTTGAAAAATATAATTAATATAAAAAAGTTTACGAGTCAACAAAAAATAAAGGATTAATATACAATTTGGTCCCTGAACTTGCAACATTTTTTTGATTAAGTTCTAGTACTATGATATTTCCTATTGTGACACTTGAACTGAACATTTGGATTTACGTTTAGTCCTCCATCTGACGAGAGTTAACAGAAACGTTATATTTTATTTTAAAAGACCAAAATACCCTTATTCTTTGATGATTGTGTATCCACTATGATATTTTCTATTTACCTTTTTTTTAAAAAAATTGTCATCTCTCTTCTCTGAGAAATAATAGTCTTCTCTCTTCTCTCTCCTCAATCTTCCTCATCTCTTCTCTCTCTCTTCTTTCTTATGCGTTGGTCATACATTCACTGCCTTTGCATAAAAACCCGCCCTACCAACCCCTGACTTTCCCAACTCTACCATCATTACCTTAAACACTCTCTCACGATCCCGTCGTAGTCGTCGTCGGTCCTACTCTCCCTTTCCCTTCATCATCATTCCCATCCAACGGCCACGATCTTCCTTTCCGTCCTCCTCCTCCACCGTGGCCTCACCACTCTCACTCCCCTCCTTTCGCTCCTCATGAGTACTTCAACCCGCAAAACCCTAACCCTAAACCTAGCATGTCTTTGACACCGCATGTGTTCAATTACAGCCAAGCGCTATTGGATGAAGTTCAACATCGAAGGCTTTACAGTTCGAAAAATAAGGTCAATTTCGGGGCTTTGACTCCCGAGATCAATTTTGGGTCATTCACTCCCGATGTCAACTTTGGCTCTTTCGCTGCCGAAATCGGAAGGAATAAGGGCATTTTGAAGGGAACTCCAGAGTTCAATTTGGCTCCTAGAGCTAAAGTTGAGGGCTTTTCAACAAATGAGAGTCATATGGGGTTAGGGAATAGATGATTGAATAGATTGGAGATTGAATTTAATCGAATCCCGCAAGTTAATCTGATAGCATTTGGGAATAGTGCGCAGAAATAAAGGGCAACAATGTTGGTGTTGAGTTGCTGTTTGCTAGTGGTTGATGGGTGGCGGTGATATTGAGCGTTAGTGTGTGTGTGTGTGTGTGTGTGCGGGCGCGGTGGGGGCTAGCCGGAGGAGGGGTGGTGATGTTGAGTGTTGGTTTGCTGTTTCCAATATGTTGATAGCCTCCGAATTGAGGCAAGACAAGCTACCAACAAAAACCCCATTCAGCAAATTCGAAAACTAGGATAAAGAATCGACCATGTACCTGACAACAATAGTCAAATTGGTGGAGTGGGTATCTGGAAAAATAGTAAAAAGCTTCAAAGATTGAGGAGGTGGAGATGAAATGGGTAGGATTTGGGACCGTTTGATGATGAAAGTGTCTGTGAAGCGAAAAGGCTCGTCTTTGCGGAAGGCCATGGTGTTGAAAGGAGGTATTCGTAAGGTGTCTTACCTTTTGGAGTGAGGGTGAAGGTGTAGAGGAGAGAGAATCTTCTAGGGTTTATGCAAATTGGAAGATAATTGGGTTTGAAAAAACTGCAATTAGTGTTACAGGGTTTAGGGGAAACCCAAAATTTGGAAATTTTAAAGGGTTTTGTTGATTTGGGTTTGGTAGGTGGTAGGAAATTCGAAAAGTAAGATTGGGATTTTGGTCTTTAAAAAATAAGGGAAATCCACATGGATTCGAATTCGTGAAACAAATAAGGGCATTTTGGTCTTTAAAAAAATAAATTAACGTTTCTGTTAACTCCCGTTAGACGAGGGACTAACCGTACGATAAAATGTTAAGTTCAAGTGTCACAATAGAAAATATGATAGTACTGAAACCTAATCAGAAGTTTCAAGTTCAGGGACCAAATTGTATATTAATCCAAAAATAAAGCATTCTTTTCACCATATTTGTAAGTTATTTTCCAAAAGTGTGACAAGCCTCGTTTTGAGCCTTCTTGCTTTATAATAGTATAAAGGTTAATTTCATTATTGGTCCCTGAAGTTTAGGCCTTTACATTAATAGTCTCCGATCTTAGATTTGTATCATTATTAACCAAATTAGGTTATTTTTGCACACAACTAGTCCCTGAGATGGACGACGTTAACTCAAGGTCCATTAAGTGAGCATGTACGAAGTCACGTGATTTTTTATGAGGGTAAATATGTCATTTCCATGTACTTCCATCCAAATTCAACCATTTAGTGGCCTTATGTGAAATGTCAGAACATTAATGGGTCCATTTATCAATAATGATAAAACTGAGAGAGAGAACAGTACTATTAGCAGAGAGTTCGGAGCTTGGTGGCCGGGTGGGGGTTCTTTTGGGGAGGAGAGTTTGATATGGCATCTACGGCGCATTTCAGCGGAGGCCGGAGTAGAAGAGCACTCAGCCGGGCCTTCTTCTTTTTTTTCAGTTCGATCTCGCTATCTTCCGCCGGTAAACAGCCACCGAAATCCAGGCAGAAGCTTGAGGTTCACAACATATATTTTCACCATAACAGTTCAGAAAAACTTGTCATCGTACACCTGAATACTCTTTTCAATACCCAATTTTAGGAAATAAATTCACAATTAAAGAAAACCCAATAAATTCATAATTTAAGAACCCAGATTTGGGTTGGGGTTTATGGAGGGAGCCGAAGAAGGAGCGATCGATGTCGTCGTCGCCAGAGAAGAAGTTATGGTCAAGAGAGAGCGATCGATTGAATAAAGATCCCCCGCAATCCCTACACAACGCCCATGTCTCTGTTGTAATCTTCACAAATTTTACTATATAAACTCGAATCAGAGGCAAAGGAATATGAATTCGTTACTTTTGTAGGATTAGAACGAAATAATTGGACTGATCTTACAACGAAATCGTCCCACGATTCAATACACACCTTGTCTTTGATCTATCTGTGATTATATGAAGAGAGAGAGAAAGAGGCCGTTGCCGGAGAAGATGAACGGGAGTTTTGGGTAGTAAAATTTTCACATAGCCCCCTTATTTGGATGATGTTACCAATACTGGCCCTTTCTTGGAAATGACCTTTTTGCCGGACTAAAATGCACGTGAGGGAGCACGTGCTTACTTAACGGACCCTGAGTTAACGCTGTCCATCTCAGGGACTAGTTGTGCGCAAAAATGACCTACTTTAGTTAGTGGTGATACAAGTCTAAAATCAAAGACTATTGATGTAAAGGCCTACACTTCAAGGACCAATGGTGGAATTAACCCATAGTATAAATAGATCATCGATGTTGTGAAACTTACTTCGTAGAATTGATTAGTAATGTTTAGTGTGTTAAACTTAGTTTGAAATAAGAATCGAATCACCAAAATTTAAGGAAATTCAAATCCTAATGAAGAAGACGATATTCAGATTCCTCACATTTGAAATTCTTATAATAAAAAATTAAAAAAAAAACAATTATCTACTTCTATTAGATCGTGATCTCTTTTGGTCTCAACTCGTCCCCTTCTACGGTTTAACTTATCAACTCTGGTTTTTCCAACTCTCCCTTCTCTTTTTTCAGAATTGCTTCAATTGAGTTGTTTTTATTTGATTATTTCCATTCCAACATTAGATTTGTTTTTAATTTAATGCAATTTTCTTACTTCATTGATATTGAAGAATTCAAAAATTTTTGCTAAAATTAAAAAAGAATGAAAATTTTGTTTGTTTTTTTTGTGGAGAAGTAATATTGTTAATACCCATTTCTCTATAATGAAAATTTACTAACAAATACTTGACTTGTTTACTTGAGATAATTTTGTCAATTATTTTATTTTATTTTTTTAATGCATCCTTGTTTTATTTCTTACCAAACAATATATTAGAAATTTGCACTATAAATATAATCACCTTTCTTATGTTACCAAATATGAAGAAAAAAAATTACTAAAAGCAATATATACATCCTAAGATTCATACTTATTCTACAGACCCAAAAATGTAATGATTAAAAGAAAATGAGAGTTACAGCAAAGACACCAAGAATGATGAAAATAAAAAATGAAAATGGAGATGCAATGCACCGTAGGGTTGGGATTATTACGTCCAAACAACCCTATTTTTTCACTCTCACCTTGGCCCAAAAAACAGGCCAAAAGTGACACCGCCGTACAAGCCCTTGTTTTGGCTCAAGTCCTACGGGAACTTAAATTTCCACAGTACAGTATAAGAAGCATCGTGTAGAAGACATACAAGTAAATAAAACATCACGCGAAATTCCTAGGTTACAATGTGAAACCCGGGAAAGCGTTGCCCAAGTTCTGTTTGTATTATTACGTAAATTGATTATTATAAAGGGGCAATGCTCTCTCTTCGCATGAGAGGAGGATGTAGCATAACACTAATAAAATTGGAGCAAAAGTAGCGCGCAACACAAATCATCTAATCTTAAGCAAAGAAAAGTCGCTTGTTTAACATGCAAGAGGTATTTTGTTCAATCCCCTTGTGAGCTGCTAGTGAGACTGAGTTAGTATATTAAAGACTGTGAACAGCAATCAAAGCCACACGGGTGGATCTGATCACCCATGGGTTGTAGGCATTGAGAAACTATCTACATAAACTCGTACGTACATAGCGTGGTCCAACAAGGTGGATTTGATCATCCATAATTACAGAGGCAAAAATACTGAGGGATTGTAGCTAGCTTACATTGCTCAGTGGAAACAAAAACCTCTCTTCCATTCAAGCTTTTAGAAGGCATCAGCAATGCTTTGGATTTCCTGCTTGCTCTTCACCAAACAACGTTTCTTGGTCTCAAAATCAAGTTTATCCAAATCTTCAGCAACTCCCAGGTAACCATATAGAACATTTTCTAGCTTGAAAGCCGGCGGGCTTGATTCCCATGTTGTACTGCTTTTACTGTCCATGACACGCTGAAACTCAGACCTTCCATGTTTCGTCTCAGCATAAAAGCTGTGAAGCCTCTCTGCTTCTTGCAATCCAGACAAAGTGCCACTGAACTTCACCACCATTATACTCTGATTTCCAGGCCTTCCCCGACCTACCTTAATCTTCTCCCCAAACCCCTTATCTGCAATTGATGGAATACGAGAAACAAAAAGATGCAGAATAAAAACAAAAGATCAAGCCAAATAAAGCATTTTCCTATGATTTAAAGGCAGATAGAGAAATAAAAAGGGTATGCAAGGTCCATGCACCAAGGTCACTATCACCTTATATATGCAAAATTTACCAAATGCAGCAAGTGAAGTATCCCAACATATATGCCACCCTCACTACTCAATTTTCTTTGCTTCGTGACCTTGAAGTTAGAGCCATAAGATCTTTTCAGCAGGGCATATTAACAAGGAATACCAACAGTCGAATGTAATTCTGTATTAAAACAGGATTATTATTCATTAACATTAAAACTAAAATTACACCCAAAGCTCCAAGCCATCATCTAACCTAAAAGTATCTAATCAATCACTTGCAAGTTGCAAGCTATTTACTACCTCACATGATCCACACCCAGTGCTATCAATAATGTGTTCAACCTCCAAGCAACATGACAGAACATATAATAAGTATCTTCAGAGAACTATCGGCAGACCACAAGTGCTTGAGAAAAGCGCTGCCTGCTATCAGAAGAGCAAGACAAAACAAGACGCAGACCAAAATTCCTTTTGGTGCACTCCAATTTGGCCAAACTGTCCGCAAGTATAATGCCACTCCTATGGAATTCGATCCAAGAAACTCACCCAACTTTAAGAAGCATATCATCAATCTCACTATTCCAATCAAGGTCTTTTTTGCTGAAATCGACGTACTCTACTTTATACTTACTTAACACCCTCTTAATTTAGTGCTCCTCTATACCTTTCTAGTTTAGCATTATCATCGACCACAGTCCCATAAACTAGTCAACATATAACATGCTTAATGGTATGACACGTTTAGTCAAATTATCCCTCACCAAGGAAAACCGTTAGAGGCATAAGACTGGCATTTGAAATAGTCCCTCTTTTCTTTTCTTTTATGATAAATGGTAAAGAAATTATAGTAAGAAGAAAGAAAGTCCAAGTGAGATGGGATGTAGTCCTATTGTAATTAGAAATTCACATGTTCCGCACTATAATTGTGAAAGTATAGTCATAGAAAAATTACACGTGCTTGATCACGTCATTTTGCCTCACCTTAACCCCTTCCTTTTCTAACAATCCACCAAATTATTATCGTCTACACACTATATATATGCCTTTCTGTATCTCTATAACTTACATTGGTTTTCATTACCTCCCCAAACCTTAAATCCAGGCTTGTTCTTATATACCTATCACATCTTAGTCCATTATCAACAACACATATATTTCCTTTACTTTTGGAAGTAGGCTAGAATGCTATTTAGCCACTCATCATTCTCTTATACATCATAATCTTACTCCACAGTTTTGTGGCCAACACACTCCGAAATCCTCTTTGCGCTTCCAATCCTGTCTTATAGGCCTTCTTTATGTTTATCCTTGTTCTAGAAATCTCCACCTTGGACTCACATTTTATGAAATAGCGTAATATCTCTAGTATCCTATGGGGTATTGCATTTAAAACTATGCTTCTTGTGTATTCTTCATTCAGCTTCTTCTTGAAACATATTTCCTTCCCTCCGTGTTATAAGCATTTCCACATGTTTATCCTTGTTCATGCAATCTTTGCCTCATACTCACTGATAAAAGGAAATAAGATAAAATGTCCAGTGGGCTATGAGGTACTGTATTCACTACTATGCTTCTTGTATATCCTTCTTCACATTCCACTCAAAAAAAATTTCCTTCCATCCCTCTCTCCCCCTCAGACAATTTTATGATGCTACTCTATTTTTATCTATTGTAAGCCCAAATGACAGTTTACGTACCCAATAGTGTGGCTCTAAAACTGCCAAGTGGCACACCAAGGAAACATAGAGAATACTGGGAGAGAGAGAGAGAGACCATGATCAAGGAGAAAAATATATTTCACATACATGAGAGGGATAGGATAAGAAAGAGAAATAAGACGGATATAAGAGAGGAAAGGGATTGGAAAGAGAAAAGATGGATATGAAAGAGGAAATAGGAAAAAGGCACGTGATGGAGAGAAAAACATATATCACGTACATGAGAGAAAAAATAGCGATAGACATCAAAGAGAGAGAAAACAGTTCAAAAAAGAAAAACTAAAGACAAAATTGAAAAAAAAAATTTATTATGCACGACGAATAGTTCAGATTAAGTGCTTAGTTTTATGATGCTAATGCATGCTGAGTGTCATTTTTCCTTCCAGTTATGTACTATTTTCAATTTATAACCTCCAATTTTGGATAAAATTTTTTTTTTAAAGGTTATAAGAAAATGTTACTTACCTTTGAGTACAGCCTCAAGCATTTCAGATGTTACAACCACCCGTTCATCTGGATTATTGTTTTGTGTGGAGCTGTTATGGATAACTGCTACTGGAGGCCAGATAATGAAATCCTCCTTGAGTGCAGAGGCCTCAGCATCAGGCAATGTCTCGCAAATCCATGAACTGTCGAAGGCCATTGCACTCTTCCATCCCATCATCAGACAAAGTGCTTTGTGAAAACCCAAGTGCAGTGATCTGTACTCAACTGTTGGGGATGTGAAGGTATGCAGAGCCAAGCTTTCCATGTCTACAAACTCTTCAGACTTGCTGAAACATGGAATTAAGGCAAAATCAATAACAAACAAAGAAACTAAACTAAAAAGGCACATGGGAGGCAAACTGCAAAAGCCTTGGATCGAGGGCGGTAAGTGGAATATACGATACAAGAACGCAAGTTACTTGTTTCAAGTATCAAGACTTTGTATGGATATATCTTTCCTGAAGGGGCAGTAAGAATCTACGTACACACAGAATCATGAAGCACCTCATGAAGAGAGTTTTCTCTCACATATTAGAAGCATTCTCAAAGAATGTCGAGGCCATTCAAGTATATCAGAGAATACTACTCTTACTACAGAGGTCCTTAAATGCTTTCCACTATATGATGGATAATATGTTTGTTTTATTACTGATCACCACAGAAAAAACAAATAATAGTAGTTTTAGAAGTAACAATCTCAAACTGAAAAGCAAAAAGTTTATACTATTCTTTTTTTGGTGAGAAAGGAAACAAACGAGAAAGAGGGGGACAGATTCTGTATATGGGACACCCAAAAAAGAGAAAAAGTGGTTAGGAAAGGCAAAATGGGTTGAAGCCAGAGTAACATGTAAACTCTAAGCATGATTTAGGAGAGGGCCACTATAAATGGGACATCCAAAAAAGGGAAAAGGACTGTTCAAATGGGCCATAGGGAGCACTAAAAAAGGAAACAAATCCATCCAACCAAAAAAATCGACTCAGAGGTATTCCAAATTCCAAAGTTTCTGAATCGCAGCCTCTTCTGCTGGCATCTTATTAGTATTCACAATATTCTTAAACCAACAAATCCAAGTTTGCCAGTGGGGTTTTCATCCTACAGCTTGCAACACACCAATGGCCTACAAAGATCACAAAGATATGTTGGACAGGTAGAAAGGCTACAAAAGGATGAAAGAGTAACGGGCCTAAGGTAATGTGCCTACTGGCAGTCCTCTGCTAAGATGAACTAGGTCTTAGATCTCACCCTTAAGGAGTTACCTTCAACTGTTGAAGTAACAAAGGACATTGGTGGCCACTCCTAACTATATACACCTTGTAATTTAATACAACTTAAGGTAGGTAGTGCCTTTTCTTATTTCCTTCCATCTTCTTCCTTGAGAAATACTCCCTCCATTCCAAGCAAAGAGTCCACTATTCTATTTTGGGATGTTTCAAATAAAGAGTCCACTTTCACAAATTATGCCTACAATCCTTACAATTTTATAACTTTACCCTCCATGTGTGGTAGAAATATATTTACTATGCTCAAATATGTTTATAACTATGACTAATTCTAATGATACATATATATCCCTTGATTATTAGACTTTTCAAACGTGGACTCTTTGGGTGAAATGGAGGGAGTAGTATTGTTAGGCTCCAATCCAACGTGCTATCAACCATAAGCCACTATTATCGTCATGACTAACAGTAACAAAGGATATGCAACCCCCAACAACTTCAATATACTCTTAAATATACTCTTCGTCCATTCCTTCAACTCAGCTAAACAACATCACAAATCAGATTACCTTTTTTCTCCTTTTTCAAAGTTCTTCAATTGATATTCTTTGTAGAGAGTTCATTTTGCTTCTACACATTCCAGGTGGACTCCTTAAATAGTAGCAACAATTAGAAGAAAATTGACTAAAACAGCAGAGAGAATATGAATGTGGCATCTTGTCTTCTGATGGTTAAATTTTTTGCTTCTCTAGTCTTATAAAAGGCCTCCTCCCTTTCTTCATGAACAGACCCCAAACTCCTAGAATTACAACACTAATGAGCCAAAAGACCTAATTACATAGAGGCAGCTTAAACAATGACTTGACCATAACCTTTTAAAGCTTCCCACAAAATTCAAAGGTCAACTGAAGAGTACTTACTTGAAACAAGTTCAAGCAAAAGTTGGGTTGGAGTTGCTCCACTATATAAAGGTAAAGATGCTATGATAGAGAACTTAAAAGACAGACCTGCCACAAATGGTGCACTTCAGACGACCAGCTTTTCCTTGCTCCAAGAAATTTCTCCAATGAGCTGAATTCTCATTCAGATGTTTAACGAACTTTTGAAATGCCCTATGCACCCATTGCTTAAAATCCTTGGAGTTTTCGGGAGGCTCAGTCCTCACACGAGTCACCTTACCCTTCAAGCAGTCTCCCTTTTGATCATAGGCTCCATCAGGAGCGCGATTCAGTTCGCCAGATTTCTGAATTTTCACCACTAGAGAAGCAACATGAACTCGCTCACTCATTGCAGGAGTCACTTTTCCCTTTGAGGAGTCGTCCATGTCACCATGGACTCCATGAGGTGCATCTCCACGTCCTTTGGTGAACTTGCCAGCATTCTTTTTTTTCGCCCCCTGAGAGGCACGAGGCTTGGTCTTTGCATGAGCGGCATTACCTTTTGTGGAGTCTCCCTCTTGACTATGGGCACCATGTGAACCATCTCGAATTCTTTTGGTAAACTTGCCAGCTTTCTGGATTTTCACCTGTGGAGGAGGGACATGAGGTGGCTCAGTCTTCGCAGGAGTGGCATTACCCTTTGAGGAGTTTCCCTCTTTACTAGGGGCACCATCTAGACCATCTCGAATGCTTTTGGTAAACTTGTTAGGTATCTGATTTTTCACCTGTGGAAGAGGGACATGAGGAGGCTCTGACTTTGCAGGAGTGGTATTACATTTTAAGGAGTCTCCCTCTTGACTATGGGCACCATCAGGACCATCTTGAGTTCTTTTGGTAAACTCGCCAGGTATCTGATTTTTCACTTGTGGAGGAGGGACATGAGGTTTCTCAGTCTTTGCAAGAATAACATTTCCCTTCGAGCAGACTCCTTCTTGACCATCAGCTCCATCAGCACCATCTTGTATTCTTTGAGTGAAGTTGCCAGCATTCTGATTTTGGAGACCTTGGGGGCAGAGTTTCACTTTTTTGGGAGCAGGTCCCAACTGCTTCTTAACTGAATGTTTCTGCTTATTGACAGAAGAATGTGTGGCACTAATATTTTGAGGACTATGTCCCAACCGCTTCTCAACTGAAAGTTTCTGCTCATTGAGAGAAGAACTTGTTACAATAATGTTGTGATTAGTTCCCAAGCACTTGTTAATGTCTCTAGAGTATATCCCACTAGATTTATCAAGTTTGCTTACATGATTGTCAGAGTTGATAGTTCTGTGACAGGCTGTCTCATTAGATGACTTTCCAGCATTCTCGTCTTGGGGGAGGTTGCACCTCAACTTCTTCGATACAAATAAGTGTTGCTCATCTGCAACTCCATCTTTTCGGTTGAGTATATTCCCCAATGAGTCTCCTGGTGAAAGCCGCTTCTCAAATCTACCATCAACTCCATCCAAGCATGTATCAGAGTTTCTCACCGGTAACATCTCCAACTTTTCTCTCTCAAGCTGCAACTCAAAACTACCATCAACTCCGTCCAAGCATGAATCATGGTCTGTCACTTCTAACATCTCGGACCTGTCTCTCTTAAGCCCATGCTCGTCTACTGAAAGAAGACACCCGCTTTTCTCATATGCATCTTTATACTTGATAAGTGTGCTTCTATAACCTGTAACTTCTCTCTCCTGCCCTTTTGAGTGCAGTGATCCACTAGCAGGAACATAACACATATTTAACTTATCTATCGAGGGTGAAACATGATCGCCTGGCCTGGTATTTTTCAAATGTGCTCTGGGAGAACATTCGTCAATTCTGTCTACAATACGATCACCAACGTTAGCTCTTGAAAAATCAGGATCAGCGTATTCTTCTCCAAAACTTGCCATATTTCCATAAAATTTGTCAGACATTTTACCCATATTTCCTCTCAACCTTTTCTGATCTTCCATAGAAGTATAATCCACAAGCTTTCCTTCGTTAGAACTAAAATCTCCATGTGGGTTACTCCTCATATCACTTGACTGCATTCTACGAGGGTCCACAAGTGGGTTACTCCTCCCATCACTTGATGGTATACTAGGAGGGTATACAGGTGGGTTACTCCTATCATTTGATCGCATACTATGAGGGTCCACATGGGATTCAATACTCTTTACACCAAGCCCATGAAGACCAATAGGTATAGCAACCAACTCGGGCTTAAACCAGAACCATAGGAAGGAAAATGGAGGCCTTTGCTGAAAGAACCATGGAAGGCATCCTTCTGAAGGCCCACACGAAATTCCTGCAACTTAGAATCTGGTTTTGTATGCACAGAAGCATCCTTAAAATACACCTCCAAATTATCTTGTTTCTCAAAAACTTGTCCCTGTGATGGCTTAACCAAATGAGCCTGGTTTCGAATCCAAAAGTGTTCATCCATCTGATGACCACTAGTCATATGTCTCGAGGGCAATACGAAGCTACAACCATACTCGTTGCCAGAACTTCTCGGAACCCCGACATCCAGATGGCAAGGAGAGGAAAGCCTTCCACTTTCCGGTCCCATGGACACGGGTTTGTCAAGTAAAGTAGTTCCAAACTGACTAGAGTTTGAAACTCTACCACCATAATAAGTTCTTTCAGTAGTCATTGTAGTAGCAGTGATCCCATAACTTTCAGCACTACCCAATATTTTGGATTGTGCCAAAAGTTGTTCCCACTCGAACTTGCTTGATGTCGGTTTCCCACGGGAAAACCCTCATTGAATTCAGACAATCTCCTGGATTGCCTGGATTGTCCAGAATAACCCTTGTCACCATTACCAAAAGCCTATCGGAATCAGAATCTGATTCCAAAGATCTCCGATCTTCGAACTCAGGGCGTGAGAGAGTGTAGTGGCCATGCCTCGTGGGAGACCGGACACTGATATCTACTCCGTGAATCCTCCTCCCTCTCACCATTCGCTCCATATGATTTGATTAAACTAAAACTACCAAAAACAAATTATCTCCTAAAAGCTCGAGTCAAACCAAGAAACTTGAGCATATTCTTCAAGTTTAAGCTCTTGAAACTGGGTCGGTGCATGATAGGGAAAAGATGTAGCCCTAGAAAGGGTGAAAACGGAGAGAGAAACACTACACCCTAGAAGAAGAAAGAATAAAGAAGTACAGAATGAATAAACCCTAGAAAAAGCTTGAAACGATTTGAAAAGGGTTTAACGAGATTCTCAAATCAAACCTTTTTGGGGGGTGATAAAGAATGAAGAAGAATCCATTATTATGTCAGGATCGATCTCCAGTTCAGTGTATATTCTCTTTGATAACTGCCGTTTGCAACTCCAACACAAATTTTTTTTTTTTTGAACTTTTGGAAGTGTTGTTTATCATTGGGCGGAGTAAATACAGAAGATTGACTCCCGTGGAAATTGCATTGACCACCCTTGTGTTTTGGTCAATATATAGTCATCGCCCGGCTAGTTTGGATTTGTCTCGTTAACAAACTTTGGGATGACATTTGAAGTTTGCATCATTTTGTGAGCCATGATCGGACTCTCAAGTTGTGAGGCTTGGAAAACCAGTTTTCAAAAGAGTCTAGTTGTGATACCACTTGTAATACCGTACCCAAGAGGCTCAAAACAAGTCAAAAGGGGGCGAATTAACCTATAACAAATTTTAAAAACTATATCAATAAATGCTTCAATCTTATCAAGATTACCAACTACTAAAATATTCGGGGCAGCGGAATAAAATGATTGACGGGTTAAGGCACAATACGAAAGTTTGAAAATGGAAGCAGTTTTGTAAAAGAAATGCAAACATAGCAAGTATTAATTAATGTTGCTAATAGAAGAAATAAGCAAGTAAGTAAACTTTCATGACTTGCTTCTATGGATATGCAAGATAACAAAGTTTGTTATAGAACAGCAAACTTTGAACAGCTAAGAAAACATCAAAATAAAGTAGTTATATAAGCAGAGTTATAATAGGGATAGGATTTGAAGTAGTTCACACCAGAAATGGTGTTATGTCCACTGCCAAGGTGGTCCGCCTTGGATTTTAAAGCAGTGCACTATTTTATCCATGAGTTACAAGTTACAAGCATCCACCTAGTCAAGTTTCTATATATAGAAAATGTGGGTGCAGTAACTAAACTTGATCATTAATGGATTGTCTACAAAATCATTTTGACTAAATGTTTATGTGAGAAATATTCTTCATACAAAAACGAATCTCTCTCTCTCTCTCTCTCTCTCTCTCTCTTGCGTGTATGTGTGTAATTAATCAATGAGGCTTTTCAATAACTATGACTTGGGAAAGTCATTCAATGATTTGTGCAATAACTATATGGGTTGGTGAGATCTAACACCATAACAAAGAATACTATGAGTGTTTGAGTGTGAGATCTTGAGTAATTGCTTGAACTCTTCAATTTATCCAGGTCAACCTTCTTCGATGCTTTACAGTGGAGCCTTATATACCAAGGGTCATGGAGCCATTAAAAAAGTGAGTGAATCAATCACTTTGATCACAAATGTGAATGCATTAGATGCATATAGTTGTTGGTGTTGATTCTTGCTGTTTGAGCTCTTTGACAGTCTTCAATGTGTGAGCTAGTAATATGTTGCACATTTAATGCCTTGGCAGATTACTCAAAATGGGATAGACATATATTTCTCTTGAAGATATCCTTTCTGAGATGTTTGCTGAAGAGAAAATTGCTTCTTGCAGACCAATGTGAACACGGGCAAAACATTATGACATCAAATATCTACGTTGAGGATAAGGCTTAAGATATCTGAAAAATCTCTTATCTTGTCCACGTAGGATAAGTAACAGCATACTCCTAATCCTCTCAATTAACAAGTTTTAAAGGGCAGTGTGTGAGCAGACTTAGCTTCAAAGCTATAAGTCTGCTGATAGAAACCTGATGATTGGCACCAAATGAAACTATATAGTTATACTGAAGTCCTAAAAAGCAACCTTAGTTGATGTAGTATGGGCTACTTACAAGTTATCATATAGGTTCTCATCTAATACTAAGTGATGGGCACAAGCAAATCTATGTATACATGAATATTCTAATAGATGGCTATTTTTGTCCACTTTTACCAATCAAGATGTCCACAAAAGCTTTTCCGTTAAGTTTTTAATGGGAGACTAACGACAATGTCTTTTTGGCCAGTAGCGAAGCTAGGATTTGATCCTTAAGTGGGGCGAATTAACTTAACTAAAAGTGTAACATCTAAAACTCAAAAAGGCCAAAATATAATAAGAATAATGATTATTATATTTTAAAAGGTGGTTAACTACATATTGCTCAAAGCCTGGGGGGCCATGGCCACCCTTGGCATATTTTTGCCCACCTTTTTGAAAGTTTGTGGTTTTTGGTTACTTTTAGATATTTGATGGTAGAAGGGGCACTTTGAGCAAAGTTCATTGTTATCTTTTTCCATTAGCCCTTTTTTAAAAAAACAACGTATGGGACTGTTTTCTACTTTTCATTGTATTCATTGTTTCTTTAATGCTATAAATGCATAGATGACTTAATTTCTACAAGAGCAGTGCTATTCCCACCCCCAAAATTGTTAATTATACCTTCTTTACCATTATTACAAAATTGTCACAATTTTAAAAGACTATATTATCCTTAAAATAATTCAATTGCTAAGTACACCCCCTCCTAATTTTGAGAACCCTAAGATATGTGCGGCATCCCTTACCGCACGCTTAATGGTATGTGCGGCACCCCCTGGCCGCACGCCCTAAGGTATGTGCGGCGGACCAGTGCCGCACATTCCTTAGGGCGTGCGGTCAGGGGGTACCGCACACTCCATTCGCAGTTTCCTCCAAAAATTCAAAAATCATCAAAAAATTTAACCAAAATTCGTGTTTCAAGCCTAAGTAGTGGCTTGACTTTATGCAATTTTTAGGAAACTAAGTAGAAGTAGATGAAGTTTCAAAGTAAATGGAGAGAAATGTAGAGGATAGAGAGCAGATGATAGAGAGAGAAATAGAGAGTATTTTAATTTTGGGAGGGAGCTGAGTTGGGTAGATAGTGTTTTAATTTGGGTGAGTGAGAATTGAGGGGTAAACTTAGTAGATTAGATTGGTAAGAGTTTATTGTTCAAGGGTAAAATAGGAAAATAAGTGGGGGTATACTTAGTAATATAGGTGGTATAATATTTGAAGGGTGAGTGAACTAAGTAAATGGATATACTTAACAATTTTGGGGGTGGGAATAGCAAGTCCCTTTCTACAAATATAACTCTTGGTTTATTTTTATTTTTTATTATTTTTTTTTTTTGCGAAAAAATTAGGCGAAAAAGCCTAATCTCTCAAGTCCGGTAAGACTACAAGGGCAATAGATATATCGTTAAGTTAGAACAGCCTCCCACCAACTGATCTACGCGCTTGGTGGTGATTTCTGTGTTTATAGGAGTGTGATAAGATACAAGTATTCAAATCGAATGCTTGCCAATGTGCGTAAGTACTCCACTTATGCGAAAATGAGTAAACAAAAACAAACACTCATATAATGATGGAAGGAGTGGTTGATTTTAATTAGCCAATTCATAAACAAAAACAATCATTAAAGTAAAGCGAAAACTAAATCCCCAAATCCTTTGAATTTTAGAAAGTAATAAGTAAGACCCTAATAGATACTTGGATAGCTTTCATATTGTAATTCCCAGTTTTAACCTTTAAAATTGCTTATGTGCGAGACACATGCCTAGTTAACAAATTAGATTTTAAAGTCATCCATGATAAAAGAACTAATTGCTTACAAATTTCACTTATTTTAAACCACTCACGAGTAAAGTCCCTGTCAAGAAACTAGTAATTGAAAGAGTGGGCTATTAACACCCAAACTCTATCTAAATGCACCAATTTTTCTAATACATCTACCATACTAATTGCACACCAACTTAAATACTAAATACATCATCCCTATCTTTTCTATTTTACCCCTTCTTAAATAATTCATCTATCTTTCTATTTTCCCCTAAACCTAACCCGCACCCCCCATGCGCAAGGCAGAAACCCACTCGCAGTCTCCCTCATCTCTGTCAATGTACGTCGCTCCTCTCTCCCTCATCTTTTTCTTCCCCTGCTTCTCAGACCTATCCCCTCTCTCCCTCATCTTTTTTTCCCCTACTTCTCAGACCTACCCCCTCTCACAGAGATGTTTAACTGTCATATTAACGTGGAGGTATGTGCTGGATTGAGATGTGTGAAGTACATTCACAAGTACATCTATAAAGGACATGATCGAGCAACAATGGTTTTGGGAAGAGGTGATGAGATCTAACAGTATCTTGATGCAAGGTATGTTGGTCCGCTAGAAGCTGCATGGCGGTTATTCGGCATCATGTTACATGAAGAATTTTCTAATGTTATTCGATTGGATCTCCATCTGCCTGGAGAACATAATGTTTCGTATGATTCAAGAAGTGCACGAGATCAGATAGGTCAACAAGCTGAGGAGAAAGTAACAAAATTAATGGCTTTTTTTAATTGTTTTGCTTCTGATGAATATGCTCAAAATTTAACTTATCAACAAATGCCACAGTATTACACGTGGCAAAGAAAATTTTGGAAACGAAGACATCGCAACCATCCAAGCAAGGCTATTGGTAGAATATATTTCGCTAGCCCCTCCAGTGGTGAGAGATTTTACCTGCGACTATTACTAATTACTGTTAAAGGGCCAACATCTTGGGAAAATTTACGGACATACAATGGTGGTCAATATAATACGTTTAAAGATTCCTGCGTTGCATGGGGTCTCTTAGAAGATGACGAAGAATGAGCTCAATGTTTGGAAGAAGCATCGGTTATGAAAACTGGATACAAATTGAGAAGATTATTTGCGCTTATTCTAACACAATGTTTTTCGATACAGCCTGATGAGTTGTGGAATAAGTTCGTAATGAATATATGTGATGATCTTCCACATCAATTGCGGACAAACTTCAGAATTCCAATTCCAAATGATGGTCAAGTAACAGATTATGGTTTGCATCTCTTGAATGAAATATTGCAAGAATTGGGAAAAGGTTTACAAGATTTTTCACCGATGCCCCTCCCAATTGAAAATTGGGCATAACCCATAAGCAACAACAGACTATTATGGGAACATAGACAACTCCAACACGATGATTGCACAACTCGTGCAGAAGAAAATATCAATTGATTGAATGAAGGTCAATGACAGTATTTTGAAGTTGTGATCTCTTCGGTGGCTGAAAATCAAGGAAGGACCTTCTTCTTGAATGGGGGTGCCAGAATGGGTAAAATATTTTTATACAACATCATAGCAGGAAAATGTCAAGCCCTTGGTCATATCGTGATTTGTGTTGCATCATCTGGGATTGCATCATTATTGTTGGTAGGTGGTAGAACTGCGCATTCCACGTTTTGTCTACCATTGATTGTGTTGGAAGACATAATATGTTCTTTCACTAAACAGTCATTTCATGCACAACTATTCAAGGAGTCGAAATTGATAATATGGGATGAGGTCCATATGTAGCATCGCTATCGTGTTGAGGCCGTTGATCGCAGCCTTCAAGATGTTCGTGATAACAACCACCCTTTTGGTGGAATAACTGTTGTACTTGGTGGGAATTTTCGTCAAACTTTTCATGTTGTACCGAAAGCATACTGTGAGAAAATTGTGGGGTCAACTCTTCAAAAATCAACACTTTGGAATATGATACACATCTTGACTCTATCAGAAAACATGCGATTAAATCGAAATGATTTAGCAAATGTTGAATTTGCGGCATATTTGAACGAGGTAATATCAATTTTTGACCTCTATAGTAAAACTTTACATTAATAAGCTTATAATTAAAATTAACTGAATTTCAATTGTCAGGTGGGAACCAATCCAAATGAAACTATCGAACTACCTTCTACAATTTGGAAGTGTAAAGACCTCATTGAACTAATAAGAGAAGAGTATCCATAATTGCATAGAACGGGGACTTCTACAGCGAAATTCTTAACTGACCGTACTATTCTCTCTGCACGTAATGATGATGTTAATGATATCAATGTTGAAGCATTGAAGATATTCCCAGGAAATGTCATTAGTTATCTATCAACAGACAAAAAAGCGGATGTGATATGAGTGATCCGATCATGGCAAATCGATACCCAGTTGAATATTTGAACTCATTGAATCCTGCCTGTCTCCCACTTTTAGACCTCCAATTGAAAGTCAGTTGTCCTGTTATTTTGATCATGAATCTTGCTCCAAGGGATGGTCTTTGTAATGGAACGAGATTGAGGGTAGTTCGATGTGCGCAACGTATCACTGAAGCTGAAATTTTAACTGGAAATAAAGCTGGAAATTTTATATTTATACCAAGAATTTCTCTTACCCCTTCTAGTTCTGAACTTACGATTCCCATTACAAGACGACAATTTCCAATTAGGTTGGCCTTTGCAATGACTATAAATAAATCACAAGGTCAATCTGTTAAATTTGTCGGCATTGATCTTCGTACCCCAGTGTTACTCATGGTCAATTATACGTTGCACTATCCTGATGTACTACATTGAATCTGATAACAATTCTCTTACCATCAGAACAAGATACTTCCACAATAAATATTGTTTATCCTGAAGTTATTCTATAATGCTTCTACATCACGTTTGATACCCAAAATTTTCAATTATAAAAGTAATATATTCTGATATTCTCATTCTTTCATAACATGCTTTAGCCTTCAAGTCACTACAAGAAATTATGTCTGTTGAGGCTCGTAAAAGTGCCTCGATAGGATACTTCTTGAGGCCTTTTTACCCTTGAGGCACTTAAACTAAGTGTCCTTTGTTTTAAAGCCCCAATAACCTATTGAGGCTCTTTTAAGTGATTTAAGAGTTGACAGCTTTATGAGACACTTATACGAGCCTCAATATATTTTATGTAGTGTCACCTACAAGTGTCCCATAAAGCAATTTGAAATATGAAAAGGTGACTAATATGTCTATTGCAAGTGTCTCTAAAAAAAATTTAAACTGTTTTAACTACCATCAAATGCCTCAAAAAAACTATTGAAACAACACTTGCAAGTGTCACAACAACTAATCTCTAAAGACTGTTTTATGGCTTGCTATTAAGGCACTTTAAAAAGCCCTATTCAGAAATAATAAGGCACTTAGAATTAGCCTTTTCATGCTATTGTAGTTTTATCCATGTACAAGATATGAAAAAATTATAAAAGGTACAACAACAAACATACGTAGTCACAAAAAACTATCATAAATTAGTCACCAAAATTACATTGTCTCAATCATGTCTTTTGATAATCAACTCATATATATCAATATGAAACCAACTATAAATGTGTATTTGTATCAAAATGCTAACCTAAAATGATCTATCAAAATGCTAGCCTAAAATGATATAACACAGTAATAGAACACCTTCCATCCATTCTAAATAATCTATGAAATCCTTCATATTCAATATCATGGGGTTGCTACTAGCTTTGGTCAAAATCCAATGGTGTTACCTACAAAATATATAAATTAAAATTAGTAAAAGTACAAAAATGACACATTATAACAACTTATTGACTTAAGTAATGCAAACATACCAAAAATAAAGGCCAAGCTATAGGTGCTTCAATCGCATCTCCAACTGTAGTGAAAATTCCATAAGGCCTGATTAACTCCTCATCCCAATCCACAGGAACTTGAACTTGTACTTCACACCAATTACAACCTAGTTCTAAACCTCCCACTTGTGTTGTTGGATCAATACTTGAGATGATTCCCTTTGCAACGACATGGTCTTGATTCACTAAACTCTTGAGAGAGACTATCGCACCAACCTAAAACATTAATAAATGATTCCCAATTAAAAGAATATAAACAAATAACACTATAGCTAAAATTGGAAAAGACTAATCTTATGCCAATAGCAGGATAAGTAAAACCCTTGTATTTTGTAGATGAGAAAGAAATTATGATGAATATATCATGACATAGACACATGCAGAGCTGATCCAATACAGTTCACATTAGCTAAAAGATATTCTTAAGAAGGGAAAACAGACCCATGAAGAGATAGATTAGGCACTCAGTTGATGGGGGCTTTGATTAGTACAAACTTTAAGGGATAGATTAGGCACTCAGTTGATGGGGGACTCATACTTTTCCAAATAGATACACAAACAACAACAAAACAACAAATAACAACAATTAAAGAATAAACTAAAAAATATTCAATAGTCCTAAAATAGTTAGCGTGATGCGCTAGACTATTACATACACAAACAACAACAAAACACACACACACACACACACACACACACACTAGGTGCACACCTTTTTCAAAAAATAAACTAAAAAATTTAAAGAATTCAAGCTTATGAAAATTCTGTCCACCTGATACAAACACTAACAATCTGAAAAGAACCCGAATTTCATATTTTCAAGATTATCAGAAGAAAGTGTAGCCACAAGATGAAGAGATAAAAAGAGACATAAGTACAAATAGAAGCCTCAAACAACAAACAACAACAATTTGTTGACGGGAACTATTCTAGAGATTGACTATCAACTATAAGCAAATCAAATCAAATTTATTCTAATCTAATCTAATCATATCTATACAAAATTACATATCGAATCTGTTTTATTCTCTAATACGCCCCCTCAAGCACAAAGTAACAAAGTGAAGCTTATGCTTGAATCTCGTAGAACGCCCCCTTAATCCCAATAACAGAGAGATTATGAAGCTTCTTATAATGCTAAAAATGGATAGTAACCAATTAACGTTGAACAAAAACATAAGGAGCAAATTGTAATTCTCCCAAAACTTATTGTTGACGACTTGTCAACTCCAAAAAGTTGAATGCGAGACAAAATCAATTCTGAAAACTTGTCTTGATTAAAGAACAAAATATCCCCAAGAAAGTCATGAAAGTGAGAAGATAATGGAGCCACATTTAAGGCAACAAAACTCTTGATCATATGATTTGGAATTCCTGTTGTAAGTTTTTCATTACCCAATTTCACGTATATTGGTCAAGAAATTTATGAATTAAAGTAACCAATGGACTTGATGAATCCCTAGTGACCAAGAATGAACTTCTAAAGAGATGTGACGAGGAGGGCGTAGACCATGCTCTAGAAGAAAAGAAGTGACTAATAAGTTGAGCATTGTGAAACATAAGGGTAGTTTCACATTGGTGGGAATCCCAAGAAAAGGATCTTCAAAAGAAAATGCACAAGTGTTGACCATAGTGGGTGGAACATGGCTTGATGGCGTTATAGATAAACCATTTGAACTAACTGATGAGGCTTCAATTATAGCCAAATCGAGAGAATTGGTGCCTATAATTTCTTTCCCAAAAAGAAATGGCTTAGTGATAATTGGGGTGCGCTCATTTAACGGAGTCGTTGTGAAAGCATCTTCAACACTATTATGCATTTGAGGGGAAGAAGAGTGAAAAATGGTGAAAGGCGATGAGGTCAACAATGAACTTGGGGAAGATAACTTTATTTGTCGTTGTTCCTCGTCGAGAAGGTGACGAGGAGGAAATCGACCGTAACTTTAGGTTGCCGAAAATGATAAAACTTAACAAAACTATTATAGAGTGGATCAAGCCCATCAAAAATACAATTTATAAGCTCGATTCGAGATAGGATCTCCAGCCATAGCTAGTGCAAATGAGAGGGATTTCGCCGAAAAGTAATGATATAATGATTGACAAGGGAGTTTTCGAAGAGATTGGATTTGATCGACAAGATCGTCTACATACCAATAAGAAGTAGGTGAGAGAGACGAAGTAGAATGAGTCAATGCTAAACAATTATCCATTGTAAAAAAAACAAAAACAAAAAAACTTAGCAAATGATTAAATAACAATAAAGTAGATTAACAAAAGAAAGGGAAAGATGTCCACTTTTGAGAAAGAGAAAAAGAAAGATTAACGTTTGGTCTTGTTGAGAAACCTAAAGAGCCAGACTTACTAGCCTGTGTGTTGGGCTGAAAAACAAACAGTGATAGAGAACTCTAATAAAATAAAATTATAAACAAAACAAAGGCAGCATTAGACATGAAATTAAAATTTAAATAGTTATAAAGAAGGTAGAGAGAAGAGGTTTGGAAAACTGAAAGAAAGGTAAAGTGGGGCTGCAAGGTTTAGCGATTGTGAAGATGCCTAGTATTTTAACAAGAAAAATCTTCTTTGTCTTTGATTCAAGCCGTGAAATCGAAGAAAAGTCGGTTAAGCTAAAGAAGAGAGCAAGAGAGGTAGTGGAAGCAGTTTCAGTAAAGTCCCTATCAACCGGCTTTAACAAGAATCATGGAAAATATTCTAGAGATTGACTATCAACTATAAGCAAATCAAATCAAATCAAATTTATTCTAATCTAATCTAATCAAATCTAATCATATCTATACAAAATTACATATCGAATCTGTTTTATTCTCTAATAGTAATTTCAAATGCTTCTGTGTGGAGGGGTTCCACAGAACAATATCATCTTCCAAATCATACAAATAGAGCAACCCATGGCAAGAACCCAAAATCTTTGTCCCTCTAAGTTCACTACTTACTGGGTGATCAAGTTTAACGGCAGTGTCAAGAGAATCAAAATCAACGGAATAGAGATAATGTCTCGAGAATTATATTACGATTTGTGTTGTTTTCAAGTGACTGATTACGATCATGCTTATTTCTACAAGCTCACTTGTATCAATATTAACAAAGAAACTTTATTCACCATAAAGAATAAATAATGTCATGGGTCGAGAAATACAAAAAAAAATAAAAAAAAATTATGTAACAAGAACATACCTCGTTCAATCTGTCAAAGAGTTTGATTTGGACTAAATCTGTAAAATCACAAAAATATAATCAAAAAATTTTACTTTTTCTCTCACGTAAAAATCAAACAATATAGTTATAGCCCTAAATTTATTTCTAATTGCAAGTTTAATTAACGAACCCTAAGAGAAATTAAGACTCTAATCACCCAAATTAAGGCAATCAAGTCCTTTAGAATGTATGTAATCAGACAACTACAATACTGCGATGGTAAAAATCCATCAACCACTTAAACATAGAGCAGTATTGAAGATTCAATTCAAGGCCTACAATAGATTATAGTATTACGTACCTGCGAGAATGGAAGAACGAAGAACGAAGAACGAAGAACGAACGAGGAGTTGCTGAAACTTCAACTCAAGGCAAAGCAATGAGAGCAATTGGGTATAGAGAAACGGATGGGCAAGAGAAATTTGGGAGAAGTAGACCATAAGTCCTTGATTTTTGCAGGAAGAAATTTCTGGGAGAAAAAAAACCCGCCAAGGAGTTTTCTTGAAATTGTTTGGGCGGCAACAAGAAAAAAGATCGGTTTTATGCGCTGCACATTTCCTAATTGGTTGATCGTGAAATGCCTCAATACAATAATTAATTAAATAACACTTATAAAAGTCCTAATAGACTATATTATGATAAAATAATTTAATATTATGTAAGATGACTCTTATAAAAGCCCTTATACATAACTTAATGAGGCCTTTCAAGAAAACGTCCTATTTTGTAAAGCGACACTTATAAAAGCCCTAATAGATGATTTTATGAGGCTTTTCATAAAAAAGTCCCTTAATAAGGGTCACAATATCTTATTTTTCTTGTAGTGAGTTTTACAATTATATAATTTTTATCTAACACGTGGTTTCAATTAGGTCCCCGTAAATTCATATAACACTACATCTGTAACTCTATCACCCCCTCGACCTGGTTGCGTTGATTATGATTATGTAGGAGAATTTGTAAGTATAACTTATTTTTAGATAAGTGTTAATAATTACATATAACTCAAATTTTATAATTACTTAGTTTTTATCTAATATATGGTTTCTAATAGGTTCCCGCAACTCCGTTTAACACTCCACCTGCAACTCCACCTCCCCCTATACCTGAAACTCCAACTACACATATGACTATTATATTAGATGATGATATTTGGGAGGATCCGAGTTTTGTAGAAGAAGCAGTAAATTTTTTTGATATTTAAATTAATCAACTCCTATGCATAAAATATTGTTCAATGAATGTGTCTGACATCTTTTTTGTCTCACGTGTAGGTGGAAGTAATGCATATATGTATTGCAGCTTGCCTTGCTAAAACAAACATTGTTGTGAAGCAAGAGTCGATCTTCAGAAGAAGATTAAGTTCTTGTTATTGAGAAAACAACAAAATAATGTTGCTACATTTTAAATCTTTTTTTTTTACAATTTTAATATTTCATTATTGGTTTGCTTACAAAATAAATAAATCAAGGCTTAATTCTCAATTTCATCACCCTACTTCCGCAAAAGGTCCGATAAGCTCACTCTACAATCTTTTTTCACAGATTAATAACTAAACTTTACAAAAGGTGTCACGTTAGTCACTCCGTCACTTTTGCTGTTAAGTAAGCTTAAATTTTTTGTGTAAACCCGAAATTGCCCTTCTTTATTTGTATGTGCTAGTCACGTGACGAGCTCCTCCAAGAAATCTTCCACCGCCTTCTCCGCTCCTCCCTAACCTCTCTTTCCCTCCGTTTACCCACTCACACTTCCACCATCATCATCCCCTCTCTCTCCACCTTCTTCTCTCATCACCCCTACCTCTCCTCCCTCTCCCTCTCCGCCATCTCCGGCGGCGACTCCTCCACCTCCACCACCTTCTCCGACTCCCTTCTCCTCTCCGTATCCAATTCCTGCCCCAATCTCAACCAGCTCCGCTTCTTAACCGGCCCCGTCTCTCTCCTCCCTCTACTTTCTCTCTCTACATCCTGCCCCCACCTCAATTTTTTCACAATCACGCTCTCCAGACCCCTCTCTCTCCATTGGCTTCTCCATTTCCTCTCTCTAAAACACCTATCCCTAATTTGCTACGGCGGCGTTTCATCCAAATCCAATTTCGCCGACCCCTCTTCAGCGGAATTGAATTCCCCCCAAAATTTACGATTTACGACTGGAAGTACTTGACTTCAAAAGAAATCTCTGCCTCCCACGCGAAACCTTAACCCCATTATCGTCCTTCTATTCGCCCCTCGTTAAATTTGACAAAATCCTAAAAACCTTCGCCGGCGATGGCGAGGTTTGCAAGACAGAAGGCAATTAATTTATCTTGAAGCAATCGAAATTTGATTTAATTTTGAATTGGAGAGAGATATAGTAGTAGAGTGGTTTCTTGATTTGATTCAAAGTGCTTCTTGTGTAGGAGAGAGTGGAGGTTGTCAATTTTGCTAGGGCCCGAGGAAAAAGAGGAGGCTATCGATCTCGCTGGGAGCGGAGGAGAAAGAGGAGGTTGTTGATCTCGCTGGGGGCGGAGGAGAGAGAGGCAATGATGGTGGTGGGGATGGTGGTTATTTGGGAGAGAGAAAAATTGTGACGGGATGAAGATTAAAGATTTTGGGAGAAGAATCAATTCTTTGTGGCTGGAGGGAGAAAAAAGGCTTTCTGAGTGAATTGAAGTGTGAACCGATTGCCAGAGCCAAGTCTCTCTTCCGGGAGCAGAGCAGCAAAAGAATGAACTGAAAAAAGAAGTCATTCTTGAAGGCAGAAAAGAGAGAAGGAAATCAATGTTGATGATAATAATTAATATGCTTTTTTTTTTCTTTTTCTAATTATTAGATTTATAATAAAATTTTTAAATTTTTTTTATTCATTGTTTAGGAGGCCTTAAATTCACGTGGAGAGCATGTGACATGCAAATGGGCATTTTAGTCTTTTCGAAGACTTCCGTCCAACCAAACTAACGTCATTCATCTTGGATGACTAAATTGACACTTTTATTGAAGTATAGTTATTGAATTGTGAAAAAAATTTGTAGAGTGAGCTTAACGGACTTTTTGTAATAGTAGGGTGATTAAATTGAGAATTAAGCCATAAATCAATAATTCATTATTTTTGTGTCTTTCAATATTTTCTCCATTAGTGAACAACTCAAGAATTGAAAATCTGATAGTTTTTTTTAAGCCGTAGTTACCAATATGAGTTCGGATTAATGCATGGTAGGGGTGACTGCTCAGATTATTAATTGAATTCGATCCCCACAAACCCCGAGCATGCATTGATCTGATCCCATATCGACACAGTGCCATAGGCACGGGCACAAAACTTAGTTCATAAACAAAAACAATCATTAAAGTAAAGTGAAAACTAAATTCCCAAATCCTTTGAATTTTAGAAAGTAATAAGTAAGACCCTAATAGATACTTGGATAGCTTTCATACTGTAATTCCCAGTTTTAACCTTTAAAATTGCTTATGTGCGAGACACATGCCTAGTTAATAAATTTGATTTTAAAGTCATCCATGATAAAAGAACTAATTGCTTACAAATTTGACTTATTTTAAACCACTCACGACTAAAGTCCATGTCAAGAAACTAGTAATTGAAAGAAAGGGCTATTAACACCCAAACTCTCTCTAAATACACAAATTTTCCTAATACATCTACCATACTAATTACACGCCAACTTAAATACTAAATACACCATCCCTATCTTTCCTATTTTATCTCTTCCTAAATAATTCATCTATCTTTCTTTTTTCCCCTAAACCTAACCCGCACCCCTCATGCGCACGGCAGAAACCCCCTGGCAGTCTCCCTCACCTCTGTCAATGTACGCCGCTCCTCTCTCCCTCATCTTTTTTTTCCCCTGCTTCTCAGACCTACCCTCTCTCTCTCTCCATCAATCTGTGTTCCCCTCCCTCATTCCCTCTTTATTTTTTCTCTTCTCCTCCCTTCTATTTGAAAATCCTTTGAAAAAATTTGGCAATCTCTCGTTCAGTCATGGTTGAGCGAACAACCGAGTGTTGTTCAGCTAGCCCTAACCGAACATCACTGTGATGTTATACTGATCTCTGTCTCCCTTCCATTATAATTATTGTTTACTTTGCTACGGTCTTCATCTCTCTCTCTCTCTTAGTTTCTTTCCATGCCCAGTTCATCATCAAAAAATAAGATCAGTATAATTTTCAAAATTATTTTAATTTGTTGCGTCTTTGTTATGTCAATATTGTTCACCAATCGCTGAATGTTCAAAATTATTGTTATATCAAAATTATTTTAGAAGCGTCTTGAAGAGCTCATTTAATCTTTAATTCTCTAATATTCACAACATATTGTGCATCAAAAATAAAAGTTGTTCATCACGATACATGAAAACAGTACTTTTTTAGTACAATTTTGTGCATCGCGAAGCACACTTTGATTCATCACAAGTGTAATGTTGTGCATCATGATGCACAAATACAGTACTTTTAGTATAATTTTGTGCATCGCGATGCACACTTTGATGCATCACAAGTGTAATGTTGTACATTAATCTGGTTTTGTGCACCGCGATGCACTTTTGGTGCATCGCAATTATAATGTTGTGCATCGCGATGCATCAATTTTAGAACGGGAGTGAAGGCCAAAATTATAGGCGTGACGCCCAAAATTATGGGCATGGCGCTCATTTTGAAATGTTAAGGAAATTTCATGCATCACGATGCACAAAAAAAATACTTTTTAGTACAATATTGTGCATCACGATGCACAACTTTTGTGCATCGCAAGTGTAATGCTGTGCATCGCGATGTGTTACGATGCATCGTTTTGGTTTGGGATGCATAGCGTGCTGTTTCGTATTTTTTAAGGGCATAGCTAAAATTTCATGCATCACGATGCACAAAAACAATACTTTTTAGTACAATTTTGTGCATCGCAATGAACACCTTTTGTTCATCGCAAGTGTAATGTTGTGCATTGCGATGTGTTGCGATGCATCTTTTTGGTTTGAGATTCATAGCGTGTTGTTCCGTATTTTTTTAGGGCATAAATGACATTTCGAAACAAAAGTATCATTTTTCGGTTTGAAACAATTATAATGGACTAAAGTGGTTAAAAATTGTGTAAAAAAGAGTAGCCCGAATTTTGCCCAAATAAAAATCGATTAGTCTGGAAACACAAAGCACCAGAATAAGAGGCAAATATAGAATGCAACAACCGATTAGCCAACTCGCTTTCCAAGATGCCACTCAACCAACCCTATTGAAAGCCATTTGGCCAACAAGTCTCAAATCATCAACCAGGTGTGTTTTGAGCTTTGTCGAGGCAAATATAGAATGCAACAACCGATTAGCCAACTCGCTTTCCAAGATGCCACTCAACCAACCCTATTGAAAGCCGTTTGGCCAACAAGTCTCAAATCATCAACCAGGTATGTTTTGAGCTTTGTCAAGGTAAGTTTACAAGAAAGAGAGAGAGAGAGAGAGAGGGGGAGAGAGAGAGAGAGAGACAGAGAGAGGGAGAAAGAGAGGGAGGGAAAGGGGGAGAGGGGAGAGAGAGAGAGAGAAGAAAGAGAGATAGGGAGGTGATAGCGCACATCACAGTCTGCCCAACTAATACGTCTTCACAGCTGTATGTATAAGTTACGGTCTGTTAGTATGGTATATATATACATGTACATGATAGACTAGAATTATTCTAGTTGTAAAAGATGGTGTCAAATTAAATCAGTGTGTAAACTTGGACTCTAAGATCTATGAGTATATAGTTTCCATCAATGAAAAGAATCCCAATTAAGCTGTGTAATTTTCTCTTTTGTGCGTTTGTTGCATTCTCTCTTTTATTCTGCGCACATTAGCTTAGTTGTTTTCCTGTCCAGTTGTCTGCACTTATTCTCATTCTTATATGGTATCAGAGCCATTGTGAGACCATGGGAGACTCTTCTTCTTCTTCAAACCAAACAATCGGTGCAAGCAATCTCAACCAAACTGATATGTCAGGTAATGCATCACTAACGTCTACTTCGCCCATCTTCTTTAATATTCAATCTTTTATGGCACATTGTCAATTAAGCAGTGACAATTACCCAAATTGGTTGTCCTTATTCACCTCTGTTCTTAAAATGCACAAGTTGACATTCACAGTAACCCAAAATAACCCACACATACCTCACCTTCTAGACAAAGTAACTAAAAACCCATAACACGAATATTTTGTTCAAGCCTTTAGCCTAGTGTGTGGTTGGATAAAAGCCACTGTCACTGCAGACGTCCAACCATATGTCAACCCATGTTAGACATCTCTTGAGGCTTGGGACTTGTTAGCCAAAGAGTTTGGTATTTCCTCAGTCATTCATATTCAAAAACTGTAAGACGATTTTCATGATCTCGTCCGCACACCTGAAATGACCATGAAAGCTTATATCCTACGAGCCAAAACCATTGCAAACGCACTGTCCAAGGCTGGTGAACCCATTTCCTAAACGCCGTATTTTAGGAGGATTAGGACCAACCTTTAAGGAGTTTGTTACAGTACAGAACTCTAACGGCGCAACCTCTCTTGAAAACCTTCAAGACCTTCTTCTTCAAGAAGATAATTTGCAACAAAAGTACCAAACTTCCAGTGTCTCAAACACTATTGTAGCCTTAGCAGTTAGTAAAACTAACACTGCTCAAACACCCACTTCTTCACCTAAATAATCTACTTCAACAAAGCCAAACTTTTTTACACCACAACAATTCCTTGGAATAGGCAGCCTTGGTCCATTTGGGTTCTTTCCTCAACCACATGCTCAGGGTAAAGGGGGATCTAATGGTCGTGGTTGGGGTAAAAACTGGTAGAAGAAAAATCAAGGCCGTGGACGTGGGCTTCTTCCAAACCCACAACCACCATTCATTTTCAAAATAACTTTGGTTCAATGCCTCCTCACTTCTCTCACCCACAACCAAATTTTTCTCATAATCCACAACCTGTTTACTCTCTACCTAACCCATTCACTTGCACAGATCCAAACCAAGCCTGCCAAATTTGCTTTTGTCCTGGTCACACAGCTCAAACCTGCTACGATTGCCAAAACAGTGCTTATTCTGCCCAATATCAACATTTTTTGAACCAACTACCTGACACATTACCATTATATCAACTTGTTTACAATGCCAATGTCCCTATTTACAATCATCAACATGCACCAGTTCAGTCCCCCATGGTCCCAGCTTCGTTCTTCTTGGATTCCGGCGCTACAAATCATATGGCCAACTCTACAATTGTCATGACATCTTTCTCTCCATATTTCGATAAGGACTCTGTTATTATAGCAAATGACATTGGTCTTTCCATTTCTCATCTTGGTCAATCAAGTTTTTTTCCATAATGGTCATTCTTTTCAGTTAAATAATGTTTTGTGTGTGCCATCTATACATAAATCATTGTTATCTATTTGTCGTTTTTCTTTGATAATAACTATTTTTTCGAACTTGATGGTTTTGGTTTCCGTGTGAAGGACAACAAAACGAGACAAACAATACTTTCTGGGAGTAGCTCGGACGGATTGTACCACCTTGCCTTTGCATCATCTCCTTTTGACAGTCCTCTAGCGTTGATCGGTGAACAAGCTACTTCGTCAATATGGCATGCTCGCTTAGGTCACCCGTCGTCTCAAGTGTTTAGTAACTTAGTAAATAAAGTCGGCCTGCCTCTTCGCAGACCGATTGGTCAATCTCATATGTGTCATGTATGCCCGTTGGGAAAATTGAGTCAACTTCCATTTTAATATCGTACTTTTAATTCAAAAAAAACCTATAGATTTATTACATTTGGATGTATGGGGGCCTTCCCCGGTTGTTTCCGTTCGTGGCTATCGTTTTTATTTGTCAATCGTTGATGATTTTTCACGATTTGTTTGGTTGTTTCTGCTCAAGCATAAATCTGATGTAATATCTGTGTTCTCTAACTTCAAAACACAAATTGAGAATCAATTATCAAGGAAAATCTCAGCTATACACACCATCAAAACTATACAAACAGATGGGGGAGGCAAATTTGTGAACAAATGATTTTCAAATTTTTTAGTTAGATATGGCATTCGCCATCAACTTACTTGCCCTTACACACCTTAACAGAATAGGGTTATGGAGCGCAAACATAGGCACATTGTCGAAATGGGCTTGTGTCTCTTGAGCCAGTCTCAAGTTCCCCAAAAATTTTGGTTAGAATCTTTTTGTACGGCCATATTTTTGATTAATCGTCTACCCATGAAACAGCTTCATTATATTTCTCCCTATCAAAAACTCCTACATCAAAACCCAGATTATAGACTTCTCAAAACATTTGGCTGCATTTGTTTTCCGTATTTGGGCTCATACAATAGTCATAAACTCATGCAAAATCCAAGCCTTGTGTGTTTTTGGGATATGACAATGTACGGAAGGGCTACAGATGCCTAGACAAAGAGACGGGATGATTATTTATCTCACGAAATGTTTTATTTGATGAGGTATTTTTTCCTTTTGCTAAACAGAAAAAGCAACATGCTTCTCATTTGCCAGCACAGTCTAGATTCGGCTCCTTAGCTCAGCCTCAGTCTATGGGTTTCTCTCCAAGAGACCCACTTATGGCAACCTCTCTGCATCCACAACAACACAGTCCAGACCCAAAACACCTCTAGCATGCTTCACTGGACCGGATCAACTCTTGCCCACTTCAGGCGAGCGAGGCGCACCTCTTTCATGCCCTGTTCATTCCACTTCCACACGGCCTGTTTTCAACAATAGTCCTTGCCAACTGCACTCACCAACCAAGGACTCCTCAAGCACTGCAAATGATTCCAGCACCAGTGAATCTGTCCCTTCCAACACCAGCGAATCTGTTCGTAAAAAATTTCGTAGTATAAATGAGTTGATTTTCAAGCATCCTCTTCCAAGTGCACTGGTAGCTGCCTCAGTTTGCTCCCCAAATTTTGAGCCACGAAATTTCAAACAGGCTGTTATTTTTCCGCAATGGTAAACTGCCATGGGTGAAGAAATGACCGTTTTCCGTAAAAATAACACTTGGTCCCTTGTTCCACGTTTTCCTCAAATGAACGTTGTCGGAAGCAAATGGATTTTTAAAATCAAACATCGGGCCGACGGATCTATTAAGCGATATAAAGCTCACTTAGTTGCGCAAGGTTTCGCACAACAAGAGGGAGTAGATTGTGACGATACTTAATTTAGTCCCGTCATTAAACCACCAACGATAGGCTCTATCTTGGCTGTTGCACAGTCTAGATCTTGGGAGATCCAGCAACTAGATGTTCGAAACGCGTTCTTGAACGAGGTGTTAAATGAGGAAGTTTTCATGTCACAGCCCCCAGGGTTCACTGACTCCGCACATCCTCATTATGTTTGCAAGCTTCATCGTGCACTCTATGGCTTGAAGCAGTCACCATGGGAGTGGTTTCAAAGGCTTCATGACTTCCTCCTAACTTTGGGTTTCTTCAACAGCAAATCTGATAGCTCACTGTTTATCCGACACACTTCGCTTCCACCACGGCTATTTTAGTCTAAGTCGATGACATAAATGTGACTAGATCATCCTCTACTGAGATCAAATGAGTTATTGATCGAATTTGTGCTACATTTGATAGTCGTCGTTTGGGGCATCTAAGTTTCTTTCCCGGAATTGAGGCTACTCGCACTGATAACACACTTACGCTCAGTCAAGCTCGTTATGCATCTGATCTTCTCCATAAGTTTTAAATGCACTCGTGTAAACCAGCTTCCACACCTTTTGTTACAGGTTCCCATCTTTCCGCTCATACTGGAGAACTCATTTCTGATGTCACCCTGTATCGGAGCATGGTCGGGGGGCTACAGTATCTCACACTCACCCGCCCCGACATTGCATTTGCACAACCAGGTTTGCCAATTTATGCACGAACCACGGACAAGTCATCTTCAAGTCGTTAAACGAATTCTTCGTTTCGTTAAGGGCACATTGTGCCTGGGTCTTTCACTACATAAGTCTCCTAATTTAGACCTTACGGCATATTCTAATGTGGACTGGGCGGGGGACCCGGACGACAAACGATCTACCATTGGTGCATGCATTTTTCTTGGTCCCAACTTAGTAGCTTGATGATGGAGACCAAGGACCGAGGACCAATGTTGTAAAAGATCCAATGGTGATTAATGAAGGCCCAATGACAAGAGCACAAGTCAAGAAGATTCGAGAGGTCCTCATGACACTTGTGGAAGAAATCAAGAACAATACAACAAAGGGTGATCAAAGCGAAGAGGGAGGATTATCTGCGTACTAGAAGGATTGTTAACACAAAAGCAGAATTCCAGCATTATACGTCCGCACTATGCATTCGCATAGTGCGTCTGCATGGCCTCGTCCCAAATCGCAGTGTGTCCGCCTTGGGAGCTCGCACATAAATCAGCAAGTTTCGGAAACTATGCGACCGCACTAGCCTCCCGCGCACCTCAGACGGGATTTTCGGTATTTGACGGGAATTTTAGTATTTTAGGTATTTTTAGGTAAGTTTGTTTCCTAATAAATGTTTCCTAGGGTTAAAAGGTTTGTTTTAAACCTATATAAAGATATTTTATGTATTGAATTCAGGAGTTTTTTATATTAATTAAATTGATTTGAGTTTTTACTATATTGTGAGCTTGTAAGAGATTTCTTGGATTAGAATTCTCAAACCCTTGAACTTATCAAGTTTGTTGAGCTGCAAGCTTGTGGCGTTCCGTGATCTTAGTTCCTAATCAATTGCAATTAGTGGGTTAAGGTTGCACCCCAAGGTTCTAGGGATTAAATCCGACCTAGGGTTGAGGGAAGCTCCTTGTCTTTTCTTTCAATTCGTTGTTTCTGTTTTCAATCCGCGTTCTTGGTTAGTTCTGCTTTGTCACGATCTTAGAATCACATCACTTGGTCTGCGAAAAAGCAAACCACTGTGTCTCGATCCAGCAGAGCAGAGTATCGTGCTTTAGCCACAACCGCTGCGGAGTTAAAATGGTTCTCATATTTATATCGTGAATTGGGTATTTTCCTAAAACCTCCAGCCTTATGTTGTGACAACATGTCTGCTATTCACATGTCTCGCAACCCCGTATTCCATGCACGCACTCGACATGTGGAAATTGACTATCATTTTGTGAGGAAGTTGCAAAATCGAGGTTTTTTACGAGTTCAGGATGTATCAACTCGTGATCAGCTTGCTGATTTATTCACCAAAGGCTTAGCTCGTCCACGCCTTCTACAACTGTTGGACAAGCTTCAGCTCATCGATGTACCGCTTCGCTTGAGAGGGGGTGATAGCGCACATCAGAGTCCGCCTGACTAATACGTCTTCACAGCTGTATGTATAAGTTACGGTCTGTTAGTATGGTAAATATATACATGTACGTGATAGACTAGAATTCTTCCAGTTGTAAAAGATAGTGTCAAATTAAATCAGTGTGTAAACTTGGACTCTAAGATCTGTGAGTATATAGTTTCCATCAATGAAAGGAATCCCAATCAAGCTGGGTAATTTTCTCTTTTGTGCGTCTGTTGCATTCTCTCTTTTATTCTGCATTATCTTCTGCATTAGCTTAGTTGTAATTTCCTGTCCAGTTGTCTACACTTATTCTCATTCTTATAAGAGGGAGGGAGAGAGATAGATAAAGAGAGGGAGAGAGAGAGGGAGAGAGAGAGAGAGAGATGGTATTCAGAAAAGGATTCAAGCACAAGCTGGTAGGGTAGATGTTGTACAGGTTACTCTAGACAGTTAAAAATAAAAGTTGATATTCTTGTCTGTTCTTTTTTCGTTTCTTAAATAAGGATTCAGTTCCTCTATCATATCCTTGCAACATGTGTGTGTGTGTGTGTGCATGTGCCCCCCTTGTGTATGTAGTTCAAAATAGATTGCCTCTCAAAATTTTGCTGTCAAAAAGTCAAGGTGAGCCTAACAGTATACTCTCATAATATATGGCTAACTTTATTTTAAATCAAAAGAAACCATAACCTAATCAATTCCATAAGAAAATAAGAAAAATCATCATTATCTGCCTACTTAAATTAAAGGAGAAATATAATCATCCAATCGACATTATAATACCTTGATTTAATAACACTGCTAGAATGGTCCCCGGTGAAACGGCAACCTACGTACAAATCATGACATTATATATAGCCTATTTCAGATTTAAATCTTCGTAACAAGTCATAAATTAATCGAGTATTACTTCTTGGATCGAAAAACTATAGAGATCTATGAGGAAATGATATGATGTCGCTAGTAAGTCTTAAGGTAAGAAAGATCAGACTCAAATTAATAACGAGAGTGCGTTATATATGCTTTACTATAGAGATCTATGAGGAAATGATATGTTGTCGCTAGTAAGTCTTAAGGTAAGAAAGATCAGACTCAAATTAATAACGAGAGTGCGTTATATATGCTTTACTAAGACCACATTTGTTTGACTTGATAGCCAGAATGGAACGTCGTCAATATGCATAGAACGCCCATCAGTACCATGTTTGGTTCACCAGAATTGGGAAGAACGGTCAATCCAATCCATCGGCCATTCGTTTCTGGTGAAAAAGGATGGATGGGTATTCATTCATTCATGCCTGAAAGGAGGCAGGAAAGTTGGGGGTGGGTTAGGTTAGGTAGGATTCTATCGCCGTGACAAAAACAATAAAACAGAAACATTTCATAAAGAAAGGACTTACCAAACAAAAAAAGAAAGAATTTAAAGAAAAAGTGTAAAAGTTTAATATTAGAAGGGCTAGCTGGAAGGGTAAAGGGTAATGATAAGTGATAAAGGCAGCTAGCTAGCTAGCAAGCAAATGGACTTGCTCTCCTACCTTGTCTTGGCCCCTAAGGATCTCATCATATTCATTTTTTCTTTTTATGGAGTGTGTGTAGGTAAGTCCTTACTTTCCACTCTTCAATTAAACTTCCACCCAAAGCACCCCCTCTTCATGGAAAAAAGAAGATTTAAATTTATTCATTACTCTTTAGAACTTTTCGACCAATTATACCCCTCGTAATGCATAGCGCCCGAGCATCAGGTGCGTTCTTGAACTCGCTCGGGAAGGTGGAGCAGTACGAAACGATAAGTTTTATACGTGTTTTTGTAGAAATTGTATCGCAACATCCAAGAAAGTTTACTTAACTGAGAATTTTGAAGAAAGTGGCCTAAGTAAGAAGAATAATAGCAATCAACATTATGTGGCAATGCACCAAATTGAGAAAATAGTTGTCTTACCAGAAAAAGACCTTACTTAGATTCTTCATCAAGTTTTTCCCAACTAATACTATAATGCAAAGATAATATGATTCCCTCTATCAAATTCTTTTCCTTCAAAGCTCAATTCCACAGCAATTGAGTTTGGAGATTAATATACTTGGGAGGTCTTCTCCTTAAAGTCTCCAACTCGTTCATCGATTTATAGTTGAGTGTTCGGGGCCTCATTGATTAAAGTGTTAAGGGCCTCATTCATTAAAAGTAAAATTTTAATAAGTATTTGTGACTAATCAACAAGAAGGGGAGTGGGCATTTCAGTCCTTTTCCACCTCATTGTAAGATTGGTTGTAAAGAAAGCTTCTTAGTTGGTTTCTCATCATTTCTTTAAAGCCAGCCTTGTTTAAGCATCTGTAACAGGACGAAAAAGAGAAGCATTATTCCAAAGCAGAAAGACAAAGGAGAGGGTGGTCATCAAAGATAGTACTACTACTAGCTAGTTACAAAGGAAAGATATATAAGATATGGCAGCAACGACCCCGAGAGCAGCAATATTGGAGCAGCAACAATTGCAGACGATGCGGATGAAGAATTCGGGTTTAATGAATAGTTGCAATGGGAGTCCAACGGATGAAGACGAAGAGGACCTGTCGAGATCTGCCTTGGCTGCATTTCGTGCCAAGGAAGAAGAGATCACGAAGAAGAAGATGGAGGTGAGGGAGAAAGTTCAGGCTCATTGGGGACGCGTTGAAGAAGAAACCAAACGCTTGGCTCAGATTCGCGAAGTAAGTTATTGTAAAAAACATAGCCATTTGATCATCCCTTCTAATATCAATATTAAGACCTTATTTCTTCTTCTTCTTCTTATTTGTATTTAATTATATGTGGAATACTTTTTTTTTTTTTTTAAAAATCTACTAGGAGCTTGAAGCTCTTGCAGATCCAATGAGGAAGGAAGTTTCAATTGTACGTAAGAAGGTTGATTTGGTTAATAAAGAGCTAAAGCCATTGGGACAGAATTGCCAGAAGAAGGTTAGACATTATGATTACCATTTCAAAATCTCTCGTTAATACTTTTAGTTAGCAAATCATATGCATTATCAACATCAGGTTTTTTTGTGTCGAATCCAGATTCGAGCACCCCTGTAGGTTAGAGATTTATATTCAAATGAAATTTATGGAACAATATTTGTTTGATCATTTTTTTTAATTCAATAGGAAAAAGAATACAGAGAAGCTCTGGAGGCTTTCAATGAGAAGAACAAGGAAAAATCTCAACTAGTTACCAAATTAATGGAGGTGATCACTTCTATTAATCAAGATTTTTGTCTACATTTTTTTAATAAAGCTTTGATGGATATATAAACTCCTTACACTTTCTTGATGTGTGTGTGTGTGTGTTTTTTCATTTCTATTTTTTGAATTATTTGGCAGTTGGTGGCTGAAAGTGAAAAAATCAGAATGAAAAAACTTGAGGAACTTAGCAAGGACATAGATAGCTTACGCTAGTGAAGGTGCCCAAAGTACTGATATAAAGAAGTGTTTATCGCCCTGTAATTAGGACTGTTTGCATCAATTTTGTTACGTTTGATGGTTTCTACATCTGTATTTGGACTGGTTGTTATTCGATTGTTTTTGGATTCAAAATATGTGTTATTACACCCTTGATCGAGCTTTGTTTCTAAACAAATTATACTTCTCTGATGTATCCTTTTCTAGCATTGTTCCTTCGTATGTTACAAACTTACTTTTTAGCACTTCAAATTCATTCGTTATGACAGGCTTTTTATCAATTGTATGAAAGTATATTGCTTTCTGACAAAGATATTGCCTCTGCATCGCTTATAAATAGAAGTTCAGCGAACACTTCATGAGCACATCTCTATCCAATTGATTGTAATCACTGTCTAATGTCAGTTATTCCTTAAAGATGCATCTATGCATTATGTTGTACGTATAATTAGACTTGGTTTCAAAGTTAAGTGTCATTGACCTTCTCCAAAAATGAGTGTTCTCTGAACAAGAACTGTTTTTATACTGGCATCTGATTATAATTGCCTGATTCTGCGAATAAATGACAAGGAATTAGACTTACCACTACACTAAGGCTCCATTCTTTTTCGAGAAAAGTAATCTACGGATAAAGGGTTTCTATGAATCATACCATTGAAAACTGCAGAAAATGCTTGTTCCCCTTTCTGTCTCGAAATCTCCCTCTCTAACCTACTCTAGATCGATGACAATTCTAAACGCTATATGGGTTATATACACAGCCCAAGTGACAGCCACTCTGCCATAAAACATGGTATTCTTCTTAGAAAAGGAGCTCATCCTCTTTTGATGTATTTCATTGACTACATATAATTAACATAAACGAAGTGCTAAAAGTTTTTCAGGGGCACAAACAGAATCTACCTGTCATAAGCAACTCAATCATGAAAATTCAACAAGAGGTAAACAAAAGAACTTCCTGGACATGCTTGAGTCGAGATTGAATTCATCAAGAATTGAAATTCAAACTTCATTAGGGGATGGATTTTTACAACCACTGATATTAAAATATCTGCTTCTACTACTGCTACTGATCCACTAAAAACTTAACGAACAAACTTTATCTGAACCTAAACAATAACCTAGCTATAAAAAACTATGAAAAAGAAAAAGATTTTGAGAATGAAATCTGCAGACTGTTTGATGATGCCTTTAATTAACTCCTTGAGATCCGTCAGCTCTTTCTTTGGAGTGTAACGTAAAACACATCTCAGCAAAGCTACTTTAACCATGAATTTCAATTATATAAGCTGTTCAACTTCAGCCACAGTTTGACATGCATATATCGGTGATAAAATTTTTCCTTAACTCATCATCAAACCTCTGATCAACGAGAGACTATTTCACTACCTTTGCTGCCACATGCACCATTTTGTTGGTCGATGAGATATGATATGAAAACTATTAATCTAGCTTTTAACTCCATGGCATCCTTAATGAAAGGATAAATTTGAAAATTTAGCCACCTTTTTATGTAACAATTCAAAATTGGTTCCTGAAACTATGAACTGAACGCATGTGCTAAGTGGATGTATAATTAGAATGCTCCAAAGTTGGTCTTCACTGATTATTTTTACAGGGGTTGACAAACCCCTTATCAAGAGGTGTCTTTTGTCTCAGAGATGTCAAGAGCTGTGTCTCCTGAAAAACATCTCGGTGACAAAGATGTGTGACCTTTACGAACCAATTTTGGCATGTTAACGTGGACGCCAAAAGGTTGTCTCTTTTCTAGCATGCATCTCCCATTTGAACATGATGACCATGTCAAAATCTATGGCATGGTTTTAACTTTGCACATTTCGGACATTGTTCATCTGAACAAAATGGACCCTGCAACCACCTAATACACCTACAAAGCAAAAAAAAGACATGGAACATAGAGAAGCTCAAAGCAAAAAACTGTATGCAAGAAACTTGATGTTTTAGTTTGATGAAAGTAAAGGAAGAGGTATATTGATTGTGTGAGCTTGTTGAATTGGAATGGTACGGGTACCGGAAATTTGATGAAACTAAAGGCAGTCATGAAATTGATTAGGTTTATACAGCTGATATGTTATATCTGCAAGAAATTATGTGCAAGTTTGTGGATAGGGGGAAAATAGTACTCCAATGTAATGGAGGGAATGATGACTTAGGCAGTGGTATTGTGGCACTCCTAATGGGAAAAAGTAGGTAGATAAGACTGGTAAAGGTTATAAGTTGCCACCTAACGTTAACACCATTCATGTGCTTTTTGATGGGTCTACGGGGAGCCTAATTAACCCAGGTGCTCATTCGTCTAGTGTGTGAATACAACTCACGGGTCAAGGCTCGAGTCATAAAAGATTTTATCATGTTTTTTTTTTTGGGGGGCGGGGTAAGGTTGGGGTTGGAATCCTAATAGTTATAAATTTCATTGCATATCGGCACCGTTCCGACCTATGCCAATCTGCACCAGGCGAAATTCAAGTTTCATATAACAAAATTGAGTTTTTCATACCAATTAAATAGTTGTTTGTATAAATAAAAAAAAAATAAAGGTTGAGGACTGAATTAAAAGTGTCAATTATAAAGTTACTTTAGAGTTAGTAGCTTTTTTGGTGCAATTATGAAACTTTCGGTTAATGAAGTTTGGGGCCTAGCTTTAAATATTGTTTTATATTATCTTCAAAATGCTTTATTTTAAATTATAGTCATAAAGTTTGGTGGCAAGTGAAATGTTGTTCTTAATTAGTATTATGCTTGTTTTTTTTTTAAGTGTTGTGAAGATATCAAAATATTCTTCTACCACGTGGCGAGTATCTGGACACGTGACCGTACTGACTTGGAGCTCAAGAGTTAGTAAGTCTTACCCCTAGCTCTATCGCGGGCTCGGAAATCGCATCAAAGCGACTGCCAATGCTCTTCGAGTTTTCCACGAGCTCGGGATGGACTATTAGCACGTCATCCTTCCCATGCCCCTAGCTCGCGGAGTCATAGCTCGAGCTAACGAGCTCTGACCCTGAGGTCGTCAACCCGGGGAACAGTAGAAAGTCAACAAATAACTGTCACATTTAAAGTCCACCTGCTCTTACGTCATCCTGGAGACCACTAGCAGACTTCTTATTGTCAGCAAGTAACTTACTTTCTAAATAAAGCTACATTTGGAAGATCAGCTCCCCAAGAAGGTCTATCTTCTACATCAATGTTGATCACTTTCCCTTAAATGCTCATCAATGCAAATAACGACGGCCATAAATGGATATATTCTCGTCTATCCCGAGCTAACATCTGGCAGACCCACTTGGCTCAAATCAACATTCCTCCGATATAAATATAAGGTGATTGCCTTCATTTAGAAAAAAAGTTTCATTGAATAACTCTCAACTACAAAATATTCAAAAGCCTTAAGTGCATTTAATCCCAATAGTGGCCTGATTTCTCACCGGAGACCATAACTTTTATCACATACACTAACTCTTTCACCGGATGGCTTTATAGCTGGACCACGTTCAGCTCCCTAACGGTGCCTTCTTTGACATCTCAGGTATTTACCGGAGGACAGGTTCCATTTATACTTGTGCCTATTGAGAGCCGGGGCATCCTACCATTCAACTAGCTGCATACGTGGACTTGACATGATCGCATGAATACTTTTTTGGTATGATCATATTGTTTCTTGAACTTTAGTATTGACATGTAGTATTTGTTTGGAACAACTACAAATTTGTGTAATTTTAGGTCTCGATTGGTATACGGAAATGGAATCAATTCCACGAAATTGATTCCATGGAATTGATTAATAACGTTTGTGGTGCAAGAATTATATTTGGAGTAGAAATGAATTACTAAAATCTTGAAATTGATTACTAAAATTTAAGGAATCACAATCCTAATGAAGGAGGTAGTATTTTGATTCCTAATAGTTGAAATCCATGTAAAAGGACAATAGTATCCTTCTATTAGGTCAAATATTTACTTTATATTTAATATTTCATTTGGTTTAAACTAATTTACGACTATTTTTTTTTTACTCCTCGTCGTCGTTGTTCTTCGACTCTTTTTATTATGTCAAGTATTTGTTCATTTTGTTTCAAATGTTTAAACTATTTTTATTTGAACTATTTTCATTATAACATTAATTTTTTAAATTTTAATTTAATATTTTTTTTTCTTACTTTATTGATGTTGAATAATTTAAAATTTTCACAAAAATTGAAAAACAATGAAGAACTTGTTATTTTTTGGAGTAGTAATAACGCTAATTTTTAATTTTTATCATGAAAGTCATTAACAAGTACTTGTCTACATTGGGGTAATGTTGTCAATTGCTTTACTTTTATCTCTGCATTCCAAGTTTTTTTTTTTTTTTTGCCAAACAATATAATAGAAATTTGTACAACATTAGTAATCGCATTCCTTATGTTACCAAACACCTTTAGGAATCATCTTGCAATCTATTTCTGTGAAATCTCATTATTGATAATCGATTCTGCGAATTTGATTCCATTTCCGTGTACCAATCAAAGCCTTAGAGTTTTTAATCGGAGAACTTGATAAATATAAGAATTTACCAAGTGTTGTCAACTTATATACCAAGAAATGACAAATTATACTAATAAATTTCTTTAAAAAAAAGTGTGGAGAACCCGAGATAGTATGTACGCGCACTTTGGTACTACTCCTTTCATTCCAGACAAAGAATCAATTTTTTACTTTTTTCGGTCAATTTAGTTAAAGTTTGACCGATAATTAACATAAATTTTAGTAATTTTTATAAAGTTATGAAAATTATAATTCATGTTATTCTTAAAATAGTTTTTAATTAATAAAATTTTAATTTCTTAAAACATAAGTAAAGTATGTTAAAATTTAGTTTGATTTAGTCACATGTTAATTTAAAAAAAAAAAAAATGAACTCTTTGTCTGAAAACAATAATTTCAATTCTAATGGTTAAATCGGTGCGTTATTTGGTATAAAATTCATAACTATGATTTGCATGGGTTGCTATTTTCTATGTTGATGCCCCTATGTGGAGATTCGTTTAGAGAAAGGAGGGAGTTAATGTAAAAAAATACTCCTTTTTTTTTTTTTTTTTTTTGATATCCTAAACTAACCTCCAAATATCCTAATGAGATTTGACCTAAAAATCAACAATAGAGTAAATGAGGCTTTAACCAGTAGAACAATCAGAGAATCTCACTCCCTTTCTCTTAAAACAAGTGTATATTATTATTTTTTATCACAAAAAGAGTAGAGTTTATTTTTGGATGGAGAGATAAGTAACTTCAATAAGATTGTTTACAGCCACTCGCCACCAATGCATAACAACAAATATTAATAGGGACACCGACTATAAACAAGTAAATTATAAAAAAGGTCGCTGGCTACCAATAAGGCCAAAAAGTTACTCCCTCATTTTATGCAAAGATTTTACTATACTATTTTGAGATGTTCCGTTCAAAAATTTACTTCAAAAAATTATGTCTACAATCTCTATAAAATTTTTAACTTTACCCTCTACATGTAGTACAAATAATGCCAAAATATTTTTATAATTATAACTAACTCTAATACTACTTATATATTTCTTAATTATTAAATTATTCAAACACAAACTCTTTGGGTGAAACGTAACAAGGCCAAACAGTAATAAACAAATAAAAGGGCCTCATGTGTGATACCACAACCAAGTAAACAATTAACTATACTTTAACAAAATTATACAAACTAGTAATTACAAAACAGAAGTGATTCGACCATTTTATCAATCACAAAACCATTAAACACTAGTTTTCACAAATAAATAAATGTAGGGCTCAAATTTACAAATTGTAATGGAAAATAAGCATAACAAATAAAAGAGCTAGATTAGGATTGTTACAAATTTTTAAAACTGAAGTCGACCATTGCATTTTGAATCTCATTACATCAAAGTTCAACGTGAATGTGAACTGTGAAGTGCATTAAATAGGGACGACCAGAGAAGGGAAAGACTTGATTTTATAGTTTTTTAGCGACATTGCCAACTTCGACGGAGATGAAAGAGAGATCAAGAGAGGAATTAGTCACACCTTAAACATTGGTAGGTTGAGGAGAAAAAAGAAAAATTGAAATGGATGACGTGTGTGGATGGAGTTGGACAATAATATCCCTGAAATATGTCATGTGATAGCCACATGGGTGGAGACAACATTTGTTTTTATGGGATGACCTAGTGGTAGAGTTGAGACTTAACAAAAGTTTAAGGTGTGTCGTTCGATCCCTACCCGCAACTTTTTAGGACACAAAAAAATAAAATAAAAAAAAGGGTGAGACAACACCCACAACATGGATGGAGGGATGGTCCAAGAGCCTTAAAAATTGTAAGGGACAAAAAAAATGCAATAACATAAGGGACATTTTTTTGCTGTTATCACAAAGTACAAAGATGTTTAGTGCCTTTTATTCTTTTTTCTTTTTAAATATAGTTTGCAGATATTTAATTTTTATTTTTCTTAACTAAGTAAGAATATATTGAATATTAATTTGAAAAAATGTTCAAAATATTTTAGAAAAACCATACATTTTTCTGGGATGCATGAATTATCACATTTTGATGACTATGGCGATTCTGCGAGTCGTTTGGTTTGTTAATATAAGTGGTGTACCAAGTCGAGTATCGATGATTTAAGTTTTAACTCACAAAATTTAATTTGTTGATCAGAGCCTTTTAATTTTGTACTAGTTCTATTAGAGTTACTTCGTGAGTGAGTCGTTCGCAAATGATTCAAATTAGGTCAAATATGTTTGAACTCGAAATTAGTTGAGTTATGTGAATCTCAAACCAAACTAAAGTAAGATTGAGAAAAATAATTGTTTGCAATATATAAAATTAAATTTAAATATAAAATCGAGTTGTTAGTAAACAAACAGCTCGAACCAACCACCGGTTGCTTAAAAACTCGTCGACCATGTTCGAGTCAAAAATTAGTCAGAGCTCAAACCGAACCCAACTCGATCGTCTCCTTGAGCGGATTCAGTTTCAGTAGCCCCATTTTCATCTCTTTAGGCCTGCGCTGTCGGCTTCAGTCTTGTTCATTAGAGAATTTCTCCATACAGTAGTCGAGTTTGTGGAGAGATATGGAAACTGACACTACCATAAACCCTAATCATGGAGACCCAAAAGAGAAGAACGAAACTCTTAAATTTACAAATTCAAAGCCCAAAATAGTGGTGATAATGGGAGCATCCGGTACCGGAAAATCCCGTCTCGCCATCGACCTCGCTTCACATTTCCCCATTGAAATCATCAACGCCGACTCCATGCAGGTCCGCTTACATTTAACCATTCCGTTTCGCTGTTATGCATCAAATTTTGTTGATTGTGTCTGTCTTATTTTGTTTAGGTTTACCGAGGATTGGATGTTCTAACTAATAAAGTTCCATTCCAAGACCAAAAAGGTCCTTACTGAAATATTGTTAGTTTGTGTGTTTGAATTATGATGACTTCTTTGTATCACTACTCAAATACTTTAGTATTTATCTTATGATTTTTTTTTAAATTTATCTTTTGTAGGAATTCCACACCATCTTTTGGGTACAATCAACCCCAATGTCGAATTCACAGCAAAGAATTTTCGGGATTATGCTATTCCTGTGAGCCCCCTACTCATCCACTTGTCGCTATTCATTGTATTTGATTAGGAAAGCACTACTTTATTATGTTTGAAGAAGGGGTCCAAGTTACAACTTTTAGTTCTCTTTATATGATTTTGGTTGTCTTATGATTGTAATGGAGTCCCAGTTTGACATTTCAAATTCAACTTGATTAATTTTTCGAGTCATAGTTTTTGAGAATAAGATTATAACGATTAAACCACTTAAAAAGTACAACCAAGTACCAACTACTGTACCAATTTATAGTTTTTCAGAGAAAATAATTGTACATCAAATCTCCATTCTTTTATGTTAAGTTGAGCTTGAAGATTCAAGGTAAGCTTCTCTTTTTGGGATGGAGGGAGTATTAGGTAGTGAGTGGGTCGGTCATTGCTTTTGCTCTCGGCTAGTAGCACTTTTAATCGTATTGATCCCTATTGTTAGTATGGAAATCGAGTAATTCCTTTAGGTTTCCTTGGATTCTTCTTTCCTGTTTCTTTCCACTCATGTAATGTGTAAAGAATAACAATTTGAGAGGGAACCCTAATGGAACCTCCAAGTTGTGGAATCCATCCCAGTTAGGCAATACAGGGGTAAAGATAAAATGTGGAAGGTGAAAATGTGGAATTCATACTGTTTTGTGCCATCCAATGGTGCTGGCTCTCCTTGCCCTTTCAGTTTCTTCCTCTCCAAGACTAAGGTTTTTAGCTCGTCTTCGACCTTGTTGCAATGGATTGTTTAGCTTCCCAACTAGCTGGTTAAATTTCCATACAGTTCACTTCATAACAAGTACATTAGTGACATGTAGTTGTTTTTCAATGGCGTATTCCTTTACCCTAATAAGCCAAATTACTAGATTCCGACACTTCCACTGTTGATTGTAGAAATAAGCAGTGTTAGAGCAGCCATCTTTTGACTCACATGTTGTATGAATATAGCTTTTAGCAAAATGAAAGAACTATTGAGCTTTGCCATCCCTAGTGCACCTTGATAATTACCGTCATCCTCTTTGCTGGAATCACAAGATCTCCATTTTTTTTCCATGATCACATTTTCTGCAAAAAGGCAAGCCTTGGAAAATTTGTAAGTTCTCTCTATTGTGACAATGCGGACACGGGTTTGAACTCTAGAAATTATCTCTTTTCTTGCAAGGGTTAGATTGCGTATATTAGACCCTTACCAGTCCCACAGTGGTGGGAGCCTTGTGCACTGGGCCATTCTTTCTTCATCATAATTTTCACACCTAGATTACTACTTTTGAGATTAAAAAAAAACTATTAAAAAAATAATTTTAGAAAGAAGTCTTATTGTAAGTACTACCATCAAAGCACCTTGCATATTTCCAGTTTAGAGTTCTTGGTAATAAAGTGATAAAATTATTCTTTAATGTTCTAATCTGTTTGACTTATAGATGTAACCTTTAGTTGTTACCTATGCTAAGCCCACTTGAACCTGACAATGATTATTAGACGAAAACTTCTCAGTGCAGTTACTAACAATGTAGGACCATCCAAATTCTGTACTTAAGTTTCTATAAAAACTTAAGAACAAATTTCAAATCTTAAAAAGTATATTCTTTAGACATTTTGTATATTGACTCCAAAAGTTTTTCTTCAGAACCTACATGTTTGAGCCCATCAAATAAGGGAGATGATTCATGGTTTGTATGTGGAGGTATGGGCTACTCTCACCCCTGGCTCTGCGAAATAACAAAGGCTTACTTTGGACAGGAAACTTGAGGGAAGCAGGGATAGCTCAAGTAGTCAACAGGATTTAAGGATGAAGAAGAGCTTATAGTTAGTCAAGCAAGTGTTAAAGACAGCTTGAGTTTCGTGATGTGAGTTCCCTCTGTGCCACCAAGCATTAGGTCTTCCTCCCACCGCAGGAGAACACTGGGAGAAATTAGGAGTTCTTATTTCATTTGATGAACTTATGATATTTCCAATTAAGGTGTCTCAGGGTATTTTAAGTCTATTTGCACTAGTTGGGTTAGACTCTAGCTTCTTATTATTGGAAGTTCACTTAACATAAAGGCAGATTAAGATTTATATTATCTGGTTTTCCCTTTAGTTGAGTATGTGCTCGTATTAAGTGGTAAACTAAAGTAGCTTTTGTGGTTGACTTTGAATGTGTTCCGCAGCCATTGTGCATCTGTTTGGTAATTTGCACCGGTCAGCTTGAAATATGAGAAATGATCTACTTGCATAACTTGTAGCATCTACCTTTCGTGGTTAATGCACCTGGTTGGCAATCTATATTTTGGAAAAGAGTAATGCTAGAGCAACAAAATTGATCTTTAAATTTGGTTTACATCAAGCATTGAAGTGTTGTACACTACGACTATCAATGCATTGGTAGTTTGTACCGTACAACACTTCAATGCTTGATGTAAACCAAATCTGTGAATCAATTATGTTGCTCTATCATTTTCCTTTGGAAAATTTTGATTGGGAGGAATTATTCGATACATAATAGATTTCGTATGGGGGGTGCTTCTTACCAGGTTTTAAGGGCTTAGTTTGAGGTGAGGCTGCCCCTCGTTTTGACTCGCTGGTTTTCATATAGCCTCCGATGACGGTGTATATGGAGGTGGGTGTTGAGGTTACTCTTCTAGTATGTGTTCGGTGTTTTTAGGTGTGTTTTGAGTGGATGTCAGGTGTATTTGGGTGTTCTTTTGGGATGTTTAGGTCTTTGGGTGCTATCAGTCTGCAGTTCATGTCTTCTTAGGATATCAGTGTTTTCGTTTTTGTTGTAATTCAGTACTTTCAGTGTACTCTGGGTGGCTTTGGAAGTATTTTCGAGGTAACTGATCGTTAATGGGTACTTATAAAAGTAAAATAAAATGGGTATTTATCTGTTATTCGTGTAACCAGCTGTATAATTAATTGATATTAATCTTGTTAGACAAGAATTTTCTTTTTTGGGTTTCTGACTTATTATAAAAAGATCCACCAGCACATGTCTCTGTCTATAAGAATTCTTTCTATTGACTTATTATAAAAAGATCCACCAGCACATGTCTCTGTCTATAAGAATTCTTACTTTCTATTGATTGCTGCAGCTGGAACTTACAATTCAATTTTAACGCTCTACCTAATGGGCAATTGATTTCAGCTTTGAGTTATTTGACATCATTAATTCTTTATTATTTTGATTTTTGATCCTCAGACCTGGAGAAAGAACATATAGTGTCAGATGTGCAAGCATTGTGGTTTTATTGTCTTCTTGCGTGTGATGGATATGATATGACTTGGTGCACTGCTTGCAAACTCCACCTTAAAACCTCAGTTTTTATCTGTTCAAGTTTATTATCTACATGATTTAATTCACTCCTGATACGTGTCGCTTGGCCACACTTGTCGTATCTCAGGTTTTCAAACTTGAGAGTTAATTTTTTAGTTTTATCTCGTACATTTGAAGCTTAGTTTTGGCCAAGTTTCTCTCTAAGTGCAATCTTCTCTTGGTGTTTTTAAATCATATCTTGATACTGAAGTTTGTCATCTAAAACATATTTTATAATGGAAAATGAATGTTTTAAATACAATACCCAGCATGAATACAAGACAATCAACCCATCTAGAATCTGAATAGTCTAGTGTTTCGTTGTTTACATACTGTATCAGTTATTCTTTTTCTGTGTTGCTTGGCATAATGTAACAGCTTATAACCCACAACTATACTTTATATCCATTGTTACTTGCTGTTTTCTATGGACATCTGTTTCTGAATTATGTTTGAAATTCATAAATGATTTTCAGCTTGTTGACGACATAATATCAAGGAATCACTTGCCGGTCCTTGTTGGAGGCACAAATTATTACATACAGGTAGATACTATTTTGCAATATTAGTCGTAGGTTATATAAGAAAGATGATTTTTGTTTGAATCGGTTTCATCATATTTTAGTGGTACATCATTTAATGAGGTCTCTGTGGTAGATCATGTTTATGCGTTATTTTGTTGATTCTACCTTTTATCTGAAACAATCAATGAATGTGTTTTTCATCTCCTTATTGTTTTAGGCACTCGTGAGTCCATTCCTTTTGGATGATTCACTCGAAGATCTGAATGAAAGTTGCTTAACTGATCAACTTGGTAAGTTGAATGTATGGCTTTAAAGTTTATTTTAATAAGTATGCATCGTATATCAGAACTTCCTCTTTCTGTTCACAGGAGATGAACAACCAGATACCCAACCCCTATCTGAAAGTGGAAATGTTAGTTGTAGTTATGAAAATCTCAGGGACCTTGATCAAGTTGCGGCAAATAGAATTCATCCAAATGATTATAGAAAGGTAAGGCTGCTTCTTGTTTTTTCAAGTTCGATAGCAATCTGTAAACATCATACGGGGCATAGTTATCAAATGTGTCGCCTGGGCGACTAAGAAGGGTCAAAATGCCTAGGCGTTTATCGAATAGGCGAGCGTGAGCTAAGCGTCCGCCTCTTAAATCAACTGCCTGGGCGCCCACCCACCTCTATCTTAGCCTAGTTTAAAACAATTAAAAGAATGAAAGGAAAAAGAAGATAGAAAAATATATATATAGTCTTGTCTTTCTGTCTAAGATAGAAAAAAATATATATAGTCTTGTCTTTCTGTCTAACTCTTTTAAACAAGGAGACTCTCTTGGATAATGAGTTAGTTGATATTTCGCTAGTGGTGTGGAGCCGGATGGACGATATTTAACATGTTTTGTTCATAAGTTAATTTATTTTCTTTTTGAAGTTTCAATTTTTCATCAATACTTCTTTTTTCTGAATGAAATTTGATATTTTTATTTAGATGTTTCAAACCTTTATTGTGGGACTCAAAAGCATTAAAATTTTTTATCTTTTGTGATGATATTATTGATGAAAAAGATAAATCATGGCAAAGTATTTGAATTTAATTGCGCATTGCACAATGAAAGAGAAAAAGAATCTTATAAGTGAGATTAAAATTGAATAAGTTTATCATGAAAAATGAGCTAAAAAATTATTAAGATTTTAAATTAATCAATAAAATGTATATTGTCTAGTTATGATAGTTGAAACTATTTCTTTTATACTTCAATTTCTGGGCGAGCCATCTAGTCGCTCGGGCGCCCGCCTTGGTGACTTGAGACTTTCACCGCCTACTACCGCCTAGCTGTTTTAATAAACAATGATACAGGGTTTTGGGCTTGTTTGATATAAGGTCACTATCCCACTCGGGACTATGTAATAAGTTGTTGTTGTGACCGATTAGCAGAAATACTATGCAGAACTATTCAGAATTGTGCGTTATTCTACTTCTTGGAGAGCGACTCACAATATCCTCTTACGACCGATAACTCCTTGACAGTTGAATGTAGTAGTCTTGTAGGTTGTGCATCCTATGTGCCATCCAATTTTAGCCTCCTGATTATAGGCAATGGCTTAGAAACGATGCTGTGAGAGGGTGGCATCTCACAGAATTTTCACTCTTTTTATCTCTCTAGCTCCCTTTCTTTCTCTCTGTCACACACACACATACACAGCACTCACAGCACACACACACACACACACATACACAAACAAACTCTGGATCCTGTAGCTCGTTAGAACTAAGAACTTTCAATTGTTATATTTGTACTCCCTGCGTCCCAATTGAAGAGGTTCACATTCCTTTTTGTTCCGTTCCAATTGAAGAGGTACATTTCCTCTTTGAGAAATTATTTTTAACAGTGTCTTTAATACCTTATTCCTCTTTGAGAAATTATTTTTCCTCTTTGAGAAATTATTTTTAACAGTGTCTTTAATACCTTATGAATTTGTGGTTGAGAATAATCATGTCATATCAACTAAATCAACTTGAATTGTGGCACAGAATGATGGGGTATTTTAGGAAGTTAGTTGTTTTTTTTTTGGATAAGATAGGAAGTTAGTAGTTAGTCAGCCTATTTTCTTAGTTTGCGCAATAAGTCAAAGTGTCTCTCTTGAATTTTGACGGAGGAAGTATGCTATATACACATATACATACATGTGTGTAAAATGAAAAGAAATTACATGTGCAATGACAATTAAAAAACAATTGAAAAAATGTAGAGTTATATTATTTGAAATTATCTGAAGATGGCTCAAGTTCAGTTGGAGATTTTGTGTAGTAACTCTTCAGTTGGTTAATACTTGCAGATAAATCAGTACTTTAGTTTGTATGCTCGCACTGGTGTTCTTCCTAGCAAACTTCTTCAGGGGAAGGCCATGGAGGTAAGGTATTTTTCCAAAAATCTGTGTGTGCTGGAAGAGGAAATTACTTAAAGGAATTATTAATTTGTCATATTTTAAATTGTACAATTTCAATGGTCTGAGTGGACCAGTACCATTAAGAGTAATTATGCATGTGGCAGGGCAGAACTGGGGCAATGTTGATAATTTTAGATACAGTTGCTGTTTCGTATGTGTGGATGCATCTCTTCCTATATTAGATCAATATGTGGAGCAAAGGGTGGATCATATGGTTGATACTGGTTTGCTTAGTGAAGTTTACGACATTTACAACCTGAATGCGGATTATACTCGAGGTTTAAGGCAGGCTATTGGTGTACGGGAATTTGAGGAATTCTTGAAAGTATACCTTTCTAAAAGCCGTAGTGGTACAGAAAATGATGTAGCAGGGGCTTCCCATGCCCAGATGTCAACAAGTAAATGTGATACAGTGTTGAAAGAAAATATGAGTGCAATCCTGAGTTCCTCTGATGAGACTCAGCTGAAACTTCTATTAGTAGATGCTATTGACAAAGTTAAAATGAACACGCGGAGACTTGTTCGTCGACAAGTAAGCATCTTCCCTTTAACGTATCTTTTTCTTATACATGTTAGAAGTGACCATCAGTCTTACTCTGAACTAAAAAAGGTTTTCAGTTGCAAACACTTGGGCCAATTCACTCAAATGTGAAAATTTTGCTACCTTTTCATTGTTTTAATTTTTCCTCAATGTCTACATGTTATGCATTTCCTCTCTTTTTAAAAGAAGATACCTACAATTACAATCTGATACAGATGAATGCAGTTGAATGGACGGAGATACCTACAATCTGAAACAGATGAATGCAGTTTCATGTACCATTCAACGAGTATTAATCTCAGCTCTTGTAAATTTTTTTAATCAGAGTCTTCTGTCTCTTCTGTTATGTTGTCAATTTGATTCTTGTGGACTTCCAATAAAATATGTTAAAGAGTCCAAGATATCCAAACACACAGTTAAACTGGTTCTGAATCTATGATCCATGATCCATGATCCAATCTATTAGCCAACTGTTGTATATCCATGTAACTTTTACACTTATCTTTGTTTCGTGGTAAAAGAGGAGGTTTTGATTTATTTTGAAATTTTATTACTACATTATTTGTACTCGTTTTACTGCTTTGGTTAAATTGAAAGCTTTACTAGTGATTATTTTGGTCTTGGACAGAAAAGGAGGCTTACTCGATTGCAGACATTGTTTGGGTGGAGCATACATTATGTTGATGCGACAGAATGTCTATCAAGTATGTTGTTTAGATTTGTGTCTTATTGTATACTCCCTCCGTTCCAGGCAAAGAGTCCACTATACAATTTTGGAATGTTTCACTTAAAAAATTCACTTTTAAAAAATTATGCTTACAATTTTTATAATCTTTCATCTTTACCTCCACTTGAGTTGTAATCATCTTCGTTGTGTTTAAGTATTTTTGTGATTAAGACCATCTCCAATGATACTAATATATCCCTTAATTATTAGACTTTTCAAACGTGGACTCTTTCGTGGGAACGAAGGGAGTAATTGTAGTCATCACGATCTTGTTTAATTAAGTAGACCTCTCATAAATCTGAATTGGATTTAAAAATTTCATACTTAAGGTTTGTCAGACAATTCATGGACTGCAAACGTGGTCAAGCCATCTGTGCAAATAATCAGATCTTACCTTAACGAAGATGCGAGTTTACAGCCTGATTTAGAAGCCAAAAATGGTACCAAAGGGAACTTGACACAAAGGGACTTGTGGACGCAATATGTATGCAAGGTTAGTGGTTGCTGTTATACTGTGGGAACTTGTTTATATGTGCGTCTACCAGTATGTTGCTTGGGTTTTTATTTCGTACGTAAGATTTTGATGATGATCTGTGTTCGCTGTTAGGCTTGCGGGAACAAGGTTCTTAGGGGCGCACATGAGTGGGAACAACATAAACTGGGGCGTGGCCATCGAAAAAGGATATGTAAGCTTAGGAAGTCTGGAATATTTGGTAATCAGGAGTAAGCACGTGCAGCATCATTTATAATTTTGGCTCCCAGATCACTGTTGTCGGAAAAGATACGTTGGCTTCAGATGTCCGACACCTTTGGTTATCAGGAGTAAGCACTAGCAACATCAATCAGGATTTTGGCTCCACTAAATTAACCGTCTATGGTTGCTGCACACGATTACGGGTGGCATTTTGAGGTTTGTACCATCATATATGCCTGCTGAGAAGGTATCAGATTTGTCACATTCTTGATTCTTTCTTGGTCTATTCACTCCTCATCTCCTGTTTGCTTTGTCATGTCTTAGTGGTTTGCTTGTGTCCTTTATGAACGGTGTTGGATTGGGCCTGCTAGCTTCTACTTCAAATTATATCTTTATCATTGTAAAAGAGATGTAAATCAAATTATATAGTACTACTTTCTTTTTTAGCGAGTTGATTAATAGATATTTTTTTCTTGATTTTCCTTCTTCACACACACACACACACACACATATATTGATTACGTCAACATTGACATGCCTATTTCGCCATGGAAATCTTGTACCCTCGGTAGCCAAAAGCCAATGCCTTGAAACAAGAACTTGATTTAAACAAAAAATTGAGGGTGGAGAGCAAATATCATCTAAGGAGTTGTTCTAGGCTTCAAATCTTCTATCTTACCCCTTATCCTGTCCCATTCCTGTCCTATTGAATTCTAACCTTACACATGTCATTGTTATTTTAATAGACTTTCTTTTTACAATTTTTATAAGGACACGTATAAGACTATGATTCAATGGGACAGGGAATGTGACAGGAAATGGGATAGAAGATTTGAATCCTTGTTTCTGTAGTTGGTCTATGCTAATTTCTCAATGACGATGAAGTTTTGAGAAAAGTCTCATTTTTTGGAGTTTGATAGTGGGTGGTTATTTTTAAGGATTCAGAGGTGAAACAGTGTGACTAGACTCGATCGATTTGTGTGCTCGTTGGTGCACGTGACCTCCATGTGACCCTTGATAACGATTCAAAGAAAGTTGGACTACCTTACCCTTGATGCAACAATCATGAAGATTCAGCACATATTATTTAATGGAAAGGTCATGGCAGAGATCATTACCAAAGAAAGAACAGCATGGATGATGCATAATAACAAGGGCCTTGAACCATACATACCCTTGTCATTATGCATCCATAACTTAAGCGCATTTAACTGACAAGTAAGCAATAGATTAGAGCCCAAACTTGGGTATTAACTTATTGCTCAGGTGCCGGACTTACCTACTTTGTCCTAAACCTCTTCGATCTTTGGCATAGTATACATCTACCTTAAGAACTTGATCGGTCCGTAGCACTGCTCGCTCAGCTCAGCTACCGCAGAATGCCATTTTGAGCGGCCCCAACTGTTTGTTAATTAGGGAAGGCAATGGTGGTTGATGATAGTCTCTACATATGGCATTGCTGCCACAATGTGCTTTGCTTAGATAATGAAGTCTGTCTGTAGGTCAATTTGAGAATCAGTATTGTGAGGAGTTTAAGAGTCTGATGCAAAACCAATGAAGGCCCATGTCTGTACTGTTATTTTGACTAGCTGACATGACTACTTTGGCATTGGCTCATTATTGAGTTTGAGGTCTGTAATTAAGTCTGGGCTTTCTGCTGGTTGATATTAGGCTTCCCATAGGTTTAGTTTGATTGTTTAGGTCCTCATATGCTTGGGCTTATTTGTATTCATAATTTTGGATTTGTAGGATGTTAATCAGTTTGGGTCATTTAGAATTTTTGTTTGAACTTATCAATAGACGGTGTTTCTCTAATGCAATCATCTATCTAATGCTGAGGTGAAAATGATGTGATATTCAATTGAGAAGACATCTTTTTCTATGTGATCCTCTACTTCTAGAGTGTGATGTCTTTTTATTCACTTCATCTACTGTGAGATCCCGAAAATTACTTATTTTTATTAAAAAAATATAAACGAATTTAATTTGACTTGAAAATATTTGGTGGACTTTTCTATGTAATTCTTGATACTCCCTCCGTTTCACCCAAAGAGTCGACGTTTGAAAAGTCTAATTATTAAGAGATATATTAGTGTCATTGGATTTGGTGATAATTACAAAAATACTTTAGCACAACCAAAATTATTACAACACAAGTGGAGGACAAAGAAGAAAGATTATAAAAATTATAAGCATAATTTTTTTGAAAGTACTCTTTAAGTGAAATATCAAAAAATAGTATAATGGACTTTTTGCCTGAAACAGAGGGAGTAATAAACTAGTAGTTTTTATTAAATTTGTCTAAGTCATATGTTTTACTCTCTTTTAATATTTTATACTATTTTAAATCTATTATTTTAGTAATAAAAATGTAACACAAATTCGGTTAGTATATTTGTTGTAAGGATGAATGAAGGAAAACTTAGTTACTAAGATTTAAATTGGGTACCATAGAATAATAATAATTTATTAATTTAAATGGTTCAATCTTTGACCAACCAATATGGTCTTGCCATGTCAGAAATGAATGAGGCTTTAGTTGACCATCCCTTGTTGACCAAGTTGGCTGGGAATTTAAGTCTTCCAAATAGGAAAAGCATCATTTTTTTATTATTACCTTTGCCAAGAGAATGCAAGCCACTGCCATGTGCTGCCGTTATTTTAGCCAATTAAAGTCATGGCAATCTCTTTGTTTTATGAGACCGACCTTGGCTGGAGTATATGAATTAAGAGTAAACAATTTTACTCGGCAAAAACACATAAAAACACACATTTGCACGTACTCTCTTTCTCTCTGTTCAAACTAAAACCGTGAAATACTCCACTGGCCGCTGTTCCTCCGTCCCTATTAAGTCATGTGATATTATTTTGAGTACGATATTAATTTGGTTTACGATGCTTTGGTATTTTGACGAAACAACTCCGTAGGATCGACGTGCTTGGGTCATAGATTGATTCTAGCGGAAGATTCGAGGTGGTACCAATAATTTTTGGTATTGGGTTTTAAGCATTTTTGAGGTAAGGGAATACTCCTTGTATATGTTTAATTGTCTATTATCGCTATTAACGGTACGTGATATTATTATCGATTGTTCTTGATGTTTAATTGGTTAAGTTAGTTTTTATATATTATTTCAGTGTGTATATCTGAGTTTAATTGTGGTTTGGAGCTGTTTAAGGTTGATAAATAGTTAGGAAAATATTTGGGAATTAAAGGAAGTAAAATACCTAAGTTGTACATCAAGAAGGTTCCTATTTTGGGGTATTTTGTATAAAAATCTGTAGTAGTTCCATCCGTCGGAATAGGCTGATTTTTAGATATGTTATACCTTGGGATGTTAGGTAGTTCCCTGTAAATTTTCATTAAGTTTCGAGGTTGGGAAATACCTCAATTAAGTTACGTACCATTGCTGCGCTGGGTGGTCTTGTAGCAGGAGGAACTGGTTAGTAGTATGAACTTGATTTGGTCATAATTTGATTAATATAAGTCCGAATAGACTGATTTAAAGTTCCTGGTTGTAGTTTAAGATGTTTAGTTTCTGTATGTGAAAGATTCGTAATATTTGGGTCTATGAGGAATATTTGGTGAATTTAATGGTACAGCTGCGCACTGATTGATAAATACTATACTTGGGTTAAATTAGGTTAATGATGGTAATAATTGATCATTGTTAACTATGGACTCTATTGGGAAGATACTATGAAACTAGTAGTTTGGGATATGCTTACTTTGAACTCCAATAATAAGCTTATGAAGGTGGAATCCAAAGAATTGGTAACTAAGTGAATAATGTGAGGGCGGTTGTATAAGAAATAGATTTCATGAAGTAATTGGTGACCAAATATTACGTAAAGTTACATGTGCAGTGAGGTAGATCCTCAGATACGAAGGGTTCATAAATGAATGGTATTAACTTATTACAGAGTTGTAATTTAAGAAGGGACATGAGATTGTGAGGTGTTAAACCTTAAAATTGTGTTATTGTGAACTTGTTAGCAAGTTATTGATATATGGATAAAGTTGTATACTTGAACAAATCTTAGCTTGTTAAATAATACTACTTGAGCTAGTATGAGACATTATCTCGTATTGTGAGATCTAACATGTGAATTGAATTAGTTGGGTGGATACAACTTACTTGAATCTTGCATATGTACTTGAAACGTGGTGTAGCAAATTGTGAGTAGTTAATGGCAAGGATGAATTTACTTTATAACTCATCAATGTCTCACATGTTACTTTCAATGGTTATGAAATAGCCAAACGTGAATAACAGAAATGACATGGCCAAAACACTTAAGTGGTGATAATATGAGCAACAACTTGTGAATTTGTATGAGAGCAACATCTAGGGAGTTTAGGGTAACCTCTCACTATGTCACGTGGCGGAGTGCAGTGCTAGTCAACAGCGGTACCCTATTCGGACCTAACTCTCAGTTATTGGCCATAACAGAGGTTTCTTTTCACTACTCCTGCGGGAGGTAGTGTAGTTTTCACGCGAGCTAAGGGTTGTAGGGACCCGGCAATGTGTCAACTTTGCCTGGGCTATAAAAATCGTAATTTGTGAAGATGATCGTGATAGTTCAAGCGCCATTAACAATAGAGGGGTAACAAGGATATATAGAAGTGGATGGTCGGAGATGTATCTCGACCTTGTATCCTTAATATGTTGGCTTTATACCTTATGTGTAGCATGAGATCTCACTACTCGTGATGGGTCATTTCATTCGCTGGTATGGAACAGTGAAGGTTATGAGCCGGCTACGTAGTAATGGGACTTAAATGTTTACCTTGTCAAATATGTTGTGTGGTTCTCTACATGATATCATACTTAAACTGTTGCATACATGCATAGCATACATAAGTATAGTAGAACCTTACTGAGTCATACGTGACTCACCTTTTCCATTATTGTTTTCCTTAGATTTGCAGCCAGGTGGGAAAGTCTCGTGTGCGAAGCTAGAAGGACTTGGTGATTTAGAAGGTGGTTAAGTTTTTGAGTAGATATTCTGGACTGTAAAAATATCGTGTATAGTAATGGGTGGTGATGTAATATTTTGGGTTTTGATTGAGTTGTTGTATCAAGGTTGATATTTATAAGATTGACTTTTTTTTTTTTTTAGAATCTGGGTGTTATTTATTTTCCGCTGCAAATTTGAGATACTCTGATATGTTAGTTTATAGATTTGGAAGCTGGTGGTGACTTCGGGTCATCACATCTATGTCAATTTTTATTTTTTATTTTTTACTGTCAATCAATTACTGTATAGGGTCATTTTTATATTTTATTTTTTGTAATTAATTATAAAAAACTGGCACGTCTTAAAAAATGTTTTAAAATGAATTTTGCATTGAAGAACGTTTAAAAGATGACTCTCTATCTTTTAAATTATTTGTTGCATACGAAAGATGTCTTCTTGTTTAAGCATTCACGTAGAAAAAACTAGATGATAGTAATAGATATGCTCTTAATGTCTTTAAGATGAAGAGTAAAACTTTCATACACTGAACGTTAAAAGAAATGTAAATGTACATGAGCGGCATAAAATCTTAATCGAATTGATATAAGAACATTATGTAATGGCTTACTCATTACTTTCTTATCACTTATTGCCTCCAATATTCTAACCAATGAGTCTATTTTTAACTTTTTTGGGTCATTTTAATTAAAGTTTGAGTTAGAATTTACATATATTCTAAAGTTGTTAAAGAAAAATTATGATTTTTGATGCTCACTTTGAGTGAAGTTTCTATTTCTGAGCTATTTGATTAGCCCATAACTCAAGTAAATTGCGATGACATCAATATGTTTTTTTTAAGATCTGAAAAACACATAAAGTGTCTATTACTGTAATGTGATATATATATATATATATATATATATAAATTGAGTTTTAAAATTATTTCATTTGACATTGAAGTTGTTCAGGATGCTTATATAAAGTTTTTTTTAACTGACAGACAGTAAATCAAACTAATATACTCTGCTAGATTAAAAACATTTTACCTTTAATTTTTTTGTTTAACTTCTTATAAATGTCTCAAAAGCATTTCAGTTGTTTCATTCGCACTCTGAAAATGACTAGTAAACCATAGAAAATACACAATCCCCACAAACTGTACTTAAATTTAACCAGGGCCGTTCCTAGCATTTTATAGGCCCGGGGCAAAGTTAAAAGAAGGGTTCTAATTTAATTATCAAATATTAATCTCATGTATTTTTTTTAATTTAATTTCTGAGAGACAAAAATAATTTTTGCTATTAGTACAATTTCAATAACGAGTTTCTACTTAGCTGAAATTAAGTTTGGGGAAACATTATTATCTAGAAAACTGAATAAATTTTTGCCGAATTTCAGTCTCGTAAAGTAAAAAAAAAAATTACTCAATTACTCGAATCAACAATCATTGTAAGAATAATTTGGGATTCTTGTTGCTTCGCACTTCTATTTCATGGTTCTCTTATCAATCACTTAGAACTATGACCTCAAATTAGTAATTAACTAAATTGAAAATTTAATGTAACTATGTAAGATGTGAATAAACTATCAAACTCAAAAGTCACAATAAACAATTGAACAAACATAATTCAAAATTTAACAAATAAACAAAGTCAATGTCACTTTCAATTTTTAAACACACAAAAACATTGTAAAAAGAAAAATAATAATTAACAATGTAACAAAATTTAACAAATAAACAAAGTCTCAACAAACAATTGAACAAACATAATTCAAAATAATAACAAAAGCTTTGAGTTTGGGCCTCGTTCAAGAAATTTGGATACTATTTTTAGTTTACGTATACTAATACTACATCGCTTAAAAAATTCCCCTTATTAATTTGGCCTGTACTGCCGCCCCTTGGGCCGGCCCCGAATTTAACGAACTATATATATATATATATATATATATATATATATATGGGAAGTATTTAATGGTTACTTTTTTTTAAACCATTAATGCAAGTAGGTGAGTCATTTAATGTAATAAATCTCAACCTTTGATTTTTGATCTAATGGTTGATAATGATAGTAACCATTGATGATTTAAAAAAAATAACTATTAAATACCCCCATATATATATATATATATATATATTTCGTGATTAAAGCATTTTCTAAGAGTTTTTTTTTTTTTTTTTTTTGAAAATTTTGCATTTTAGTGTCAAAACACCCTTCACGTGTAGTTGAGCAAAAATGTATTCCTTCTTTCCTAAGAAAGTTAGAGTCACGTTTTTCTTTTTGGTACAATCATGATAAAATGTCAAGTTTCTAAATTTTTCATTTTAGAAAAAGCACTTTTACTGTATTCTTGATTTGATTTCTACTTTAATTTATGGCCCTACTTTTACATGGGTATTTTTAAAACACATACTATTCTAATATTTACTCCCTCCGTTCCTAAATGGGCAAACTCCACAAATGGTCCTTGTACTTTTTAGATTTTTGGTGATTGGTTCCTGTACAAAAATTTAAAAAATTAAATCCGTATACTTTTCAATTTTTTGCAATTGGTCCTTCCGTCCAATTTCATTAGTTTTTATTGTTAAATACGTACACGTGTCACTTACGTGTTTTTGCCCAAGGGTAAATTTATTCATCCATTCTTTTATTTTGAATAGATAAAAATATCCTTAATATTTTTATTTTTTAAAACTATACAAGTATTATTGTAATTACGTAAATTTAGTTTTTAGACCCCTTTCTTCCTCATTCCAGATTTGCAGTACTGTACTAGCATGTGAACAACTTTTTATGAAAAGCTTCAATTACAGGTTCATTTTTATGAACAACCTCTCTCTCTCTCTCTCTCTCTCTCTCTCTCTCTCTCTCTCTCTCTCTCTCTCTCTCTCTCTCTCTCTCTCTTCTATTTCCTCTCTAATAATTTCCATCTCTCTTATCATCACAACCCTCCACCCCATCCTCCACCACTTCAACGCCTTCACTTCCACTCTCCACGACCATATCCGCATCATTCAACCCTCACCAAAATCAAGAAGCAATCCAAATTTTTTTTAGTGTATTAATGTGATTGACCAACTCTATTAATTAACTACACCAAATTATTGGCAAAGAGAAAGCAATACATTTCAAAACTAAAAAATAAAAATAAAAATTTAATATATAATTTGGTCCCTGAACTTTAAATCTTTTCTTGATTTGGTTCCAAAACTTTTGACATTTTTTATTTTGGTCATTGTACTGCACTTTTGGCCTTACAGTTCGTCTCTCAAGTAACGTTCGTGAATTTAGACGTTAACAATTGACTGTTGAACCAAAATACCCTTACTAAATGGTGAGTGGAATTTCACGGTGGACTAGGATGCTGAGTTGAATTTTTTTTTTTTTTTTGGCTTAAACTAAGGCAAATGAAGGACAACTAACAAAAGATCTGTCTCTCTTTTCTACCTCTTTTTCTCGCAACTCTCTCTCTCTCTCTCTCTTTCTCTTCTCTGTTATCTCCTCTCTGTTCTCCTTCTTCTTCTCAGTTCTATCTTCTTTCTCTCATCTATCTCTCTTGTATGCTCTAGACTATTCATCTTAGAAGAGATTCTTTTTTTTCTTTCTATTTAAGCCAGAAAATTTTCAATTTGTTGGCAACGAATAGGGAAAGGATAGAGAGGCAAATAGAGAACCAGAACTGCAAATCATCAAAACTCAAAATGAATTACTAAATCTGCAGTTGTTCTCTCTCAAACACACATTTGCAGAATGGACAAGTTCTTTAACAAACAAGTTCTTTCCAGTAGCCAAAGCCCCAATTGCTCCAGCAATTGCCATCGACCTTGGTTCTGATGCGGCACGGTACAGAGCATCGGTGCCCAACACAGCCACCCCGCTGTTCAACAAGTCATCACTCCCTATCCAGTGAACAATCCTTCTTTCAAAATCATAAAATACGTAATTTCGTATATACTAAAATTTATTTTTCCTTAATCTGTATATCGGGTCAAACAGAACTTTCTTTTGAAAATGAGGGGGTATGAGTTTTCGTTTCGGTAGTTTTTAGTAACCTCGTTGGCCAAAAATCCTGTTTCCCAAGATTTTATGTATGACATTGGATCGACATGTTTGAAAAATCTTGATATCGTATTAAATTCTAGTGGTTCAATATAAAAATCAATATGTCTGTGAGAGATTTTGGTGCAGTCCTTAAGGGGTGATCATTCAATGATAGAGTTGAGGCGTTACTAAGTGTGAAGTTTCAGATTTGATCCCTTTCCACTAAGGGTGATCGCGGATCGATTTGGTCCATTTTTTGCCAAAAAAATAAAGAACCAGAACAATATTCAGGTTCATTAAAAAAATTCGAACCAAAATCAAACCAAGATGTATGTGAACCAATACTTTGGTCCAGTTCTAATTGGTTCGATCAGGGCCGGCCCTGTGAAACTCGGGGCCCAAGGCTTGTAATGTTAGAAGGGTCCTTCTAGTTTGTAACATAATTTTTTTTATTTCGTTAAATTTAAAAAAAATGAACATAAAAAATAATAAATAAAACACTTCATTCCAAAATTATCGGCATAACGCACGACATATTTACAAAACATTATTTAAATGTCGCTCTTCTAGCACATTTAGAAGCAAAATCAGTAATCAAAGTAGAATAATCAACTTTTTCAACCATGTTTTTCTTAATAGATATCATAGATAGCTAGCCCATTCAAACATTCTTGAGACATTGTGCTCCGAAGATAGTGTTTTATCAACTTCAACTTCGAAATGCAAGAAACCCAACCATGAACAACCAACAAATAATTTCAACAAATCTGATATTACTTTTAAATTGTTCTAAGATAAGCTCAACCAAAGCTCCAAATGTTGTTTTTCTATATAAATTTATCACTTAAATTAATTATTTAACCCCAAATCAAAAGCCCTAATTTCGGATAAAATAAAGAGGGAAGAGAGAGTGTGTTTATTACCAAAAATTATTTAAAAAGCGAGCTTTAATCAACGGTCTCTTTAAGCTTTGTGCCAAAATTCATATCAAAATCACAAATTTCGTGTGTTTGTGACTGTTCGTGTGGTGTTAGGTGGGACTTAAGAGGGTTTTTTTTTAAAAATTTCTTTCCTAGTGAATGCTAGCAGTCTAAAGCTTAAAGGGGATAAGGGATGTTTCAGTGAGGCCCCCATCCTTAAGTAATTTATAGTTAGATCCCACAATTTTGGGCCCAAAAAATTACACAAATTTTGGGGGCCCAAGGCCTAGGCCTCACTTTCCTTGCATCAGGGCCGGCCATGGGTTCGATCCTGCACATTTTTCGGTTCTGAGGGTTGTCCTGCACATTTTTCAGTTCTGAAGGAATAAACCATTTTTATGTTTTATGCTGTCAAACAAATAATAAAATCTAGTATTTCCATATATACGCCAATTAAAAAGTATTCAATAATGATAAAACGTTGAAAATACACACAAGATTACAAAAGAAAAAAAGAAAGATAGCACATTGATCATTCAACAATTAAAAAGGTTTGAGCCATATATTATAATCCAGTTTATGCAATATAAACTAAAATAAGAAAAAAAGTAGGTTTGACAATATTAAGTCAGTGTTTGTGTGTAAATGGCAAATAGAAATATCACTAAGTATTATTTTATACCTAGAGTTTGGTTTAGGGTCAAAAAAGAGCAATTATATTTTTTAAACATTAATTTATTAATATATATATATATATTATATAATTATATTATATAGGTATACCTTGGTCCGGTTCGATTCAAAACTAATTTATAAATTTTAAAACCGAAAACAAACCAAATGACTAATTCCACTAAAAATCAAATTCAGAATCAAACCAAAAGTATTGGATCGGTCGGGTTTTAAAAAAATTTTGCTCACCCATTTAGGACACCAAAATAATAATATTAATAAAAAAAGCAAATCTTATAAATTGAGCGGACCCACTTTATGACTTTTGAGGAGTATACTTTTTGACAACTAGGTTGTTGGCGTGTGAAATGGCCAAATTACTATTTGCAAAGAAAATGAACAAAATAGCTTCGTCAACAATTTCTTTCCATTAAAGTTAAACGCCAACCAAGAATAAGGTTTTATTAAGTCGAAAGAAAATACACGTGCAGGTGCAAGGAGAAATCTGTAAACATAATAAATATAGAATGACAACTTCCCTCAAAAAATATTCATCATCTACCCTAAAGGAAAACGTTCCTAAATTATTATTATTATGTTTTAACTTTTTTTTAATCAAATTGACTGCTTTTTAAATAAAAATTTGATTATTATTTTTGTAATTTTTTCAAAATTGGTCCTACGAATTTTATAATTTTGAAAGAATATATATGATCACGCCAAAATGCGTTATGGTGATCTGTCGGTGTCCACGTATGCAGCTAGTCTTTGGTCAGGATGCCCCGACTCTCAATAGACACAAATGTAAGTGGGACTTGTCCTCCGGTAGATACCTGAGATGAAAAGAAGCACCGTTAGGGAGCTAGACGTTGGTCCAGCTAAAGCCTTCCGGTGAGAGAATCAATTTATGGTAAGGTTAATGGTCTCCGGTGAGGATTCAAGCTGCTCTTTGGGAGTGAATGCACTGAATGCTTTAGAGAGTTTGTAGTTGTATGTGTTAATTTGAACTTAGACCATAAATGAAGGCTATCACCTTATATTTATACTGATGGAATGTTGGTCTGAGGCAAGTGGGACTGCCAGGTGTCGACCTGGGGTGAGCAGTCATGTGCCCATTTATGGCAGCCGCAATATGCATTGATGAGCTTTAATGTGGAAGTGACCTGCTCTGGTGCAGAGGATAGAATTTCCCTGGAAGTGACCTTGACCTTCTAGATGCAGCTTTTCTTAGAGGGCAAGTAACTCTTTCATCCAATGAGGTGCTAGATGGTGGCCCCGGGATGACGTAGTAGCACGTGGGCATGCGACAGCTTTTGTTGACTTTCTTTGCATTCCGGGGTGGAGACCTCGGGGTCTTTGTGCTGCAGCTCGGGTCAAAGACCATGCGAGCTCTTTTATGTTCAAAGCAAAGACGTGAGGGCTATCCCGAGCTCCTCGGGAAGGTCGGGAATAGGCGAAGGGTAAACGTACCCGGGCTCCGGGTTATACTCCAAGCTCGGGGTGATGATTCCTTTCTTCCGGGCTCCAGATCAGCTTGGCCACGTGTCCCACTAGTGCCACGTGGAAGATGAATATTTTAGTATCTTCAATATACATTAAATTTTCATTTGAAAAACAACAAGTTTAACTTAAAAGAGTCAAACAAGACAATTAATTATTTAGGAACTAAGTAAGTATAATAGCTTCTCCAATGCAATCATCTATCTCGTAAAAAAATCCTAGTTACGTAGGAAAGATAGATTTTTCCAAAAAAAAATTTTCTCTAATGCAAACCTTGCTGAGGTGGAGATTATGTGACATTTAGTTGGAAAAACATCCATCATCTTCTTCTAGAGGGTCACATCTATTTTCTTTTATTTTTTACTGTCAATCAGTTATCGTTTACCGTCAATCAATCAGTTATGGTTAATTTATCGTCAATCATTTACGGTATAGAGTAATCAGTTATGATTAACTATCAAAATTTTTATTTTTTACTGTCAATCAGTTACGATATGAAATAATTTTTAATTTTTTACCTTTTGTAATTAATTATAAAAAACTGACACGTCTGAAATAATGTTCTGAAAGGAGTCTTGCATTAGAGCACATTAGAAAGAAGACTCTCTATCTTGTAAATTTTATCTTATTCAAGCATGCCAGGTAACAAAAATTAAATGATAGCATTGGAGATCATGCTCAAAGACTTGGATCATTTTAAGAATTAGTTGCTTAATTCGGGAAATGAGAGAATTTGAAAAGCAATTTAAAAATAAAAAATACGACGCCTAGAGTGAAAATTGGACCCAGAAAATACTCAATACTTTTATGGTGTCAAGTCATCAATTATATTTAATTAGTTCTGAAGAAGAAGAACCATCGATCTCAGTTAATGACTTTGTTACCTTGTTAATAATAAAGAAATAAATGGGTGTAAACAATATACACACCAATAGGCAATTAATACTCCATCCATCCCTTAATTATTGTTTTGTTTGACCCAGCATACGGATTAAGAAAAAATAATTACTTGATTATTAATATTAGTATAATGTGTAATTTTCTTTAATTTCCATGTATATGTGGTTCATAATTAAAGTAGGAGAAAAAATAAGGGTAAAATGGTAAAAATAATGTCCTAAAAAAAATTTCAAATAAAATAATTATTCTATAATGGACAAAAAAAAAAAAATACAATAATTTAGGGACGAAGGGAGTATAATTTTAACAGATGTAAATGCCAACATTCTTTGTTTTGTTTTGATAACTGATCAATGTGACTACGGCATGCATGGCCACATTGAACCCGGTTCACATATGTGAAAAAAACCATTAGCTAGGGGAACCCGTTCTCGCCATCGCCGTCGACACTTAATTTTTAGTCTCCCCACAGTGTAAAATCCATATCACAATCACTATCCCAATCAAAACCCGTTTCCATAGATGGTGGTGCAATAACCAACCCCTCCGCCATGCTGTTATAGAAATTTGGCATGTTAAAAAACACCTCCTCGTCCAAATACACGGTCGCCGTTTCAAGATTATTCCTTCGATCTGAATCCTCATCATTTTGCATAGTCGAATCGACCAACGAAGGCAAACCAAGATCGTGTTTGCTTTCAACCTTATAAGGCAATTCATGAATCTCCGATGGTCGTCTCACGTCATTTCCAAAACTCGTAGTTGCCTGAAAATCTATCGAGAATGAGTGATGTGAAAATGAAGTATCCGGTGGGCTAACCATAGCAGCTGCTTCTAGCGCAGCGATTTGAATATCACTTGCTGAAGATGATTTTGCTCGTTTAAGGCGCCAAGACGAGTCTGAAAAGTTAAGGGCAGCCTTTTCCCCACGAAGGGCTAGGGCTGCTACATCGTATGCCCTAGCAGCCATTTCCGGGCTAGGGAACGTCCCTAGCCATATTCTCGACTTCTTGTTTGGTTCACGTACTTCACATACCCATTTCCCCTCTTTCCTTTCTCTTATACCTCTGTAGACCGGATGCCTCGTCTTCTTAAACTTCTTCCTCCCAGCTTTCCGCTTTTTTAGGGCCGCTTGTGATATGTTTAGCGAAGATGTGTGATTAGGGTTAATTCGTTCTAAAATGTCTATAGACGAAGAAGACGAAGAAGATGATGAAGATGTCAAAGATCCATCATCTTCAATCTCCATTAATTGTGTTTGAGATGAATACTAGATAGTAGAAAACACATAGCATGGGTGATATATGTATACATGCATGGAGGTAGGGACAATTTGTGACAAATGATGGAAAGACTTTGTGAAAGGAATATTTTGTAATAGAGAATATGAAAACATAAAACATGCTACCACGATACGGACAAAAAGTGTAAAATGCGAACACACCTGATATATAAAAATGAATTCAAGCACGTGATTAAAACGCACGAGTTATTTGATCAAAGCATGTGAAACACGTGAGGAAATATGAGGATGTATTGGGGGCCAGCTAGGCATTGATGGACTCGAACTGGCAAAAAATCCAATTTTCATGGTCAAAGCAAACATTTCATCGTCCAGTTTTACTTCATTCGTGATTTGGTTAGAGAAAAAGAGATTATTATGTTTTGACGAACGAACGTTGGGATGATCAAGTTTGAAGATCTTGCTTTAAGAAAGACAATGTTGAGCTTTAAACCAACTTTAATGACTTAATTAATTACCCCCTCCGTTTTACTTAAAAAGTCCACGTTTGAAAAGTCTAATTATTAAGAATTAAACTTAATTAATTACTCCCTCCGTTCCACTTAAAAAATTCACGTTAGAAAAGTCTAATAATTAAGAAATATATAAATAGTATTGAAGTTGTTTATAATTGCAAAAATATTTTAGGATTTATTGCATATGTGGAGGGTGAAATTGAAAATTTTATGGAGATTGTAGGCATAATTTTTTAAAGTGGAATCTTTGAGTAAAACATCCTAAAATAGTATAGTGGACTCTTTGTCTGCAACGGAGAGAGTATTCATTTAGGTCTACTTCTTATTTTATTAGCTTTATTGAAATTAGATCAAAGTTGTCACCTCTTACTGTAATAAGATTAAGATTTAGTTTTAGTTTAGTAAAAAAAGGAACGAGTTGATTTTAAGACTAAAATAGGAAGCTTTACCAAAATTTCAATTTTCTGAAAAACACAACTTAAAGAGAAATTATAAAGAATAAGATCACAATGTTGTTGTTTTGATAAATCACTAAGGTTGCTGATAAAACAAATATTCAAGGTAAACATATCAACAACAAAAGTAATTGGTAGATAGTGAATTCTAAGTAAACGAGACAACAATACAACGTAAAAAGTTGCTACGTCTACTATTAAGGCTGTCAACCTTGAATTTTGAACATGCACTATTTTTTCACTAATATATTACAAGGTAAGATCACACTATCCTAAAACTTCTATAAAAATCTAAGTGAATATCTAACTTGAATTCTAACGGATCATGTACTTTTTGACCTGTGTTTGAGTGGTAATGTCTTTTAAGCAAGGGTTGATTTTACTCGTGGGTGTGTGTAATCAATGAAGCTTTCAATAATTAGGAGTTTAAAGCTATCAATGAAAATTAAAAGCGCTAAGGCTAAGTGTTTGGAAGAAAAGAGAATCTTTGACTGTTATTGAATGCTTTTACTCTATTTTTGATTTCTGAGCTTTAATGTCTTGGTCAACCTTCTTTAATGCTTCAAGAAAGATCTATTTATACAGAGAGTTGTTGGAATTGTTGGAGTAGGTGAATCTTCAACTTTGATCTTCAAATCTGCTGCAATAAATGCAATAAAACTGTTGAGACTTGCTTGTCAATCATAGGTTTGCTAGATATGTAAAATGCATTAAATGCGTAACATTGTTAACTAAAAATGGCAACCTTTGCTTGACCTCAGAAAGTTGGAGACAAATGCTTTAGCCAAAAAGAAAAATGGTTGTTGGCGATTTGGAGACGTCAACAACTGGTGTGATTCAGCTGTTGAGATAGGAATGAAAGATAGATTCTTGAGATATTAGTATCTTCCATGTACGTAGACATCTTTAGAATCAGCATGTCTTTAAGTATCGTCATTCTTTGTATCGAACGCGTAAAAAGTTCGTTGTCGATGACCAAAGCTATTGATTTTCAATTATACTGTCAAAACCTAGATCTAAAACTTACCAAAAAATAAGTCTAGAGTGAAGAAGACCTTGCCTATTATTAGTGTGAACACTGCTTACATGAAAATTTAAGAATCTTTATTTAAAACTAAGTAATTGACTCAACCAAATAGATAATATTTCGCTATTCAATTCTTAGTGCGAATTGAGTGAGGCCAAAATGAAGTGAACTCTCTTTATAGTGAAAAAAGATGGACCGTTTACAAACCTTATAATGTTGAGGTTCAACATAAACATAAAGATGGTGTTCAAACATGCCCTTATTCTTAATTTCCATGAAATCTTCAATGGCTACAGTGATTTATCTTGTATATATGTTGTTAGTTCTTAACCTAATGAACTTTTTTCTCGAGAATCAAAACTTGCATGATCTCTCTAACAAGATCACCAACTAAAGAATACTTCTCCTTCCTTCTTGATCGAAGAGTTCATTTTTCATTTATAAAAGTTAACATTTGGCCAAATCAAAATCAAAAATTAACATACTTTAATTATGTTTTCGAAAATAAAATTTTATTCACTAAAAACTACATTGATAATACTATAGTTTACAATTTTTATGACTTTGTAAAAATAAATAAATTTATGTAGATCGTCTGTCAAATTTTAATTAAGTTTATTGACCCCAAAAAATTAAAATTAGACTCTTTAATTGGAACGGAGTGGGTAATACAGAAAGACCGACACTTTTACTCTTCTCATCTTAATTACAATCTTTTTATCCTCTTCAATTAAAAATTTTTTAAAAAAAGTAAAAAAATAAAGAGGAAAGGGAAAAAATTACTCCCTCTGTTTCAAAATATTTGTCGTTTTAGCTCTAAAAATTTGTTTCAAAAAGATTTTCGTTTTAGGTTTCCAATGCATGTTTTGCCTAATTTACCCTTGTCTTCTCACAAGTTCCAATAATTAATCATCTCTTCATTAAATACTTTATCTTCTCCCAATGGCTATCTCCTTCTAATTTAACTTTTCAACTACTCTTAGCACAAAAATTAAAGATATTTAATAAGGGTACATTTGTCAACTTATAAAATTTCTTAATATGTGTGCACAACTCTAAAACGTTAATCTTTTTGAAACGGAGGGAGTATCTGTTAAGCATTGTATGAATTGACAGTTAGTTGGTAAATCTGAATTTTCGTAGTTAAACATTTATTACTCCATCCCTCTCTAAATTATTGTCTTGTTTGACTCGACACACAGATTAAGAAAAAACAATTGACTTAATTATTAATATTAATATAGTGTGTAGTTTCCTTTAATGCTCATGTGTATGTAAACCCATAATAAAAGTAGGGAGAAAAAATAAGGATAAAAAAGAAAAATAAGACAATAATTTAGGGACGGAGGGAGTACTTAGTACTCTCTGTCCTGAAAAAATAATTTATTTAACAAGTCAAACTTTTTGCAATTTTAGCTTTAGTTAATTGTACTTTATTAAAGTTACATGACCGTGCTGCCAAGGCACGCAAAATTAAATATTTGTTTTTGTATTTTCCGCCTCACCCTCAACTAACTAGTAGCAGCGGCAAGTAAGGGTCGATCCCACGGAGAGTGGAAGATTTGTTAGTGCTTATCGTATCAATTACTTTGCGAACGGAAAAAAGAGATGGAGGAGGGGTTGGTTTCAATTAAACTAACTCAATTAACCTTCAATTCAAGGCAAGAATCAACGAAAACAGAATAGCAAAAAAAATTGGATTGCAATATAAGAGAAGGATTCCAATTCTCAGTTCAGTTATCCCCCGTTACCGCTTAAATCAAGAACAATGCAACGTTTCTTCTTTTTACCCAATCCTAGAATTTTTATCCTTGAATTAACAACGAGCTTTGTTAACCCGAAATGTCCCTTAAGCGTAATCAATTGAAACAAGCTCTCCAATTGAATCTTTTTAATCAAACAACCTAGAACAAGCTCTCTAGACTTAATTTATTAAAAGCATTAAGATTTAGGACAATGGGATAGACAAGATATTGAATTCATAAGCTCGATTCAATTATTCCCGAATTGTGTTGTCCTAATGATTTCATCATTAGTTGCTACTCATGAATATATATTCATAACAATTATGGATCATGAATTATATTCTAACAGTTGATATAGAGAAAACTTAATCTAGGTGGCCAATCCAAATCAAGCATCCTACATCAAAATCAAATAGAATGTATAACACAAATAATTCTAGGAGAAAGATGAAGAAAACATTACTGAATTGATCCCAAAATAATCAAGTAGCCGGGTTCAAACGTCCCTTCGAACTGGAAAAGAAAATTAGTTCCTAAGCATACTTGAAAAAGAAAACTCCCAATTGTGCATGAAAAAAAATACCGGAAGAAGAAAAAGTTTTTTTAAAAGAAGAACTCTCGTTTCCTCCTTGAACGTCCGCGCCCCCCCTTTTCATCTTCCTCCTAATTATCTCTTCAAAACCTCTAATTAATCATAATGGCAATTAAAACCATATTACAATTAGGGGTCGTTTGGTAGTTAGGATTAAGGTCGGATAGAATTAATGAGCCGAATAGTAGATGTTTGGTACGCAATAGGCGGTTGGGACTAATAGCATGAACTATCTGGATAAAGTCCTTATCCCCTCGCTAATAATACCAAGGTTGAGGGTGGTATTATTAGGGTCCTCACTAAAAAAAAAATGTGACTAATATTTTTAAATCCAAAATTACCCCTGATTTATAAGTGAGGATTAATAGCGAGGGCGCTAATAGCACCGAAATTAATAATACTCCTTATCCTTATCCAACTACCAAACAAGCCTTTAGAGTTCTATTAATTCATTTCTCAATGAGAAGTCTTGTGTCCATCTTCAATTTTCTTTTTTCTTTTTTTCTCTTTTGCCCAGTTGATAAGCCCATTAACTCCTTTTTGGTCAAAGCCCACCACCTATAATAAAACATCATCAAATTGGTCAATTGGACATATCAAAATATCAAATTATGAGAAAATATGACAAATAAAATATTCGTAAATAAACACCTATCATCACACTAAAACTTTATCCATTTTTTTAAGAATAAAATAATCTTTTGAGACAAACCAGAGTGGAAAGAGATGCTTATTTTTGAGACATAGGGAGTACAAATAAATTATCAATACTATTTATTAAGCAAATGATTTTGGTATTCACCAAGATTTTTTAGACGATGCCACGTGTGAATATAAAAAGGTTGGGAGTGAATTTAGACGTGGAGGAAGAGAAAAGTGGGAGAGAAAATGAAGTTAGAGAGAAAAATTAAGAAAAAGAGTCTTATAAAAAACCAAACATTAAGAAAAAAACACTGGAAAAGTAGGAAATGAGAGAAAAAATAAGGATAGAAAGAGAGAAGAAATATAAGAATACTTAAACAAAAAAAATATAATTTAAAAAATAAAAATTAAGGATAAATATATTTAAAAAAATACATAAACAATAACCGAGATACACCTCGACTTCCCAAAGGTGTCCTCGGGCCTGAAACTCAAGACTAATTCTTCGAACCAAGTCAAACTAACAAGATTTTTAACACAATTGCGTTCTTATAAATCTCGAACCTCGAACCTAAGAGGTATGATTAATCAAAAACAACTTTTAATCAGTTGATCTACGTACTTATTGGTAGAAAATAATGTTGAGGGTGAGATATACATCGTGTTCGCTAAAGCACACATTTGGGTACTTATTGGTAGAAAATAATGTTGAGGGTGAGATATACATCGTGTTCACTAAAGCACACATTTGGGTAAATGATTTCACTCTTTAAAGCACCGTAGTAAAGCGTATTTATTTTCACGTAAAGTTGGTGTGTTGTTCACAACCTACCTAGTATTCATTATGGGACCAATTAGTACCAATGTTTTCGATTGGCATTATTAGAGAATACTCGTTAGCATTGTTCGTACGGAAGAAACATGTTATACACATGGAAAATATGATAAATAATGTAATAATAGTCGTAGGTAGAAAGTACTGTAAACTTAATATTTTTTTAAAAATATTATATTCAAATATTAATGTTATCTTATGAGTGTATTGACAAATGTTTAAACATTATTTATTTCTTTTTATATTTTGCTTAGGTAGGAGGGTATAGCTGGTGAAATCTACCCGGCTTAGTCAACTAGACATCAGGGTAGGTTAGGCTCTAGTTTCAAAGGCCCAATGCAAAATTGAACAGGGTCGGGCCAGCTTAATTTTAAGATTTAATCGATAAGCTTGCAAGCAGGCTGACAAAAATGACAAAATTAATAAAAATTAATTCGATTTGACGCATCGGGTCTGCAAACTGGCCCGACTATTGAGCAGGGCTGGACTTTAATTTTAGTGGTCCGATGCAAATTTAGACCCGCCCAAGCCAACCCAATTTTAAGGCTTAACCCAATGTGTTTTGGTAAGACTAGCCCAGCTCGACCCTACCCATTGCCGGCTCTACGTGTCCCAATCATTGTATTATTATTATTATTATTATTATTATTATTATTATTATATATATATATATATATATATATATAATGTTAAGTTTTGTCTTTCATCAAGATTTAGTTGTGGATAGAAAGAGTTGTAAACCTAGCAAAGTTATATAATATGCTTGCACCATAAGTAGGGGGTAAAGTCACAAGTTTCATGAAGATTGTATGCATAATTTTTAAATGTACTCATTGAGTAAAATATCCCAAAATAGTATAGTGAGGAACCGAGAAAGTATATATATTCTCCAAATCAGATACTTCAACCGATCCACAAAATGAATCTTTAATATTCTTCAAATCAAATACGTCAACCAATCCTAGGATCAAGTTTTGAATGAAGCATGATAATGGGTCATTCGGTCCAACAAAAAGAATTTTACCAAGACCAAATGGTTTGGATTGTTCCGGCAATAATCGGACGGAGGAATGCCAAGGTTCATAAGATATCATGTCAAAATGGTTTGGTGAACACTAGGATGGATTTCAACCTCCTTATGATCATTCATTCAGTTACCTTGCCAAGATCGAAAAACCATCAAATCTATGAAGTACCAATCAATTAGCTCACTGAAATAACCATTAAGAAATCAGAATACACGATGTGGCCGAAAAAAATATAACAGTATCGCTGTGTTCAAAATTTGAATACTAGAATGAAACAAAAAGGAAGACTTTGACTTCCAGTCGAAGTTCATAAGACCAAAGAAACAGAAAAGAAAACAAGAGAGACTCTAAATTTGTAGTAATAGATTTTAGGTGCCGAAACTGCATGTATAACCCCCACCCAATCAGACGACTTGGTAGTTCTCCGTAGACAGTTGTGTTCTCTGTGAAAATTTTGGAGGGGCTCCACCTTTAAGCGGCAAGATGTTGACAACCTACAAGAATTTTCGTTTAGTTGTATACAAACTTTCTTCCAACATAAATTACTCGTGTCACAGCATGCAAGTACATTACTACAAATAATATTACATGGAACAAAAGTTGTCGGACTCCATTGAATCAAAATATAAGAATGTATACGAGAAGTGAACCTTTAAATCACTGAAAGTATTTGTAGCAGTAAAGCGCACAGAGATTGGGAAAAAGACGGAAGAATCTGCAGGAGGAACAACAAACTCCATGGATCCACTGCCAGTTGTTTCCACAGTACATTAGAAACCAGATTAAAAATTCACTTGTATGGAAAACATACGAGATAAAAAAAAAAAGATTATTATAGGCTCACCTGCGGTTTGAGTTATCAATGAGAAGTATTGACCATTCCAAAATAGAATTTCTGGAGTCATACCTGCAGTCGAGAAATATAAAAGATTATGAATTACAACGCTCCATCAAGTAGACAAATAAACTTTCGAGGAGAGGTGGTAACATTAAGTCATCATACAAAATCAAAACTCCGGCCGTCCTTCTAGTCCCAGAATCTATCCCCACTCTCGGACTCTATTATTTGCATGCTTCCAATATTATGTATAGGAAAACCACATTCTCACAGTTTTTTCTTATAGATGTCATGAAGCTTTCAACAATGTCATTCTGATTAATTACCAAAAATGTAACGAATTTGGACCTTGCTTGCCAAAAGGGTAGCAAACTTTTTGCCGTTACCTAAGAGGGCAACGAGCCAATTTTTTGGTTCCACTTGTGGGCATCAGTTAGTATTTCATCGAAAAATTTAACAAAAACGTGGCACAGCATCCAAAAATAGTCAAATGACTACAGTATTCTTGTTGCTGAAAAAGCAATTTCTCCAACTTGCACATGACCTTGTCTCATATATATGCATCAAATTAGGTATAACCAAATTAAAAATCAATACAAATCTTCTTTTTGTTGTTTTTTGGTCCAAGTATTTGATTATACATTCATTTGGTTCAAAAAGTCAGGATAAGAAAGTCATGTACAAGTTGCATGATTAAGAAATTCCTTTTCAGCAGCAAAAATAGTTGGTTCCATGCCACATTAGCATTTTCATTTTTTTTTTTGGACTAAAGGATGCCCAAAAGTGAAGAGAATATATAATGAAAGTGTGTTACCCTCTTAGGTTACGGGAATAATTTAGTAACCCTTTTTGCAAGTAAGTTCCAAGTTCATTACCCTTTTTGGTAAATAAGCCTTCTGATAATATCGCAGCTAGTCTTAACAACAATATGACCATATTTGATGCTTTTCATAAAGCTATGATGAAGCATTAGATATATGTCATTAAACCAAAAATGGAAAATTCAATCAAGTAATTCATGGGAAAGAAATCCCAGAAACTGTACAGCACAAATGGTCATTTTCGAGAATAATGAAACCACAGCAATATTAAAAATTGGAATCTCACCTCCACTCCCCATCAATCTGCCTTACACTCGGGGCCTCTCTAAGAGCTGGAAGAGGTACCGAAATCACAACATTTTGTAGATCAAACATTGATGAAGCTTCATACTCGATGCTGACATAAGTTTCATTTCCAGAAACAGACGGCCAGCAGTTAACTGAGATAGTGATTCAAATCAATAAGATATCCATATAGCAGAAATCATCAATCATCAATCAGAAAGATAAATAAATAGCATTTCATGGAAACTCACTCGACAAAGGCACCACTGACTCGTCAGCAGTTTGCATTCTCCACCTCAAGAGACCAACACCATCACCAGTACCAGTTGGAAATGGCCTGTTAGGATCTTTGAGGCCTAGAATGTTTTCATTGGAGAACAACTCTTTGTTGATGTTAGGATGTGTCTTGAAGAGAACTGCTGGATTACCCCCAGTCTCAATCTGAAAGTAAACCAATGCATATCAAATCAGTCTGCCAATAGAAAACATTAGAACCAACATCAGAGTTTACCATTGAGCTCTGAAACCACCAAACAAATCCCAAAATAACAATAGAATATCATACCTAACTAAGAAAGAGGCCTGACTTGTCCCGAAAGATTAAGAATAGAAAGTAAAAAATGGAGCAAAAGAAACATCTGATTTTCCATAGAATAGTGAATACAACCACCAGTGCCTTCTCTCTCTCTCCTCGCGCCCCCCCCCCCGGGAAGGGAAACAAAGTTTCGTGTTTTGTATTTGTCCATGCACTACTGCATTAGAAACAAAGGTACGACATACTATCATACTCACTGCAGCACATGTTCAAAAAATTATTCAAGCCATGGCTCCCCCCTGGCCCCTCCCGAATTAAAATAATAATTAAGAACATTATTCAATCTTGCCTAGTGTTATGCTGTATACTAGATCAGAAGTAAAGTAGCCTGATCAAGATTGAAACAGAGCCAGGTCAGCAAGACAGTCCCAAGATTACAAAGCTCAGCATCTTGTAACAGTAATATTAAAATCGACATACGCAATAAAATGAAATTTTAATAGTATCGCCATATTTTTTATTTCAGAATACTGTTAACAAAATAATGAATGCTACCATCAATTTATTTTTTCTTCCGACATTTGAATGATATCTACAATAACAAAAGTGTCCAGAGATCTCACATCAAGCAGGAGTTTGCCAACTCTGATGGCAATCGAGTTACCATTTAGTTTCTAGTAATCCAGTTGAACACACCCCCCAAAAAAAAAAAAAAAACCAGCACCCAGAGAGAGAATTGGTATAGGTATTGATGGTGGCAGCTCTCAAATCCCACCTGATATGCGAGTTGAATTATGGACAACAGGGACGATATGTGGTGTTGATTTATATTATAACACACACAAACAGACGCACCCTAAACAATACATGCACCCACACACATTCAGAAAGGATTGCATAAATAGAGTGAGAAAACCTGCACTTGGATAAGCCCATCATCTTGGTTAAGTATTTGGAGAGACAAGGTTCCCTGTACATCAAAGTTGCTGACTCCACCATCTCGCTTTAATGTTACATTGAGCTTCTCTTCAGCAGTCAATGTGACGGGATCAGTCAGCGGAGCAGCAGCTGCTTTGGCGGGTCCAGCACTTGGTCGCACATCCTCGACAATCACCTCTCCTTCTGCTTTCAGAGATTCCAAAAACTGGTTTGTCCTTTGTGTTTTACCTAGCTGCATACCAAGGCCTTTTGGTGGAGCAGTAGCAGATGCAGGCGGACGACCTGATGATACAAAATACACATAGTTGAAGCATATCCCTCGATGGTATTCAATCAATAATTTCATGCAGTCTTACCAAAGAAGAGAAACATTAACAAAGGCTTTGAAAACAAAAAACTCTCGTGAAAGAAGCACACTATAATAATTGAGGAATCACTAATTAAAAGTACATGTATAGCTAATAAGTGAATGACTGGCAACTCAAGAGCAGTACATTGCATAAAGGTAATGCTGAAGACACCTAGATGCATAGAGATTGGTGTTGACCAATTGGCTTCCCAGCAAGTTTTGAGTTCCAAGCTCCTATATAAAGGTTTCTACTTCTTTGTCTCTTGTGTTACCAAGTCTGTGCCTCGAGTGGTACCCAGGATCTTCTATCCATCGTGTGAAAGAGAGAAGTTTGTAGGAATTAAGAGAGTGTATGTGTACGAGGCCTTGTTTCTACCTAGGGTTTCAGATAGCTACGTGGTGAGACTTTGTCTACAGAGAAAAGTGAGGATATTCACTGGAGTGCACTTAGGGTGACCTGGAGCCATTTTATGGTCGAATAGTATTCTTTTGGAATCTTTTCTGTATGGTTGAGTAATAGGTCGTCTGCGTGGGTTTCTAATCAAAACTGTGCTTGTGATTTCTTGTTATTTCAACGAAATGGTTGACCGAAGGTTTTTGGATCTACCGACCGTCCATTGACAGGTAAACTATGTTTATCTTGAGCTGGCATGGTTGTTTGTATCAGCTTTTCCTACCAAGAGGGTCATATTGGTTCACTATATAAAGTAACTATTCTTTTCTTTTCTTTGGTTCTTTCTAGGGGTGGGGGTTGGGGGGGAATTCCATTTCAGAAGGATAAAAACATACGAACCTTTAGACTTGTTTGAAAAGGAGTCCACATCAGTGCTCAATCCAAACCCAGAACCACTTCCGAAACCACTGCTACTGCTAGATATGCCCGTATCACTACCAAAGCCACTATCAATTCTTCCAGAACCCATAGACTGTAAAGACATAAACCCTCCTTTCTCACCTCTGCTTTTATCAACCTACAGATGTTGGCAGACAATCTCATAATAGCAAACATAAAATAAAATAATAGTAATAATAATAAAGAATCAATAGAATTTAATGAAAGGAGAGGAGCCACAAGTAACTTCTAAACCCCATAACCACACCTTGCTTTTATCAATCTCACTAGCTTTGCGCTTCATGACATCCTTGGTTTCAGCAATCTTACTTTGCAATACCAGCTTGTGCAATCTTTCCTCGTGACTCTCCATCTCACAATATTGCTTGACCTGCGTAACAGTTACATTTTCCCTGTGCCCAAGGGAGATAACTTCGTCAAAAGCAAATATCAGCTCAAATGCCATCTTGCAAATGCCTTCTTCATCTAGAGAGAAAGAATATTCAGGCACCTATATACAATTAAGGACTCAACCCTTTATAATTCAACATGATGTGCCTAGATGAATATCGTAGAAAGCCTCAAGCTTGACAACCAAAATTCTAATAAATGACAGCAATTTGCACCAATATAACTGAAAGAGATAAACATCAGAACCTCTTTTCCAGTGAGCAAAAACCAATATTTTTCCTTCTGAATTTTGAAGGGGAAGAAAGAAACTTAAAGTAATACGAGTGCGATCCAAACAACAGAAGAAGATGGATGCATGCAAATAACAACCCAGAAATAATGAATATATTAAAGCAAAAAGGATACGAGTTTGGAAAGTAGCCTCAGTGTCTCCAGGTCTTCAAGAATGTTGCTCTGTTTGGTAGTTACAAGGAGCAAATACAGGGACTCTATTGGCTGGTAAACATAGCGCACATTTTCAGTCTCCACAAAAGTGTGTTGTTTTCCAGTTCCAATCAACTTGGGAAAAGCTGCAAGAAGCCCCTCAATTCTGATTCGAGACATATCAACGAATTGCCTCGAGACAAGAGCTGTGGAAACACCACATAAGACCGTTAATAATAACCATGTGGAGCAACTCTGGGAAGAAAAACAAATTAGCTTACTATAAACAGAACATGAACCACAAGGAGAGAAGCATTGTGCAGGGCTCAATTTCATTGTATTTGGATATCTACCTTCGCAGTGACGACGCCTCAATCAAAAGAAAAAGTTGGTGGATTTTGAAAGTTTAGACTTTAGAGCCCTCTTGAACGTAAATATGAAAACCGATCACTTTTCTTGCAATGTTTGACTTCCAAAGAGGGACTTTTTCTGGGACTGAGGAATTTTAAAGGCACTACACATTTTTGCTTTACCACAGGAGTTTGATGAAACTAGTAAGCACACCACATGGATGAAGTTAACTGAACAACATATATTTAGAGTCTTCTACAAACGAAAATCTTCTTGTATATACACCCACATAAAACAGATAGCTGGTGCAAAACATGTGTGCCATGGCATGGTCTAAGAAGGGTCTAATGTAAGTAGCCTTACCCCTGTAATCGAATAGGTTATTTTTGTATTTCTACCAGTGACCTATAGCATACAAGAGCAAAGGCGACCCATCCTATTTACAGGTGATTACCCATATCGCCCCTTTGTATATATATTGAAAAGCATAGCGTTGTATATGGAACTAAAATAGGACACTAAGCTTTGACGACATGTACTCAAAAAACAATAATAACAATAAAAATGAAGTAGCAAGAGCAACATATTTGACTTTCCATGCTCGCAATCTCCTGAATCCATAAAAGCCTTTGTGTTCTATTTACACTCAATGATACAGAACTCACTCTAGATATTTGAATATGACAAGAGAATAGAGGATAGGCTCATTACATTAAAAAATATATATTACCATACGTAATAATTAATTGAAGTAATTGAGCATGAGAGCCAAATGAATCGAAAGATTCATGTTTGGTTCAGGAAAGGATCATGGAAATTTTGAAATGAATAAAAAGATATATGAAACTCAACACACCTACACTTTCTCTCTCCTTTCCCTCCTCTCTCCTCTCTCACTGTGCTTGCACTACTGACTCCACGGTGTATTTGGATTCGAAGTGCAAGGCTTTCTGGAGTAAAAAATAATACGAAACTCAACACACCTCAGCCTTGTTAAGTAGGCTTCCTGAATCCTTTTTCATCAATCACCATATCGGTAAAACGCAAGATCAACAGTTAAAAAGCACTCACTCGTAACCTTCTACCTACTGTCATCAGTGTTAGCTTTGACCTTCCACTACCTCTAGCACTTTTGTTGATTTTGATATCATCACCCTTTGCAAGCAGTGCACTCTTTTTGTCTAGGTTGTATGCACCCACATCTCAAGAGATCTTCACTCATTCTATCTCCTACTGAGGCTACTTTCACTGACTCCATAGTGTTCTCATTTTGAATTTATGTTTTCTAGTTTTATAAAATATTCATCTTAGCTTTCTAATTTCAACTACAATCTTTGATTAATATGTCTTTCTTATTTGCCCAACATTCTTTTGCATAAATCTAACTGATCTGATAGCTATACAGAAGAATCTTTCTTTCAGCTCAATGCACATATGCCAATCACAAACATCCTGGATGCATTTCTCCACTTCACCCACCTTGATTTTACGGTCCGAAATTTATTTGGCCAAACCATCCAACACTAACAATAAAAGATAAAGATGATGAAGTTCTAGAATGGAAACTCACAAGTTTCTCATGTTGTGAATCTGACTATACTCGTAGCTTCGTCATACATTTCCTTAATCATATAAATACGTATAACCCTAACTCTTTTCTTCTCTAATACTGTTCAAGTTTACTCAAATTACATCAATACTTGATTGTGTGCCTTCTCGAGTCCAAAAAACCAATATTAACTATTAGGTTTGCCATTTTAATTGTGGCCACAAAGTTTTAGTAAATGAAAGATGTAAAGATTCATAAACATGTAGCACAATGAAATGAAGATGTGCGCACATGTCAATCTGGAAGGTACAGACGTAAGTTCACCAAGTCATTCTAGTTCTACATCTGCATCTCATGTGTTTTCTGTCGGTTTTCCTATTCAAATGTTCTCTCAAAGTGCTAGCATGTTTGATAATTCTTGGAATGAGTTCATCTTTCTTTTCAAATTATTTTACAGAAGCATCTTTTGTGTTTGTATAATTTGAAGCCATTTTGGCCGATAGAAGTAAGAACGACGTCAAAAATTTCTTATGTGGCTCTCTTGTAGATGATGATGCATCAAGAAAATGGTAATATGATAATATCTACCAAAAGCAAATTTTATCGATGGAGCCAAACAACGAAAAATGAGAGAGACAAAATAAGGAACAAACCTTTGCCAGATTTACTAGTAATGGAAGCTGCTAGAACAACCTGTATAAAATAAAAAAGAATAATATGAAATTATAACTTTTTCAAAAATAATAACAAGCACCATCCACATAATTGCATATTATCAGAAAAGTAATGAAATTTCAATAATGAATCAAAATGTTTAAGCTAACCATAACCACCAATAATGCCAATAAGGAAATGTTAAGAGAAAACAGTACACCCTTGTCACTGCAACTTAGCCAGATCTTTTAATGTGGGGGCACAAATTTGTTTTAACTTTTATATCATAAATTGTCAAAAAAAAAATGTTGTTTCGAATTATAAAAGTAACTTTATCATCTATTAAATTAAATTTAGGGCTATTGAGACTAGTAGTCCTCTGATCTCGACATTTCCACAAATCGTCCCTTAAAACAGACATTGCACGTTGTTGGTAAAAAGTAGATAAAATTGGTCTGGAATTGATCCTTAAGATGGACAGCATTAATTTTCAGGTGGTCACGCATCTCACGCATGACTACTTTCAAAACTAAAATAAAGAAATATAATGTCAAAGTTGTCCAATGATCAGATCTAGGGATCCCACATATCACTTCTATAAGCTCTAGGGGGGTCAAAAGTAAGCTCCTTTCTTATTTTGAGCTGTCATTGTCTTTAACATAACACTCCACATCCAGCAGCAGTCATACTCCCATGCCCCACCACCCCACAGACCACAACAAACTAACCCCTTAACACCGCCACAGCCTACCGCCTACATCACCCCTCGCATCATCGTGCCACCCCCCCCCCACAACCACCACTGCTCTTCTCTTCACCATGACCACGTCTGCACCCCCACACCACCACCATAGCCCTTCTTCCACGGAGCCCCACCAAACAAATCACAACCATCAATAGCAGATCTGTTTCAGTTCCCCACTTTTTTTGCATCAAAAGCCGCGGCTTTTGATTGATTCGCAAGCTTATCTCAATTTCTGCACACATATTCACAACCACACAACCACACAAACACAACTGCATACCTATCTAATGCTATGAGTGTGAGTTGAATTTTATTCGTTTCAAATATAGTCAGTAGATGGAATTTCTAATTAGATTTGGATTACGGAGGGTGTAAATGATAAAAGACTAAAAGTAATACAAAATGCACCAAAATATTGAAAGAGAGAAGTACTTGATCCGTTATGGATCGGTGGGGGAGGGGGTTGGGCTGTTGTTTGTGCTTGCCTGGTAAAAGTTTAAGGGGAGAGAGAGGGATAATGACTGTGAGGTGGGAAATGGTGGCTGATTTGAGGAGGGAGAGTTGATTTTTCAAGATTGAAGATGAATAGAATTATCCAAAAGGCTGGGTCCTTTTATAATTTTGTATCGTTTCTATTTGTTTTTGCCTATTTACATTTGGTACCTTGTTATGGTTTTGGGGCATCTGAAAAGTCATGCGTGAAATTACAATTTCAACCTTAAGAAGTGATCCTGTGCGAGGCACATGATTACTTAACGGAAAAATATTAACATCATCCACCGTAAGGACCAATTGCACACAGATTTTGCCTATTTTATACCAACAATGCACAATATCAAGCGAATTGTAGAAAACGCAAAGTTAAAGGACAACTAGTGTCATTAGTCTTAATCTTAAAATGTCAAATATAGCACCACATGTTTGCAAGGTTGGCCAATTTGCTCCAAGGGATGCATTGCAGACTTCTTTGCAAGACAACATCTTGACAATGATTTGAGATACTGTACCGGTCCAAAAAGAGGGTCCTCTTTGGAAGTCTCATGCTTTCATCTTCACCTGTTTTTCAAATTTCTAAATTTTGCTACGAATTGACTGTGTTTACTCTGTATCTAACGTAGAAAATTGAGTTTGAAAAGTTATTGCACTATACTTGCTCCAGTTGAAAACAGGACTCATTCTTTTGGACATACCACGAAAGAAAAAATGTCTATGTTTACGCATTAAAGGAAAGTTTGAACAAAAGCAGCATTGAAGAGATGAGGTATTATGTCTAAAAGTTTGCCTTTATCCCAGATAGCATCTATGTAATACCCCAAGTGACTTAACTTAGATTTCTTGAGTTCTCTGCGCATGGGGACTGGGGAGAGCGGGGTGTTGTGGTAGCGGAGAGGGAGAGGATAGTGGCAGAATAATTCAAAATGAAGATGTAATTTCAATTGTTACGCTCATTCCTGAATCCTTAGTTCTTGTAAGTACTTCTGTTGGGACGTAAAAAGATTCCTATGAAGGGAAATATCAGCAAAATACTGGCCGTAAGCATTCCTGTACCAATGTACAAGCAGATACATGTACAAATTATCTAGCATTTAGGAAATTACGTTTTCTAGCATGAAAGTGAATAGGATCACAAAATTGAACCAGAAAACCTATAAATGAGATGGGAGGGGATTGACAAACAACCTGATTTCGTAATAAAGATGTCAGAATGTTAATGAAGAGAATGAAGTATAATTCTAAAAGAGAAACGAACAGAAACAAGCACAATGATTATGGAGCCAGGGTACTTTAACAGTTTCATCAAAGCTCCAGCAAGAAACATTAGATCACAAATCAAGGGAGCAGATAAATTATCTTTTCCAGTCAATTGACAAAATTACAGCAATGTTAATCACAGAGAAAGAAAATTCGCGATGAAAAAGAAAGCAGAAATCAGGCGACAGTATTACCATTTTGATCCACCCAAAATCCAACAGCTACTGATTCAGAAACAATAATTGCAGACCTGGGAAACAAAACCAATTGCATTCTCAGTTCAAAACAAACAAAAAACAAAAGAAGCAGAAACAAATTATTTTTTTTTGCGATCAAAGGGGCAATAGAAATGAATAAGATCTAAATATCTAATTAGAGAATAAATCATGAATGACAGAATGTGACAAAGTTTGGTTTCATAGTTCGGGAAAGTGAACATGGATCTTGACACGAATTGGAAGTAAGAGAAATTGTAGATCGGATCAGAAACCCTAGAACTGATGTTGAAGATTAGGAGAAACGAACTCGATTTGGTAAGTCGGGAGCGGGATTAGCAAAGTGATTGTGACAGTTACGAGTGAGGAGATCAAGAGAGAGAGAGAGAGATCTTACCTGTGTATCTGAGAGAGAGAGAGAGATCAATGGAGGGAGGATTAGCAACGAGACAGAGAGGGAAGAAGGTCAGTGGGTGGAGTTAGAAATGAACTCCGAGCTTATGACGTGGCGGTGGAGTACATTGTAAAATTTGATCTCGCTCCACGGGCCTCTGTTCAAACTGTTTTTTGGATTAACTGATTTTGACTGAAGGGCCTTAAGGGAGCGCCCAACGGGCCTAAAGTTAATTGGTTGAAACCAATAGAATACTTGAATATGGGAAAAAATTGCGGGCCGGTACTTATTGTGGAATTTTCAATCGCTTAAGTTCACAATAATTATTTTTAATCGTTTAAATCTCTTTTAAGTGATAAATTGACTATTTGTTTTAAAACTGTCCCCCTTTGAACGTGTTGTCCTCTTCACTTCCAAAAAAGCTCAATTCAACACTATAACCACCTCCCAAAAAAACCCAATTCATGCAGCAGACTAGGAAGTAGCAAGTTTTATTTATTTATTTATTTATACTCCCTACAATTTTGGGATGTTTCAAAGTCTCACTTTAAAAAATTATATTTACTATCTCCATAAAATTTTTAACTTTACCCTCCACATGTAGAACAAACATGCATATTAACTAGCTATAATATTTTTGTAATTATGACAAACTTCAATACTACTTATATATCTCTCAACCAGCACCGGCTAAATTACCCTCGTTATTTCACATTAATCCAATGTTCATTGTTTGTCGTGGTGGTGTGGTCTAGAAGTTCACGAGGGTGTAGAAGTCTTTTGGTCTTCTGACAATTTCGCAATTTAGGTTTAATCAATCTCAAACTGGTACTATTCTAGAGTTTTTTTACGTTATGGATGCAAGAAGAGACCTATTTCACTAGTTTTATTCTATGAGACTTATGTTGGTGGAGAGGATGTTGCAAAGAAACTCAATATCTATTTCAATTTTTTTCAACGCGATGTAACAATTGTGATTTAGAGTTAGAAGAAAAAAGAAGTTATGACTCGAGTCTGAAAACCCCTACCGCAATGTATGCCACCGAAATGATAGTACAAACGTTAACTTTAAAATTTTTCATAATAAATAATTAATTTTAAGATATTTTGGATAGAAAACTAATTTTGGAAATTTTCTTAGTGGGCGCTTTGGTATTTTTCCCAAGTATTTATTGATATTTTAATTATTAAAAAGACCACCCTTAATTTCTTCTTTCATTTATTTCGAGCACATCCTTTTCTAATGCTAATGGACCCACACGAATATCGTCTTGCTTTGTACATTAGGGGAACTTACCGGGAAGAAACCCCAAAGACGTTGACTTTGAAATAAGCTTTGGTTCACCATCTCAAAAACCATATGATATTTCCATGACAGCCTGCAAGAAAAATCGAGTTAAGTTTATATATGTTCCAAGAAAAATCGAGTTAAGTACAAATTGGAGCCAAAGCAACAGCAAAGATGAATGATAATATCATCAATATTGATCAAGAGGCTGAATCAATGAAACAAAGAATGCAAGAAATGCCGAGGCTGTTAAACAATTTAGCCGGTAGAAGCTCTTGCTGCATATTTAGAGTCCCTCAAAGCCTAGTAGAGATCAACAAGGAAGCCTACAAACCTCGAATCGTCTCAATCGGCCCTTACCATCACGGCAAAGAAGATCTCAAGATGATCCAAGAGCACAAGTGGAGATTCCTTAATGAATTCCTCGAACGAACAACGCTTTCAACGAACAAGAAGACCCTCAACGATTACCTACGAATTGTGGCATCGATGGAGGGTGAAATTAGAGAGAGTTATTCGGACATGGTAGATTGTTATAACACTAGTGATCTTGTTAAAATGATGGTACTGGATGGTTTCTTTATAATCCAGCTATTTCGAAAAATTGGAAGATTGGCTATTATAAGTCCAGAAGATCCAATCTTTACCATGGCATGGGTGCTCCCTTTTCTCATGAGAGAGATCTTCTCCGTCTCGAGAATCAAATTCCGTTTTTCGTTCTTCAAAGGTTGTTTGATGAGTCTAAAGCTTCAAGAAAAGATTGTGATTCATCGCTTCAAATGCTAGCGCTCGGGTTCTTCAATTATTCGGTGGGCAGGCCGAATGAAGTCCTCAAGAGGTGCAAAGATGTTGAAGGTAAACACATACTTGATTTTTTTCGCAAGAGTTTTATTAAAAAAGATGAGGTGAATTCCCGTGTCAAGAAAGAGGGGAAAAATGCCGTCGCTAGTCCATTTCTTAAACTTATCCACCCTGCAACGAAACTTCATGTAGCCGGTGTCGTATTCAAAGCGAAATCCAATGCCGATACGTTCTTGGATATCAAATTTTCCAACGGACAGCTCGAAATCCCACATATAACGATGGATGATTTCACTAGCTCATTCTTCCTCAACTGTGTTGCGTTCGAACAATGTTACTTATATTGCTCAAAGGACATCACCGCGTATGTTACATTCATGGGATGCCTCATTAACACCTCTAGTGACGCTGGATTTCTCTGTGACCATAAAATCATCGAGAACTATTTTGGAACGGATGAGGAGATAGCTCGGTTCTTCAACAATGTGGGCAAAGATGTGGCTTTTGATATCAAGAATAACTATCTCTCGAGGTTGTTTGAAGATGTGAACGAGTATTACATGAACGATTGGCACGTTGGATGGGCAGGGTTTAAGCACACTTATTTCGACACCCCTTGGTCTTTCATCTCGGCCTTGGCTGCTGCTATGCTCCTAGTTTTTACTGCTATTCAAGTGTTTTTCGCTGCTTATGCATATTTTCGTCCGCCACATTAAGGAGAAGCCAGGAGGAAACAGAGGAATTGCAGGTCATACCGTACAAATTTCATTGGGTCAAGGACGAGCTCTCGTACAGTAATGTTGCTTCATTGTGTCGAGGGTACGGGTCGTGGGAACAATAGCATTGCTACATAGCTCTTTACGGTGGCATGACTCGAACTCGTGTATTAGGTCATTTTTCTTAAACTATATGTAGATAATATTGAACTAGTAGCAATTCACTGCATTCATGCTTCTTTCTATTCAAGTTGTGTCTTTTGCTTATCTCCTCCAAGCAGCCAATATGTTTACAATTACCTAGTCTCATGCATCTGGACAACTTCGTCAATTAATTTCCAAATTAAAGCCGGTTTTACCTATACGATTCAACGAAAACCTTCGGTCTACTCTAGGGGGAGTTTTGAAGACCCCCGAATCAATCACTTTTGAGAGGAGGTTTGTGGACGGGAGCAGCTCCCTCTGCCGAGAGCTGGTTTTTGTCTTCGTGTGAGACCCAAAACTTGAAGAAAAGTGTCCCTCCCCCATGTGCTGTGCGCCTCCCATCCCCAAGAAAAATATATCATTTTTTTTACTTTCTTTCCCATGAAAAATATGCCCGTGTTTTTTAGCTGTTGTTTACGACGGTTAATTTTTGTCAACTATAAATACATCTTCAATTTTTCATTTCATTTCATTCTTTTTCTCTTCCAAACTACAATAAAATAAAATGGATGAAAATAATTCTAATCTCTCAAAAAATTTCTTTACTTCTTAAAATATTGAAAAAAATACAATTTTTCAAAACTCTTACACTCGTCCCAATAAATAAAAATGTAAATAAGAAAAATATATTTACTACAAATTATATATATATATATATAATAGATATTATGAATATAATATAATATATATATATATGAAAAATAAAGTGGTATAGATACAGTGGAACCCATAAAAAAGTTGTTAGAGGTTTTTTATAGTGGATAGAGGTTTGAAGTTTTAATTTTTTTAGGTGGAGATGGTGTGGTATGTGGGGGCCACAAAAAAGCTCAAGAAAAGAGCTCTACGATTGTGGATGCTCTTAGTAAGTAAAAAAGAAGGACCGAGTGCTGCCACATAAGCTGCTACCTTATTTGGGGCAAACTTTTGGTACTTTTTAAGTGGTCATAGCATTACTCTAGCAAAAATTGTTTATTTGGTCATTATACTTTGACCAATTTTCACATTTTGCGACTGCACTATTTTTTGAACAAAATTTTTATTGTAGTTTTAAAAGGAGATGTAATTTTGTCATTATCCCTTACTGTCATACAATTTTTAACAGAACTAATTTTAATTGCATCCCCTAAAGTTGTTTAAAATGTTGGGAAATCTTTAATGATAGTTGGTTTAAGAAATAGATGATTTTTTGGTTCTTAAATTATTAGGGAGTCTATATTTAGGTTTAAAAATAAATAATATTTTATTAGCAAAGAAGGAAAAGATATATTCTCTAAATAGAAAAATAAGAGAAATATATTTAAATTAATTACTCTATACATTTTATCTAATTGTATCATAATATAATAAAATGTAATATTAAAGAAAATAAAAAAAATGTTAAGTTTAAAAGAAATCTAATCAATTAGCTAATTTTAAGAAAAAAAAATTAATTTATAGAATCTAGTCGTCAACACGTATTTTATTGAATGTAATTTACTTTTTATAAAGATAGTTTACTAGAAAACTGTAAACTTATATTTGTATTAATGTTCATTAAAATCATATTGTAATTGGAATTATAGACATAGAATTACAAAAAAAAGTAAAGTTTTGATCAACATATAGCAGCCAACATGAAAATTATGAAATGTTAAAAAAAATTCATAAATAGTTATCTTTTTTACAAGAATTATTTATTTTATGATATTTTATTTTTAATTTTTATGTAATAATTCATGTCATTATTACTTAAAAGAAAAATTACACTCATCAATTTTTATTGAAAAAATTGATGTCCTGCAATAACATTAGCTTAAATCCCTTTGAGTACCAACTACCATTAATGATCTTCCAACCTATTTAAAAAACTTTAGGGGAGGTGATTAAAATTAATTTTGTTAAAAACTGAATTACAGTAAGGGATAATGGTAAAATTACAATTTTTTTTAAAACTACAGTGGCAATTTTGTTCAGAAATAGCACATTGGCAAAATTTAGAGATTTGTTAAAGTACAGTGGCAAAATAGACCATTTTTTTCATTATTAATACTTTATAAAATTTTTTTGTTCCTAACTAGCTTTATATTTGTTGTTGGCCATGTTTATTTAATTGTTTTAAAGTTAAACTAAATAAAATATATTTTAGATAGTATAAAATCAATACATTTTCACTTGCATTCATTGTATGATTGATACAACAAGGGCATTTTGCTTATTTTTCTATCATAATCAATCTTGAGCCTAACATATTTAAAAAGTCAAAATCTATATATATAATAACTGTCGTGATCCTAGCTCAGCTAAATAAGATAAATTTTTGCCTAAAATCTCTTGCCGAAAATGAAAACTCATATCTATCTAATATTTACATCTGACCATGCATTGGGAATAAGAAACAATTTACACACAAAAAAATAATAATACAAATTTCTTCAATTCTCGGAACATGCACCTTTTAATATATTGCCTAATTCATGATAAGTTCTATACAAAACTAAACCTACTTTATTTAAGACCGAAAGAATAGGCCCATGAACCAGACTAGTTCAACTTCTTCTAATTTGTATTGAAAAACTTTTGGAAAAATTACTTCCCGGTCCACCTTCCTAAACTTTTTTACTCTAGTCCACCCTTTTTTTTTAACCGCTAAAAGGCACTTTGAGAATTTTCTTCCTAAAATGCCCTCAACAACATCGTTGCTTCAGATTTGAGATTCGAATCGATGTATAAATGATTTCATGTTGTTAATATAGTCTTTCCTCATGTTTGGGTATCAATTTCCATGTATAAAATACGAATTTGATCAAATTTGAATTTTTTGAGTTCATCCCATTTTTCTTTGTTCTTAGGCTGTTTTGGTCACTTTAATCTCTGTTTTAAGCTTCGAATTTGTTAAAAATCAATCACATATTGTTATCCTAATTTATTATTACATTTATGTACAATTTTTCTACCAAAAAATACTATTTTTGCGCTCCAAATCGAGCTTGACAGTGTGCTGTCCGAAAACAAAGGGAGATGTTCTTGGACTGATTTAATTCGTCAATCGCAGTATGCTGGGCAACGTAACGGGGATCGACCTGCTCGGTCAGGTCGCAGGGGTCGAGGGGACAGCGTCCTTTGTGGGGGTTCGGGGGCAACACCCCCGAAAGGTAAATGAAAATCAAGTTTCCTCCAGCGGTTGAAATTCAAACGGTGTCTTGGTTGGCTCATCGCGATGTCTTGGTTGGCTCATCGCGATGCCTTTGTTGCTCATCGCGATGCCTTAGTTACTTATCACGATGATTAACCCACGCGATGCCTTGGATTACTCATTGTGATCCCTTGTGTTACTGATGCGCGCGTGTTTTTCTTTCATTAGTCGCATAATCGTCTTTTCGCCCCAAAAATGCCTTTTTCCGGTTTTAAAAAAAGATGATTGGACTGGAGCGATTACAAATGTTTAAAAAGGGACCGGCCCGTAATTCACCCAAAACTTTTGTTAATCCTTGAAGGATGAAACTGAATTACTCCATGAATTTCATTGAAAGATGACAACAAAACTTTTACAACCTTGGAGAGAATTTGTTTTAAGAGAAAGAGAGACAAATTGCAGTATGTCAATTACTTACAAATTAACTAACTAACTGACTTATTTAATAGATAGCCAGCTAATTAATATAAACCCCTCTAATAGCCCCTTAATAATAAGAAAGTTACATTTGCTACCCCTGAGGTTCAACACATATTGAAAATCAAGTAATTACACTTGTTACCCCTGGACTTCAACATGGACTTCAACATGAGCTGAATCTTTATTATCCCCCCTCAAGGTGAGAGGAGTAAATATATTCAGGACTTTCAACTTGGAAAGTGATCGAAAGAACTGAGCCGATTCCAAGGCCTTTGTAAAGAGATCTACTGGTTCTGATGTGGAGATATGTTTGATAGCAATGAGCCCTTGAAGAATCAATTCCTTTACAATATGACAATCCAAATCTATATGCTTTGTTCTCTCATAGAAGATTGGATTGGCAGCAATGTGCATGGTTGATTTATTGTCACAGAATAGAGGTATTGGAAGAGAAGATAGAACCTTGAAATCTTTCAGCAGAGAGACTAACCATTTTACCTCACAGTAGGCACTAGCCATGCTTCTATACTCAACCTTTGCAGATGACCTACTCACAGTAGGTTGTTTCTTGCATTTCCATGATATCAATGAATTGCCCAAGAACATACAGAATCTAGCCACAGATCTTCTGGTGATAGGGCATGATGCCCAATCTGAGTCACAATAAACCTAAAGAGACAAGTTACCATCAGTAAAAAATAGAAGACCTTGTCCAGGATGCTCTTTAAGATACTTCACTAGCCTCAAAGCTGCATGTCAGTGTTCCTCAATTAGTTTGAACATAAATTGGCTGAGCACTTGCACTGTATAGGCAATATCTGGTCTAGTAATAGTGAGGTAAATTAACCTCCCCACTAGTCTTCTGTAAGTAGTAGGATTTGGAAACAGAGGACTGCAGCTTGTGGCAAGTTTGTAATGCTGCTCAATTGGAGTAATGGAAGGCTTAATTAGCATTAATAAGCCTTGTGCCAGTAATAACATCCAAAGCATATATTTTTTGATGAAGACAAATGCCACTAGCATTTCTGGCTATCTCCAATCCAAGGAAGTACTTTAGTGATCCTAGATCTTTGATGGGGAATTTGGAGTATAAGAAAACTTTGACTGTATCAATCAAAGAAGGATTAGAATATGTAATCAACAGATCATCAACATAAACAAGAATAGCAACAAATCATGTATCATTGTCTAAAGTGAAAAGAGTGTAATCATTTTGAGACCTTTGAAAACCAAATAGAATAAGAGTTGTAGAAAACTTTTCAGACCACTGTCTAGGGGCCTGTTTAAGACCATAAAGAGATTTGAGAAGTTTGCAGACAACATGAGTGTTAACAAGAGGAAGACTATAAGAATTTCCTTGAGGTAAATCCATATAAACTTCTTCATGTAAATCACCATGAAGAAATGCATTAGAAATATCCATTTGAGTAATAGGTCAGTGCTTGGTAGTGGCAACAATAAGAAAGACTCTCACAGAGGTCATTTTAGCCACACGATCAAAGGTTTCAAAGTAATCATTACCTTCTGTTTGAGTGAAGCCCTTTGCAACAAGCCTAGCTTTATACTTGTCCACAGTATCATCTACATTATGTTTTATCATGTAGATCCATTTACATCCTACTGTATGCTTCTCAGTAGGTAAGTACTTGTAAAGACCAAGTATTATTGGACTCTAAGGCATGCAATTCACTATCCATAACTTTACACCAAAGAGGATCCTTCATGGCTTGAGAATATGACTAAGCATGTGTAATCTTTGAATTTTATAGGGACATTTCTAGTCCTTTGAGGTCTGGAAAAGGTAGCAATAGGTCTATGCATATCAGGAGCCTCATAAGAATCCTGCATTTAAGAAGCCCTTTGAATGTTGTGATTAACAGTAGTATTTGTTTCACCAACAGAAGTATACTGAGGAATCTCATCATCACTAAGGCTCATTCATTTGAATAGGAAAAAGCTCATTAGTGGAAGTTGTGCATACATCAGATTTAAAAGGAAATATAGTTTCATAAAACACAACATCCCTGCTATAATATAATTTAAAGTACGGAAATATAATTTAAAGTAGGAAAAATTATATAAATAACCATCGTATTAGCGTTTGGTAATCGATTTGACCCCGTATTCCCAATATCTAAATTCTAACCAATGTACTCACGAATTGAGTGCAATGCAGTCCTTTTGACTAATGGTCCATCCATTTTTTAACGGTCGTTAACTCTCCATCCTATTTTTTAACAGAGCTACTGATATAGTGTACGTGAGTCATTTTATGAGGGGTATCCAAGTTCGTCACGTGCACACCATGCGTTTCCCTGAGTTTTTGGGCTTGAAGACTTCTGACTGCTGTTGAAGAAGTCAAATTTCGGTTTAGATCTAGTCATAGGAGTCTTGGATAGGCCCGAAAGAAAAAGTTTTGACTATAAAGGTCTTGGTTCGGTGCCAGCCAAATAAATAATGCCATTTTAAAATGAGAATTGTTATTTACACCCCAAATACTACTTAGTACACCCCACCCAAATATTTTCAACCCCTCAAAATACTAGGTACACCCCCAATTAATTTTCTATTTTACCCTTACTAATATTTTCCCCAAAATACTAAGTACACCCCACCCCAAACACACCTCACCCCATCCTCCTCTTTTCTGGTACACCTCACCTCTTTCCTCCTCCCTTCCCCCCCCCCAACAGCGCCTCCTTCCTCCTTCGCACCCACCCACCGCCCGTACCATAGCCCGCACAGCCTCACCTTTGCTTTGATTTTTTTTTAACACCCCTCTCCTCCTCCTTCCCCTCCACCCCACACACAATTCGCTCCCTTCCTCTTTTTTTTTTTTTTTTCCTTAAAACAGTTTATTTGGCACGGCACTGGGTTACCGAACGCCCATAGTGCTGTTCGGCACCCCTACCGAACATTACTATGGGTGCTCGGCACCCCTGCCGAACATTACTATGGGTGTTCGGTAGAGGTGCCAAATAGCCATAGTAATGTTCGGTAGGGGTGCCGAACAGCCTAAAAAATGAAAAAAAAAATTAAAAATAAGGGTATTTAGGTCTAAATTTATAATGACATTTTTATAATTTTTATTAGGGGGTGTACTCAGTAATTCTATGGTTGTAAATAGTAATTCTTTTTTAAAATGGCTCCTTTAAAAAAATAGGATGGAGAGTTAACGACCGTTAAAAAAATGGATGAGCCGTTAGTCGGAAGGACTACATTGCACTCAATTTGCGAGTACATTGGTTAGATTTAGGATATTGGGAGTAAGGGGTCAAATCGATTACCAAATGATAGTACGATGGTCATTTATATAATTTTCCCTTTAAAGTATGACGGTTGTTTAATTAATTAATTTTTTTGTTAAAATAAAAATTTTGAAAAAAATTATAGTTGTCATTTGTCATGATATAAAAACCAAAATAAATTATGAATTAATGATAATTCAACTGGCTATTGCCTCCAGGCTCTCCACCTGCGCGAGTGTTCAGCTGTGAAGTCCTAATAGAGGTAGCAAATTTGCTACCTCTCTTAGGACTAAGATAAAATTTAATACCCTTTTATTTTAACTATTGAAAATGCTATAACCTTCAACTAGGTATCATTATTGGACTTGCGCTAAGTCACTTTTTTGAACGAATTCTAAATTACACCGTTGTACTCGAGCTATAACTTTTGGCATGGATGGTATCGGTATCTGTCGAATGTCCCACGGGCCACTAACCCACTATAAGAACTATAGTCGATTTACAGAATAATTGACCAAATTATGATCGATCGACCAACCGACGGGACCCCATTCCTGCAAAATGATTGAGTGGTGGCAAAGGGAAATGGTACCATTATTGAGTTGGCGCACGTGCATGTGCACGAAGGAGAAAATCCCCCCATCCATTTCTGTCGGTAAGTTACCATCTTTTCAAGTATTGAAATACTCCTATTCTATTGGCTATCTCTACTCTACTATGTATTCTTATATACTTTTGAATATCCTTTTATGGAATTAGGATAATTATAACTTGGCCTAAAAAAAAAAAAAAGATAATTATAACTCATAAATGACGGTAAATAAAAACTTAGGGATATAGAGTTCGTAATAGACGAATATTACTCTACTTTGACTTATGTTTATTTTGATAAATTCTTTTTTAATAATGACTTGAAAACTAATAAAGTCTGACTTAGCACACTTTGAAGCTTAACGGGTCTCATGTGAGACATAATCTGTAAAACGGATTCACTTTTAGCATTAAAAGTGTTACTTTGTATCTTAAATGAATATTACTCCCTCCGTTCCACTCAAATAGTACACGTTTGAAAAGTCTAATTAATAAGAGATATATTAGTGTCATTCAATTTAGTCATAATTACAAAAATACTTAAGTACAACCAACATGATTACAACACAAGTGAAGTGTAAAGATGAAAGATTATGAAAATTGTAAGCATAATTTTTAAAAAGTGGACTCTTTAAGTGAAACATCCTAAAATAGTATATTGAACTATATACCTGGAACGAAGGGAGTATCATTTTTTTTTCATTTAAGATGCAAAGTAACTCTTTTAAAGCCAATAGTCATGCTATTATAGGAGAAAGTGACAGTTTTAGGGAAAAAAATGATAATTTTTGATAATTTCTATTTAAATGTAAAGTGACACTTTTAAGACCAATAGTGACGCTTTTAGGACAGAAAATAACAGTTATTAGTGATCCGTAAAATACAAAATGACACTTTTAAGGTCAAGAGTGTCTGTCTTATGGATTATTTTGTAAGTTTTTGCCTAAATGAATATCACCGCATTGAGTTGGTATAGTCGATTTTTTCGATTTCTTTGGGTTGGGTGGAGTGGTGGTGGTGTTGTGTGTGGGGAGTGGGGTGGGGTGGGGGTGCGGGGGGAGGAGGGTGGCATCTGCCTCTGTGGAAGACTGTCCTGGGATGTGTAGTGCACTCATCTGGCTATCCAGGTTAGACCTTGTGTAATGGTTGAGCTACTTTCTTGTGACATAGCTAGTCATCCAACCCAACTATGAGTTCCATTTTTCAAGGCTAGTAGTTCATGACTCTTACTGTACAGGTCCTGCCTAAGAGCAGGAACAACTAGGAAACCTATTTTATTACAAAAATAGTACTTATTAAGCTACTCAACAAAAACATCCTTCAAACAATGTACAAACTCCAACAAGTTTACATACCATACTATATTTATCTCCATTAATTTAATATCTTTACATCTTTATATATTAAATTCGTAAAAAATCAATCTGGTGTCCAAATTAAATAAATCAAGTCTCTATTTATAGATAAAACTGTGTACTTTAATACAAAAAAAAAGAAGATTTTTTGAGGTCGAAAATGACCAAAAACAGCAAGAAAACATTTTGTTACAGTGCTCGTGTCAGCGCTACAGTGCTCGTGTCAGGAAACCTTTTTTTTTCAAAAATCTTGTCCAAAATAACGTCATTTTGGTCCCTTTTAAGCTAAAACTACGTCGTTTTGTGGAGGATTTTTTAGTTAAGCGTCGGGAGCCAATCCAATTTTAAGCTATTGGAATGATACTTTGTTGGATGGGTTGATACCCAATTGCTCCCTCGTTGTTCCTGCTCTAATATTTATTTATTATTATTATTATTTATTTATTTTTTACGGGCACACAAACTTTACATGGAGTCATCAATATATATATTTGTGATAAATTTCCATTACACATTATGCAAAACACATTTACTCGTACTTACAACTTGTTTATCATTACATTAAAGGTCACTCTTATAAAACATTATCATGTCCACACCGCAATCATTCTCCGTGAATTAAATGGCCCATAAGTAACTATCAAGGATTTTCAAATATCTTTGATTCAGAGAGAAGAACATCCAAGATTCCTTAAAGACAAAAGAGTAATTCACATGGGAGCTGGGGACAAGCAGGAGAAAAATTCCAGCAACAAACAAGAAAGAAAGAAAGCCATTCCATTATAAATTTCACGGGAAAAGAAAGACAAAAGAAAGTTGCTCACAAATAAGAGTCATTCTTCATGTCATAATTCTATTTGGGAATATGAATTATGTGCCATTGAATCAATGTTTGAGCTACCCACATTATGACATTCCCAATCCCAAAGCTCAAAACCCTAAAGAAAGAATGTCACAAAATATATCTAGCTACTAGCTAGTAGTAGCAAGGACACATAGGACCCCATCCCTGTGTGAAATTTCCTAACTTGCAGCAATGGAAAATGCTGACATTGTCACTGTGGGTCTCCCAAATTTCACAGATTTGGGTGTAAGATATTGTCTATTGAAAAAAGAGACTGACATCAAGAGCTACTAAAAAGGGTGTGTGACAGTGTGTGACACAAATGAAAGACTAGATCTAGCTTTGCATTTCACATTTCTTTTAACTTATATATATATGGGAACACCTATAGTGGTGTTGTGACCAAGTTTGAATATTAAGTTGCTATTAGTATATAGTTTTTGGTAAAGTTGGGTTTGGGATGATGGCAGAATTCAAGCACTTGGTGGTGGTGAAGTTTAAGGAAGAAGTGGTGGTGGATGATATCTTGAAAGGGTTGGAGAAGCTTGCCTCTGAGGTTGACTCTGTCAAGTCCTTTGTCTGGTAATTAGTCTTTATATCTATTGCTCTTATTGCTTCTTGTATTATCTTGTTAATTACAATATGTCATAGACAGATCCAGAACTTCTTAAGTTGGAAATTTGGCTCTTTCGACGCTCCAGATTTAATGAGAAAATGATATAACGGCTATGAAATCAACAGGTTTTGAACTCTGTTCAAGGACGAATTACACGATGGTTTTACGAATTACCTCGTGTGAGTTCGTACCTAATAACAAAATGGAAGACTTTCGGCTTATGCTATGAACACACTTACACCACGAACAATATAATCTGCAATTCCTCCTCGTAGGATTGATATCACGTAACACGAATACCAAAGAGAGTGAATTGTAAATATATTTATTAAGGCAAAAATATATGTAGGTCCGATGATAATCTTTTACCACATGTCCGCTCATGGTTTTGGCGAAACTCATTTCCCCGTACTTATGACATGTTTACCGTTATGCCCTTGAACATAACCATCGATGCTATAAAAATTTACCAAAAATGGCAATCCATATGAGGTGATATTCGATAAGAGCTCACACCATGATCATTTTCTTCAATAAACAGGGGAGAAGATATTGAGAGCATGGAGATGCTTAGGCAAGGGTTTACCCATGCCTTCTTGATGACATTCGACACCAAAGACGACTACACCGCGTTTACGACCCACCCTAACCACGTCGAATTCTCGGCTACATTTTCAGCAGCTGTTGAAAAGATTGTCCTCCTTGATTTCCCTGCTGTTCTTGTCAAGCCACAGCCGGCCGCACCACCAACAGAGTAATTTAATCATCCACAAAAATGAGAATATTTACTTTTATGTACTCCGATCCTCCACAAGATTATTGCCTCTATGCATCTTCTTGTATTTCAAGTATTGGAATCTATTGTGCTTTTTGTAATAAATGTATGCTACTGGCCATATATTTGTCTGATTATAGTCCTTCTAAGCTTATTTGCAAAGTTGATGGTTAATTTGGTTAGAGAAAGGACGGAGGAGTAAATGTTAAGTGCAATGATGATACCCTAACATGGTATCACCATTCAATATCGATGATACAAATTAGCAGCGTTATCATTGCACTCAATATTTTTCCGTCTTTCCTCGTGTTTCGCAGAGTTCCTAAAGATCATAGAATAAAATGCACAAAAAGGAAAACTAAGTCAAGTCTTCACATGCCCAACAACTAATCAAGTCTACATAAGAGCACCTCCAACAGGAGGTTCATAAGTTTTTATAAAGCTTTATGAAAAGGTTTACAGTTTACACCATCAAAGTGAAAATAAAGTTGCTAACTAGGATGGGATAGGTTCACATTTATGAACCGCTGATGCTTTGCTAATTCATAAAAAAAAAAAAAAACATTTTGTATTCCTTTCTTTCCACTACAACGGCTAGGTTGATTCATAAAATAAAATAAAAACAATTTTTTATCCAATGCACTACAACGACTCCTTTTGGCAAAAAAAAAAATGAACGTTTCAATATACCCATTGCAAAATGGCTAATTAAAAAAAAGTATTATTTTAAATGTAATTTTTTCTATAAATAGGATTTTAATTTTTTTTTTCCATTATATTCTCTCAAACATATTCATTCTTTCTGTACCTTCTTATTAAACTACACAATTTTTTTATTTCACTTCTTTTGTTATGGATAGCGATTACTTTACGAATTTATTAAACTCTTCAAATGTCGAAGATTCTGCCAATGCCCGAACTCCTTCAAATTTTCAAGGTCCTCCAAATTTTTCAGCTTTGCCGAATTTTCAAGCTCCACCAAATTTTCATTTTCCAAATTTTGAAAGCCTTCCACATTTGCAAGTTCCTCCAAATATTCAAGGTACTTCAAATGTTCCAAGTTTTTCTTATCCTTTGTATTCTCAATTTCCCTTATATTCGAACCATGAATATTTTAACCCGACTATGGCAAATCAATATACACCAGGTTCTTATAACCCAGCTATGTGTAGTGGACATCCAACAACACCGATTGATACAAGAAGGGATAGTATCGGTGAGTCTGAAATTTAACCCTTTTCCACCCAATAAGGGTTGGAAAATATTATTCTTGATGATGAAGTGGACAATCAAGCAAAAGACATGTATAAAATAAAGTGGAGCATTGAAGAGGATAAAATGCTTGCAAGTGCTTGGCTCGTTATAATTTCAACAGATAGCGTTAGGGAAACTCCCAACATGATACGAAAACTATAGATCAATATTGTAGCGGGTGGTCCGATGACCAAGTGAAGGAAACTACACGTGGTCTTTATCACTCAATACGTAAAAATTTCAAATACAAACATGTGTGGACAATGGTACAAGATGAGCCAAAGTTAGAAAAGTAGAAAAGTAGGAAATCAAGTGGACATTCTTCTAAAAGGACAAAGACATCTGAATCAGGGACATACACATCATCATCCGATGCGCATACGAGCATCAACATCGACGACAATGTAGTCGAAGTCCGCCAAATTGGTCAAAAGACGGCAAAGAGGAAAGGAAAAGCAAAAACCACCAAGAAATATGAAAGCAAAAGTAACGAAATATGGGGTGAGTTGCATTAGTATTTTGAATTACTAATATATATTAATGAATAATTGAAAGATAAAATTAAGGAATTAATAAATTATTTGTTGGACATAATAGAATTTTTTATAATTTTTTATGTTTTAAAATGATATATTTATTTTTGAAAATAAATTTATTACTTTAAAATATATATTTGTAAAAGATTAAAATATTTAGTAGTGGGTTCATACTATAACGTTTTTATGGATTTATGTATAGTGGAAAATATATTTATAGAGAAAATATTTATAAGCTGGTGACGTGGCAAAAAGAATAAATTTTTTGAAATGTTTATGACTGTGGATGCCTTAAGAGATGCGAGAGTACTTTTGCTGACGTGGGTAGAATTCGTCAACCATCCACGATGCGACACGTGACACCACTACAAGGCTAATTTGGGCAATACAATTAAGGCCAAACTCAAGGATGTTGAGTTGGAATTAATATTTGTTTTTTCTTAACAAACGCCAATGAAAAGCAAACCTCCCAATTCATCTTGCTCTCTCTCTCTCTCTCTCTTCTCTCACGACACAACACACCCGAAGCATATCAAATAACAACCATGTCATAGAACTGGCAATGGGTTGGGCCGGGTCAGCCCCACCCCAACCCATTGGGCCAAGCTTTGAAAATCGGACCGGGCCGACCCAAACATGTATCGGACCTCTAAAACTAAAGCTCAATCTCTCTTAACATCGAGTTGGGCCGGCCCAGCCCGCAGGACGAAGCATTATTTCACACCGTATTGGAATTAATTTTGACATTTTTGAGAGCCAGCACGCCAGGCCATCGGGCTGAGACTTAAAATCAGGCCGAGCCGCCCAGCCCAAATTTGCTCTGGGCCTCCAAAACTAAAGTCCAGCCCGTCCTAAAGTCAGATTGGCTGGGCAGTCCATTGGGCCGGACCAATTTTACCGGTTCTAGTAGTAAGGCACTAAGGCAGCGGTGTACTCTTTCTCTCTTCTTAGTTCTCAATGTCACGCTCTCTCTATTAGAGATGTCAAAAGGGCCGGAGCCTGACATGCTGCCCATTTAAACTAAAAAAGAAAAGAAAAAAAAGATGATAAGAGTATTAGATATTCTGACCCGTTTAAAATACAAATTTTTTGAATAGGCAGTTTAACAACCCGCGGGCTGGCTAATATAATGTGTAGAGTTGGCAATGGGTTAGGCCGAGCCAGCCCAGGCCCAGTACATCGGGCTAACACATAAAATTGGGCCGGACCGGGTTGGGCCAGCCCAAAGTTTGCATCGGACCTCAAACCTCTAGCTCAGCCCAGCCCAGTCCAGTCACAAGTCATCGAGCTTTTGGGCCATCGGGCCAAATCAGCACAAATTTGTACCAAAACATATTTTCTATAAAATTTACAAGTTATTACATAAAAAAATTTTCAAAACTCATTCCAAGTCTACAATTTATAAAATAAAATCTACAAATAATAAGTCTCATCTTGATGGATTAAAATACAACTACATTAATAGTTTGTAGACAGGAGAAGTGAAAAATACGTTAGAACACAAGTCTACAATTGTTTGGACGTTTGATGTTTGCACTTCGCAGGCTCGCAGCAGATAACCAGATTAGATACGACGGTATATGAGTAATGAGTTAGTGAATGTGGTTGACTAATTGTGGGTTTGTATGTACAGGCGTACAGCCTGTATCGGGCTGGGTTGAGTTAATAAAAGTGTATCAAAATGATTTGAAAAGACTTAAAGCAAATGACTTGAATCTCCACTAAAAGACTTAAAGTAGCGAAAATGATTTGAAAAGTTTGAATTGAAAAGTTAATAAAAGTGTATCGGACTGGGCTGAGTTTGCCCAAAAATTTTGAATTTTTTTGTCCAAGCCCAATAAGTCCACTGGCCTATCGGGCTGGGCTAAAAAAACCTAAAAATTTTCGGGCCTTCTAAATTAAAATCCAAACCCCTCATAATATCGGGTTACTGAGTTGGGCTAATTTTGCCGGCTCTAAATTAATGAGATAATGAGGTACATAATAGGCCAAATCAATTGAATTTAGGCCGTTCCTTGTAAACAAACCCTGGGCAACACAGCCCCGCAACAGACAACAGTACTGCAGCTCTTTCGCCAAACTACTACTCTCTATGGGTCTCTCTTTTTCTCCTATCGAACATTGGAACACGGCCCACAGCGGCGCAGGGCGCAAGCTGCGTAACCCCCGCCCGGCCTTACCGGAGTTCATTACCGCCGATTTTGTCACTGTACGCTCTCGCTCTGTCTCTCTAGATTATTTCTCTCTCTCGATCTTGATTTACTGTTGCTAAATGATAGTTAAGTTGCATACTTTCTTAATTAGTTGGCAAATATTAATAATTTCAAAGAGGCTACAAGCTGCAAAATATGAGAAAAATGTTAAATTATAGGCGAACAGCTAGTTGCAGGTGACTCCCTATTGCTTTCTAATTGAAGCCTTTTTCAATTTTAGATGAAGCTGTTCTTATATAGATATGCAATCTCTGTTCGTTTTGTTTTAACCGTTGAGTCTTAATTTTCATCGTATTACTACTTGAATTACAGTGGACTGGTACTTGTACATAATCAATGGACCCTCAACCCGAACCGGTTAGTTACATCTGTGGAGGTTTGTATTTTTCACTGTCTCTGTATGTATATTAACATGGATGAATTAAAATTTTTTTTTCTTTCTGGGAACGGCAATGATTTTCTGTAACTGTATGTTTTTGTAGATTGCGGACAGGAAAACACTCTGAAGCCTGGTGATGTGATTCAGTGCCGTGAGTGTGGTTACCGGATCCTCTACAAGAAGCGAACCCGTAGAAGTAAGTCTTCTCTTTTGCTTTTTTTCCTTTAATACTACATTGCAGTTGTGATTGTTTTTCACAAAGAGAAATGGTTAACTGTATCCTTCTTTAAATTTATGTCTCCCATAATTCTTGCCCTTTATAGTTGTTTCATTTTTCCATTTTCTCATACAGGGGTCTGTGTAGTTTTTTCTCTTTGTTAGGCTCAAATTTATTCAGTCTTATGGTGTATCAATTGCGTACTATAATTGAATCTTTAACAAGTCACTCGCGTCTATTGTTTCCAGCTCTTTTGTGATCTCAATTGCTTTTCTTGGCCCTGCTTGTTTATATTTTGATTATTGTTTACCCTTTTTGTGTGCTTATTTCTCGTGCAATGTTATTTTTATCAACTGAAGTGGATGAATGATAATATAGCATCATAGTAGCAGATACCCTCAATCTTACTATGGGGAAGTGTATTGAAAGAGTGTATAGTAAATATAAAATGCCAAGCTAGTGGACACACTTACGTTTGTCTGGATCTTTGGTTATCAAGTTGAATGCAATTGACTAGTTTGTGATCTTAGCAAGCTTAATCTGACGTGCATTGTTAAAAAACATCATTTTCATCTCCTTAATATATATATATATATATATATATATATATTTGTTTTAAAGAGAGAATACCCTGATTCTATGAGATTGTTGGTTGCGTTCTCAGTGAAGCAAGTGATTTCATAATCAAGGGAATCTATATATATAAAAGCAAAATAGTCTAAACATAGTAAGATCCCGCCAAAAACATGTTGCCAAATATGGAAAGTCATATTTATATAACATAAATAGCTTGGTCATGCGTTGGGAACATTATATATACTAGATTTGTCCTTGATTTATAAAAAGGTTCATTAAGAATGTGCACATTGTCTTGGAATATGGACAGTATTTTGATTACACTTGGAATATGAACAGCCTTGATCTTGATTGCATATGTGATTTAATATATGTGATACAAACATTTTTATTTTTTACTAAATTATAAATTGCTGTTTTAAACACCTAAAAGATGTCAATGAAACCTGAGTATTGCAAATAATATAAATAGGTGCGTTCCTTTGAAAATCCTCCAGTTGTTAGCAGTTGAATAACTTCAGTTTATAGTACGAAGATATTGTGCAAAATGCCTCCTCCTTTAAGTTTAGTATGAGTCATCAATCTAACAAACTTGTAGACATTGAAACTTCAATTAGTACGCATTTATAGTGTACATGAGGTCACAACTTTAAGAAGATAAAGAAATCATCTATTTCTAAGAAGAATGTTCAAGAACAAGAGGATGAAGCTTACTATTAAGCAAGGGAAAGGTGAACATGGAGTTTACTAGAAATCGTTTCACATGTTGAACTATTCAAGTTTGTTGTTTATTTTTTTAATTAATTTATTTATATCGATAAAATTCCCGTGCATCACACGGGTACTATACTAGTTGTAGTTAAATTTTATGGTGTTCAACGTACTCAACGTATTGGTCTAAAACATTATCACACCATTGATTTTCTTATGTTCCCATAAAGCATCCTTGAGAATACAAAAACGTTATTACGTCTCTTGAGATTGTTCTGCTTGGATGGCTGTATTCTGTCTCCATTAGGTTATATAGTGCTTGTTGTAGCTGTAAATTTGATGTCTATCACAATGTACTACTTATGAGCATTTATAATTTTGGTAGGCTTTTCCTTCTTATAAGAAGATTACTGAGTTGACTTATCACAGTGGCTTGTGTTGGAAATTATTAAGGCCAGCGGATGATGTGCTTGTTTCAAAATGAACATCTGGATGTTTGGCAGAATAGTGATCGCTGCTGTGAAAATTATTGCAACTTCAAATGTTTTTTCCATTGTAATTGTGAAAAGTCTTCTTAACATTTTTGAAGCATCTTAATGTTTGATATAAGTCAATACTCGAAATCTGACTAAATTACTTATTCAATTATTCCTGGGTTGTTATCTAACTACTATTGGCCTCTTCTTCCATTTGTTCGTCACATACTAACTCTATAATTGGAAGGATCCTGTACTAGCATAACTTTTAGGTAGTTCATAGTTGTAATTATATTAAGGGCAGAGAAGTGGATGTTTTAGTGTCTTTATTAAACTGTTTAAGGATTGGTATTTGTTTGGTTATATTTGGTTAGTTGGAGTATTGAGAAATGCTTGTACAACTAATCGATTTACAATCATTGGAAACTACATTAAAGATACTATCTATTGCAACTTTAAGAATCTGTAAGAACAAAATTGATATAAATCTTGGGTCAAAACTTAATCAAGTTTACCCCCCAAAAAAAGTTGCAGTGGACAATATTTTTTGAGACAGAAGGAGTATTGTTTTTTGGTCAGTTGGGCTTGTCCTGTTCTTCCACCCTCAGATAGGTTGAAGTTTGCGCCTAATAGTAATATGTAAATTTGAACATTTTCCATGTTGATGCACTTTTAGTGACGTTTAACTTCTTCCAACCCCCGATCCTGGTAGTTACGACAGATGTCTTTTTCAAAATGTAAATGCACTTAAGAAATTCTACTAGTAATTGATAGAGATACCATGTTATCAATATCTGTAAACATACACCTCTGCTTAGAGGCATGCTTTTTAATTGCCAACATTATTAGAGCTGGCAAGTGTATTTTTCTTTCCTTAAAACTGTCTGGTAGTTGTCCTTGGCTTGTGATTTCATTTCACTATGTCACCTTCAACTTTTCCAGTACCCTTCTCTATTTGTGCATGAACCTTTCCACTTTTCCTGGTTATCCCTTTGATTCATTCCCATATGTAAATGCAATTAACTTTGGGTACCTTCTTCTGTTGCAGTTGTTCAATATGAAGCACGCTGAAGGAAACAACATACAACTTACTGAAGTGACAACAGAGAGGCACCTTTGTTAATTGTGTTTAGACTTCGGTACCTCAAATGACAATTTTCATGTATCATTTCTTATCAAGATGAGATTTGATAGCATTATGTGAATGTTAGTAATCTACCTGTTGTTAATGTGTATAATATGGTGTGATTGTCCGACTATGTGATTACTGATCATGTTCGCCATTATATGATTTGTTTTGCTTTATGCTCCACTAGCCATGTTCGCCCTAGTCTTTAGATTTGCACTTTGGAGCCCCCTTCCTCAAATTGCAGCATGTTAGTGTTACGAGCTATGTCAACACGACTCTGTTTTACTTTTGTGCTTTGAACCCTATCTCCACAATTTACCAAAGCTAGTAGAACCTGTGAAACTTTTCGGGGTTGGGTTGGGTGGGGGATCTGCTCCTATGGAAGACTGTCCCGGGCTTGTGTAGTGCACTCATCTGGCTAGCTAGGGGAGACCTTGCGTAATGGTTGAGCTACTTCCTTGTGACTAACATACTCCGTTTCAGGCATGTAGTCAATTTTTTTTTTTAAAGTCAACATTGATTAAATTAAATGAAAAATTTACGTATTTTACTTATATTTTAAGAAAAAAAAATTTTAATTAAAAAATACCTTAAGAATATTATGAATTATTACTTTTATTATTTTATAAAAATAACTAAATTTATGTAAATTATCGGTTAAATTTTAATTAAGTTTATCCAAAAAAATAAATAGTAATTTTTTTACATGAAATGGTGGGAGTATACAGCTAGTCATCCAACCCAACTACTAATTCCATTTTTCAAGGTTACTTTTCACGAATCTTATGGTACAGTTCTTTCAAGAGTTATGAATACAATTTCATAATCAAGAGCCCGTTTGTTTGTGCGTTTTGACCAAAATGCAGGGTTAAAACGCAGCTTATTCCTTAACTTAGCGTTTCAATGCTGCGGTAGAAAAAGCTGCGTTTTCAAAACGCTGGAATTCCTAGTTTTTTCCAAAACGCAGATTTTAAAACGCAGTAGGGAATAAAAAGCTGCGTTTTGACATAATATTTTGGTGTAGCGTTTTGAAAACGCAGCGTTTCTAAAACGCAGATTATTTAAAACGCGGCTTTTTTCTTTATAAATACGTTTGGGATATTATGTCAAAACGCTGCTTTTTATTCCTTATTGCGTTTTAAAATTTGCGTTTTGGGAAAAAACTAGGAATTCAGCGTTTTAAAAAGTGCGTTTTGAAAACACAAAGATTTTCTACCGCAGATTGAAAGTTAAGAATAAGCTGCGTTTTAACCCTGCGTTTTGGCCAAAACGTGCGAACAAACGGGCTTTTATAAAGAAAAAGGCTGCGTTTTAAAAACGCTACATTTTCAAAACACTGCGTTTTAAAAAGACTACACCAAACGAGTCTAAGTCTCCTACCCAAGACTCCTAACCAATTAAGAATTTATGATTCCTTAAAAGGCATGTGACGACACACATGTCATTTAAAATGTCAACAATATATACACCTATGACATACTCCTTCCGTTTCTAAATTATTATCCAGTTTGATATATAAATTGAATATTTTTAAATACAAATTTGAAGTATATTTTATTTTTTAAAATCATAAAATACGTAATTTTTAATACTTTAAAATTTTTACAAATTACGTGTTTTAAAATAAAAAAAATAAAAATATATACCTCAAATTTGTATTTAAAAAATAATTTATTTAATTTAAAAAAATTAAACAGTATAATAATTTAAGAACGGACTGGGTTCACGTGGGAGACTGGGAGAGCTAGGGACCAGCAGGAGAAAAAGTACAACAACCAAACAAGAAAGCCATTCCATTAAAAATTTCACGGTAAAAGAAAGACAAAAGAAAATTGCCTTCAAATAAGAGTCATTCATGCCATAATTCTATTTGGGAATATGAATTATGTGCCATTGAATCAAGAGAATCGCTGTTCAGACCCTCATTTACTCTTAAGTATACTCCCTTCGATTATTATAAAAATGTCATTATAAAAATTAATCTATTTACCTTTATAAATTTCAACCCTAAGTGTGTTCTATCACTATTGACCGAACACCACCAATGCAATGGTGTTCAGTTAATCATGTCCGAACAATATATACCTAGGTTACTTCGAATTTCAACCTAAAATGTAATTATTTTACACAAACCACTAATTTTGAACTCAAATTATAAAGAAAAGCACAGCTAACTTAACCCTAAAAAAAATCATAGCTAATTTTGAACTTGAATTTCACTTTGTCTTTGTTATTTTGCGTATTGGGTAGGGGGTGTTCAACAAAGAATACTTCTTCAAATGCTAAAGACAGACCAATTTGCTTTTCAAAGATGGATTCTTAGCATGCTAATAGCAAGCCGGTCCATAACTTCTTTCTTCTTAAAAGGAAAAGAAATATCACATGCTCTTGTGGCCAAAGGGAACTCAAGCAGCAAGGGGGATGCGTATGAATGATCCTCAAAGAAAAAGAATAGGGTAAAATAAAAAAATTAGAGAAGGGGTGTAATTAGTATTTAATGAAGTTTACAATTTAGGGGTTCTGAAGTGGGATTGCGAATAACAATCTCATGGCTCAATGTTTGAGCTACCCACATTATGACATTCCCAATCCCAAAGCTCAAAACCCTACCTACTACTCTACTAGTAGTAGCAAGGACACATAGGATCCCATCCGTGTGTGAAATTTCCTAACTTGCAGCAATGGAAAATGCTGACATTGTCATTGTGGGTCTCCTCAGATTTCAGGCCATTCTTTCACAGATTTGGCTGTAAGCTATTGTCATTTGGAAAAAGATACTGACAACAAGGGCTACAAAAAAAGGGTGTGAGTGACACAAACAAAGGACTTGAGCACTTGGTGCAGTTCACATTTCACATTTCTTACTTATATATATATATATATATATATATATATATAGTTTGAATATTAAGCTGATATTAGTATATAATATAGTTTGGTGAAGTTGGGTTTGGGATGATGACAGAATTCAAGCACTTGGTGGTTGTGAAGTTTAAGGAACAAGTGGTGGTGGATGATATCTTGAAAGGGTTGGAGAAGCTTGTCTCTGAGGTTGACACTGTCAAGTCTTTTGTCTGGTAATTAATCTTTATATCTATTGCTTTCTTGTATTATCTTGTTAATTACAATATGTCATCGACAGATCCAGAATGACACAGTCAAGTTATTGGATCTTGTTAACTTGTGTCCTAAAAATATATGTTAAAGAGCATTTATTATGGTAGTTAGTGGTAAAAATTTATAAAAATAACCGTTAGTTAGAGTAGTCGATAAAGTGGTTAGTGTGAAATTAGGCTATTTAATGTGAACGTAAGTACAAATCACCTTAATAAATGTTATTTAACATATATCCTTAAGCACAAATTAACGTGAACAAAAGTTATTTTTTGGCAAAAGATCCCCCATACATACATACCAAAGTAGAAATGATTCTTTGATCTTGATGAATGCAACTCAAGTACATGAGAAAATCCTCAAGTGTATCACTAGTACGGATATCTACGACTCAATAGTAAACATATTTACTAAAGCAAAAATAAAAAGGTTCGATGATAATCTTTTACGACACATTCGATCATAGTTTTGCGAAACTCATTTCCCGGTACTAATTATGACCGTTGTGCCCATGAACATTACCATCAATGCTATAAAAATTTACCAAAAATGGTAATCTGTATATGAGGTGATATTTGATAAGAGCTCACACAATTTTTTCTTCAATAAATAGGGGAGAAGATATTGAGAGCATGGAGATGCTTAGGCAAGGGTTTACCCATGCCTTCTTGATGACATTCGACACCAAAGACGACTACACCGCGTTTACGACCCACCCTAATCACGTCGAATTCTCGGCTACATTTTCAGCAGCTGTTGAAAAGATTGTCCTCCTTGATTTCCCTGCTGTTCTTGTCAAGCCACGGCCGGCCGCACCACCAATAGAGTAATTTAATCATCCACAAAAAATAAGAATATTTACTTTTTATGTACTCCGATCCTCCCCAAGATTATTGCCTCTATGCATCTTCTTGTATTTCAAGTATTGGAATCTATTGTGCTTTTAATTTGTAATAAATGTATGATAATTAATGACCATATATATTTGTGTTTTTGAAGTTCTTTGTCAATCAACGTACTGAAGTACAAAGATTATGAAATCATGTAAGGATAAGGTGATCGGTTGTTAATTAGTAAATGTCGATTTTCCGAATCAAAATTTATGAAGTATGGAGATTAGATATTGTAGTATTTTTCCAAATTTTAATTCTTCCAAGTTTATTTGCAAAGTAGATGTATAGTATGGTTAGATAGAGAGAGGAAGCAGGGGGGGGGGAGTAAATGTTTAGTGCAACGGTGATACTGAGTTGGTATCACCCTTCAACATCGATGCAACAAATTAGCAGTGTCACTATTGCACTTAATATTTTTCTGAGTAGGGGGACTGGGGAGGGAGAAGGGAGATTAGCAAAGAAATGGACAAGTGTGGGTTGAAAGTTTGAGAATCGTAATTAGCACAAGAAACTCACGCTAGATGTTTCATTTTCTTTTTGTAATATTAAATTAAAATGTTAAAGAGAGATAAAGATATATAGTAAGATGATCAATAAGTGAGAAGCAAAAAATAAGAAATAAACCACAAAGTACAAAATGAAACATAGGAACCGCTGTTAGCACTCCAAAATTCAATTGTGGCACCCTATTGTTGCTTTAATTTACTTGTATCAAATGTCTTAAAAATAAAGTGTTAATAGCAATTCAAATTCACATGAAAGAACTATGCAAATAGGCCTCAAGATCCTAAACAGAATACAGAAGGATAAGGATATGCTCCAAGTTGATAGAGAGAAAAGTAGACAGAAAAGGAAAAGCTGTGAACAATAAAGGTGGAAAGAGAAAAGGAAAATTTTGAATTTCAACAAAAATGAGTGGGGAAGGTCTTAAAGTCCACATCAACATGGAGAAGGAGCATGAGAATTTCAAAAAAGAGGAACATTTGAGATAGAAAATGAAAATATTTATTCATTAGTTTTGCGACCAAATATGTTTGGGACTCGGGCTTCAACACGCACATACGCACAACCAATCCGAAAAGATATGGCAACGCGTTAACGAACTCATCCAATGGTCCAAACGGGTACTCGGGTGTATAGAACGGAGCGTTTTCCATTAGGCTAAAAGCTATATAGGAAACACAACTTTATTTCGTTATACTTTAGCCTTTTATAGCAACATGATTCGAATCATGACTTGACCCTTCGGTCTGGGCTCAATAAAGAGAGGTGTAGCGGGACGTAAGGTTAATCTCCAAGTCCCATTTTGCAAATGCAAGTCCTTGGAATCGAAAGTTCAAATATTCACCTTTAAGATTTAAAATTCTAACTTTTTGTTTAATATGCAGAATTTCTAACTTTTGGACCCAAACAAATGATGCCTCACAATGGAAAAGCTGATCAAATTGCCAGGCCCCAAATTCATAAACAATATCAATTGCAGGGTAAAAAGTGGTTTTTCATTCTCTTTATTCTTTCTATTCAATTTTTCTCATACAGTCAAAAACCATATATCCCTCTAAAGTTTCTTCACATTTGAACCATCAAACTAAGAAAAATGCATTCCTCAAAGACAACTTTACTTCTCCATATTCTGCTCATACTAAGCTTTTTCTTCTCAACATCTCTAACTAAACAAATCCCAATAAGATTTTGTGGCAAAAATAAAATTCAAACACCCTTTTCTTCTTCTCGAAATCCATTTGATTCACCACTATTGAATGGCATGGTCTTATGCAAATCTCAAAAGTTGTACTTTAGAACCTCTATTGGTCTATTTCCAATCTCTACCATTGATTATGAAGCTAAACTACTGACCATCTCTCACAATTTTTCTTCTTCAACTCACTTTGTATCTCCCTCAAATCTTTCAGCTGGATTTCCTTCTCCACCCCAACCCAACTCGTTAATCCTCTTGGATTGTTCGACACAAGAACATAGCGTGTCGCCATTTCTTCGTAAATGTGAAGCTTCCTTTCACGGAGCCTCTTCGTGCTTAGTTGTGGATGATACCGGAAATCTTGATGCGGGTTTTCACCCAAGGGATTTGAATTGTTCAAGATATAGCCGTGTGTATAGAAGAATTACTTTAGCCGATGATCATGAGACTGAAAGGTTTGAGTTAGGGACAAGGATATCTTTTGATATGCCGGACCATGTCCCGAATCCATGTGATGAGTGTGAAAAGTCTGATGGCAACTGTGGCGTGGGGTTGAGATGCGTTTGCCATCCCAAAGAGTGCAGTAAGTTTTCTTGTCTCTCATAAATATCCAGATAATTCAAAGTTGTTTTTCTTTGATCCATTTTATGATGATATATATGCTGGATTAATCTTTTTTCTTTTTTTCCTTTTCACAGAGGACAAGGTTGTCTCATTGGGAGTAAAGATGAATCCTTTTGGTAACGTTATCTTCTGTTTACTTTCCTTCATTGTTGTGATATGATGGATCTCTTCAAGGGCTCCTAATGAAGAATATATATAGGCGCGCGAAACTTCATTACCCTATAGCGACCAATTTTTTTTTGGATCTTGCTTGGTTTTTGTTGGACACTGATACATGAAAGACTGCTCATTGTAAGATAAACAATGTGAAAGTGCAGAACGCACGAGTTTCTGATACCGAGATTTCAAAGTTGTAGCCATTTGACATGGGCTTCTAAAAAAATAAATTGGACCTAGCTAGATCATAGCAAATATATAGATGCCTTCAGCCTCTTCGTTCTTTCAATTCTTTGCCCGGTTCGTTGTAACTTTATCTTTCTTCTTGTTCAGACTTGTATGTTTGTTATTACGAATAAAGATTAAATGTACACCTGACCTAATGTAGCACCAAACAAATTAAAGAAATGACATCCTAGAGTAGATACCAAAAGATATAATAGGGTATGAAGCTTGAGGTTTTCTGTAAATTCAGCTGAGATAACCTGTCGCAATACGAACTCAAACTTTGAATTCCTCAAAAAAAACTGGTTTCTCAGAAATTTGTATTCCATCCGTTTCTTCGAAACTTAAAATCCGAACACCAAATCCCTATAAGATATCATTATATTTGTATTCTCAATGAGAAATGTTTAAAGTTGGATTAAGAAGTATGAGCTAAACTTAGAAGAGTTTTCTAAATCGGAGATTCTTAAAGGAAACAAGGAACTCTAGAATTATGATACAGTCGTGCGTATAGAATCATATTAGCGGAAGATGACATTGAAAGGTTTGAGTTGGGAACAAGGATTTCTTTTGATATAGCTGACCATGTTCCAATTCCGAAGATTTGGAGGTATAGACCAGAACAGAAGTTTCAGATTTTAAGCTATATCTATACAAAGTCATGACGCAACATAGGGAAAGCAAAAAGGCATAAACAGAACATGAAGAGGGAGAACCACTAGTATGCTCAAAGCCGGCATCAGTACAGCAATAGTCTATAATTATGAGATTGTAACTTTTGATCTATACATGAACCAATGTTACTGCTACGACAAAGAGTAAGTTGTGAAATTGCAGAATTGAATTTCTGATATGCTGTTTAATCATTCTAGCCATTTGGTATGTGCCTCCTTCACAAATAAATTGGGACATGTTCAATGATATATTTGATCATGACACCTGTAGTTTCCTCAACTGCATACTCGATGGCAGACTTGTCTCTATTTCCACATTCATGTCTTCTATTGCCTTTCCATATCCACCCTACTGAAGCATCCATTGAACTAGATCTTAATTCTTAGCTAATGAATTATAGGAATTGTCTTGAACCTCCTGTTAATGTGCTAATATAAGTCAAGAATTCAGGATCTCAACCACTCCCGAAAATGTGAACAAGGCAGGAACAGGCTCAGATCATGGTGGGAGAGGCTAGTAGCCATAAAAGTAGTACAAGTAGGTAGAGATAGAAATGTGCAGGCACTGATCACCACTCCCCGACAAGTCGGTCTAGCCTCTCTTTATGTTTGATTTAATATGGTGCGTGATGACCTTGCTTTCGACCGATTCGAATGACAGAAAAAGATTCATGTAGCCGACCCCAAGTAATTGAGAAAAAGACTGAATTGAGTTGAGTTATATAAGGAAGTTCCACCATGTGGTAGCTTAAAAGGAAGGTGCTCAAACCTAGTTCTACGGTAAAGCGAGGGCCAACGTAAAAGTCAACTCTAGCGGGAAACCTCTCATGAAGCATTGAATATATTTGACAATACAAGGGCATAGAATTAACGGCTAAAGGTTTCTACCTATTCCAAAAGCATGGCAAGGGCTTCACATCTAGGAAAAAGAAAAGGTCATCAATCACTTAGTAGAATTCCAACTAACTAACAAGTGAACATATAAACTATAGCGACCCTATCCCACCGGATCACTAGTGACCCCGCAGCCTCGGCGTCACCCCTGGGCAGACCCCCAGGTCTCATGGCCTTCCCACGCCTGTCGTGGGTTTTTGCCTTCCCCCACACTCAAACCCCTCACCTCTAGGTTAGGACAAAGGTTTGTCTTCCCCCACACTCAAACCCCTCACCTCTAGGTTAGGACAAAGGTCTTTAAATATGAGTGTAAGTACCAATTGAGCTAAGACCTTTGTCCTAACCTAGAGGTTAAGGGTTCGAGTGTGGGGGAAGGCCAAAACCTACAACTTGGTGTGGGAAGGCCATGAGACCTGGTCCCATCGGATCACTAGTAGCCCCGGCGTCACCCCTGGACAGACCTCCAGGTCTCACGGCCTTCCCACGCCTAGTCATGGGTTTTTACCTTCCCCCACACTCGAACCCCTGACCTCTAGGTTAGGATAAAGGTCTTTAAATATGAGTGTAAGTACTCACACTCATACTAGCTCAATTGGTACTCACAGTTATATTTAAAGACCTTTGTCCTAACCTAGAGGTCAGGGGTTCGAGTGTTAAACCATGACTAGGCGTGAGGCCGTGAGTTTGCGTGTTCACTAATGTCTGGTGGGACCGGGTCGCTACAAACTAGCTCAATTGGTACTCACACTCATATTTAAAGACCTTTGTCCTAACCTAGAGGGGTTCGAGTATGGGGGAAGGCAAAAACCCATGACTAGGCGTGGGAAGGCCGTGAGACCTGGGGGTCTACCCAAGGGTGATGATGGGGCTGCGGGGTCACTAGTGATCCGGTGTGACTGGGTCACTACACCTAGACTGATAAATTTGTTGACTTGAAGTTGTACTAGGAGGGATGAAAATAAGTAGTTAACACATTTTCATACTACAAACTCTATCTTTCTCTCTCTCTCTCTCTCGTGATCTCCTTCCTCTCTCTCTCTCTCTCTCTCTCTTAAAACCAAGTCTATTTCTTAATGTACTTGACTAATTTGGCGCTTGTATCTTTGGGATTTTGACGATCGGACTCCGCAAGATTGACGAGCTTGACTAGAGGATCACTACTATTAGTAGATCCCACATTTTAATCAGTGATATCATAATATTGGGTAAGTTGCTACCCTTAGGATTATAGTATAAAATTGACAATGCATGATAATATAGAGCCCTACTAATTAACCTCAAATTCGAACATTCCAACAACTTGTTGGTAACCTCAAACGCACTTGCCAAACAGAGGCAGACCCAGAAAAAATTTTAGTAGGGGCCAAATTATTATTCAATCTTCTTGCATTGGGGACAATTCTGTTAACTAGTCTATTTTTAAAAACTACGTTCGCGTTTAACTTGAAATTTCGTAAGCCCTAATCCACGTTAATTGTTTCAAACTTGAACACAACATGATCAAGCAAAATAAAATAAAATACTTGTTTTATTTTATTTTAAATTTTGAAGTCTAGCTTTGATGTGCATATTTTGCCAGGGTTAAAAAGTATGGGTTTCACGCAAACAAGTGGGCCCAAAAGAAATAAAGGCCCAGTTCATGTAGGTATATATACACCCCCTTATATGCAACCTAAGGTAAGCCATTTTTTATACAGAGAAAGTCTAGTATAGTCTCTATTCGATACACAAGCCAGATATCTGAAATCCAACCTACGACAACGATTGGATATGCAAGAATGAAGCGTCTAAATTAATACAGACTCAAGATCTCGCATTAACGTAATTCGACACTCACATTAATCATTAGAGAACTCGTTACCCAGAATCTCGGGTCGACCACAACTACTCCTCAAATGATTACCAATCTCAAGCCTAAGACGTTCTTTAAAGCGTCCTGGGTATACATTTCTACGATTAACAAGACCACCCAAATTGATCAAATCACAATACTAAACCTTCCAAGCGACTCACATTAGTCATTATCATCCTAGCGAGGACTTAAAGTGCACTCACTAACCTCCATATGAGAAATAACGGACTACAAATCATTAGTCTCCGCTCATGCGAGCGCAAGAACTCAACTAATCCAGTCTTACATGGACTATCTTCACAACTTACCAACATCTAAGGTACACCTAAACACAAACACTCGACGTTAATCGCTCAACCCAAAAACCAAATCACCTAAGCCGAGGATCCTATCCTGGCGAACAACTAACATAAGCTCTAATACCAACAGTGACGATCCGAGTCCGGGGTCCGATGTTGAACCCCAACTCGGTGCGCCAAACTGAAAGAAACAATTAAAGTTCACATAAGTGAACGAGCTATACAAGCTCAAAACCAAAACTATTCAGCAGAATACAAGATAAAAATGTGAGTTTCTTAAACAATACGAACAACAACCACAACTAAATACACCTCAACAGCTAAATATACGCCGGAGAACAAAACTAAGCTAAACCCTACAATAATAACCTCGACAGCTAAATACACAAGCCGGAGAAACATCTATACTAAAACACCACGAGACAGTAATAAAAAATTATAAAGTACTACAACCGGCACGACCTCACAAGTCGGTATCAAAATACAAACTTGAATAATACAAATATTTCTACCCAATACACTAAGTTTACATAACTTAGTTGAACCCACGATCTCACAATACAAGAAATAATATGATATAACAATATAAATACAACTTACTAATCTCCAAGTCTCAAGTCTCACTGCGCTTGAACTCATAACCTGCAAGCTGAGGAAGTTGTTGGGTGAGTCTAAAAGACTTCGTAAGACACTATAATGTATTGTGTGCTATGAGTATGAATGCAATAGTAAACCAAGACCTTAAATATATCTAGTCTAGGTAGCAATTCTAGCTTACCTAACATTTCAACTATAAACCAGCAAGTCTAGGTGATGATTCCAACTTAACCATTAATCGACAAGCTGCTACATGTGACTATATGACATGCAAGATGCGAGACAGTAATTGTAACGAGTATGACAAGATATATTATGATGTATCATTCACGAAGCATAGCATAAAGTCACACAACCCCATACTTCACGAGAGACTCAGTAGCCGCCAACCGTCCTATACCAGTTGGAGACCACGACCAACATTCGCTAGTATAGAAAGCACGTAATTCACACAAACAACGTAGCACGGTGATGCTCACATAAGTGTGACGTAAATAAATCACATAGAAAAGGATATAATTTATCTTACTCCATCCTTGCGTTCTCCTGCAATACACAAAATAACCAAGTGTCCTCAATACCTGTGTATATAGTATCGACGTCCCCGATAAAACCAATCAGGTTCCGCTAGTTAACCAAAGTCATGCATATTGCTACAACAGTGGGGCTACATCCCACCTGCGGCCAACATGTGAGGGTGTGTGCAAACCGATACAGTGACCATAGCGATTATGAAACAAATTCGTAAAGACTATACGTCGTCCCACCAAAACTTAACAACAACTGCCAGCTGGACTCAATGCAATGCACAAGTACATGTTTACTCGTCATTCTCAACAAATCATCATGTGTTCTATTGAATCAAATACCAAATCAACTCAATGTGCTTATAAATACTAAACACACAATCAATCATCAAAGTAGGATGATTGTCCTATCACATACTAGAACAATCACATCATGTCCGATATCACAGAACATATAAACAAAACAAGATAATAGGCAAAGTAGGCCTATTGTACAACTCAACCAAATTATCTAAGTCCACTAATGCTAGACTTTACAATCGCAACATACGTAAGTTTACACGTACTTACAACCATTAATCAATACATAATCATTACACTCAACTTAGGATCTCTACATTATCCTATAATCACTCAAGACACTCTATCTCATGTATAGCATAACCTATCACATAACGTTATCGTCGTGTATTTTGTATATCACAACTCATTACAAGTCACATCCTATTCGACTCCGCCAGAGTCAGTCATGACTAGTGTTCAATTCGCATAAAAGTTCGGTATTTTTCATTATATTCCATGGACTCCGTAATAATCGTTACCAATATATGAAACATCAGGATGAACCGTAATATCATCCCTAAATAACCATTTTATCCTCAATACCATTATTCGATATATATAATACCTATAACAACCTCAAAAACTCATCGCGAGTAAACTAACGACAAAATCTCGACGAGTTGCTAATATACAAAGTCTATTAACACAACATCATTTATCCAGCATTGTGCAACAGTATCGTTAAATTTACCAAATATTCCCAACCAATCCAAATATTACCATTCTTTCATATTTATAAAATAGACATCTTGAACTATAATTTACTACTTTAAGTTATTCCATTCGGACCTATAATCACCATGATCTGCTCACTTCAATTCCAAACCCACATCTAGAAATTTCTGTCAACAATACACATAATGCAATTATGCGCAACATTAGTATAAAATTCACCAAATATTATACACAAGTCCAAATATTACGAATCTTATATACCCAGAAACTAGACATCCCAAATTAGGATTTAACATTTTGAATCAGTCCATTTGGACTCATATTCATCCACATGCAACCACATAAATTTGGAACTACAACCCAGAATTTCCAGCAACAGTTTACTCTGCGCAGCGATAATATGAGACCTATTTGAGATATTTCCTGATATCAAAACTTGATGAAAATTTTCAGGATGCTACAAAACATATGAATGTAAAACATAACCAAAAATCATACAAATCCCATGGACGAATTTTCTACAGCACCTTCCGGACAGTAGCCTAAAACAGGAACAAAACTTACTTCAAAAACTTTGTATTTGGTTTCACAAAATCATCAATTATTTCCCCAATCATATTTCCAACTTAACTCAGCAACTTAGTATGGCATAACATCATTTGGAGTAACCAATCCCACATTTTTCAAGAAATTAACACAAAGATGAACAACTAACACATCTACATGTTACTCTTCAAATTCAACTCATAAAGCCTCAAAACATTATAGTTACTTACCTCTACCCAAATTAAACCATGGGAACTAGCATGAAATCCATGGAAGGTGTTCTCATAGTCAAGAGCTCCACAATGGTGAAGACGGATCGTGATTTGGACTTCAAATGAGCAAACTATGGCACTTTCTCACTCTAAAACTCTCTCCTCTCTCTCTAAACTCTAATGGAGTCAAGGTGACTTAGTAAGTCTGTTCAAAGAGTTAATGGACATGCATAAGTCTCAACCAAAAAAATTGAGTCAAATGGTCAACTCACTTAAAACCTAGTCAAAGCTGTTTCAATTCTAATTCTCAGTCAACTTTAAAGACATGCCTATGATGATTTACAAGTCAAAAAATTACAAATAAGGTATGGTTGGAAAGCCCTTGAAGTCTAGTTTACACAGAATCAAACGGATTGTAAATCTGAATTTTCTATACAAAGTTATGGCTAAATCACTACAAGCTGTTCGGATGGGCAAAATTCTGGGTTTAAGCATGTATCCATGCTTTTGTGTGTAACTTTTCCAATCTCAAAGTGGTTTAAAACACAATTATTAAGCTAAGTAAATTTATTCAAAGTAACCATAAGCGAAATAAGATAAAAACGGGAACGGGGTCTCACAAATCTTATCGATATTAAAGCATTTCTGCATTTACCAAAACTGTCTCTTTAATTTGAAAACTGTCTTCTTTCAATTGTTCTTAAAATAATTAACTGTGAATAAGAAACATGTTATCTCAACCTTTCAATTGGTATCAGAACTTAGCTGTTCTATATCAAGGAGTGTTATTATAGTGTTGAGATCAATCTTTCTATTGGTATCAAAGCGATTTTGATACTAGTTGTTTGACATAAAAATTAGCCATAATAGAAACCTGATTATTATTTGTGTTATAGAATACACGGCCCTCAATTGGTATCAAAGCTTAACTGTTATAATTGCATAATTAATGATACTAATCTGAGTAGAGAACTTTCAGGTTGCATCAACCTCGAGTCATCATCACAACCCAGTCCTCTACCTCGATCACTCCCTCGCCCTGGTGGTGGACCTTCTCTTTGTCTACGCTCCTCCTCACCTTCCTTCTGATACTCTTCCACCCCCGTTGTACGACCTAAAATTGGCACTGCCTATCTTTTGTCCAAAGTATATGATCAGGAACTTGCGACAGAGCGCTATAACGATCATAACCCCAAGGTGGTGGAAAGTCATATCGAGAGGGAGAATCTTGATCAACCCCATACTCACTGGAGATGGAGAATGTCCCGAGATTTTGTTGCTGTTGGATGATAGTTTCTCGATGTCTAATAACAACTCGAGGGGGGGTCTCTACATCGTGCAGTCGCAGGGATGCGTCGACCCTTAATTCTACCACCAAAAGCATCTAAATCATCATAATATATATTTCTTACTAGATTATCTATAACTAGAGCTGTCAAAACGGTTTTAGCCCGTTGGGCCAACCTAGACCGCCACACAAAATAGGCGGTTTGGGTTGCAAAATATTGGACCATTTAAAAAGCGGGTCAAACGGGTTGAGCCCGTGCGGGCTGCGGGTCAAGGCGGGGCGGTGCGGGTTGGGGCGGGTTGGCCCGCTAATATGAGGGCAAATATGGAAAATCAACAATTTAAGAAAACCCTAGGCTGACTTAAGGGTATTAAGCAGCAACGGCACAATTATAAACCCGACTCCTTCATTTGTTGAGTTGGTCCCTTCTTCCCGAAGTCAATATTCTCAGATTGGGGCATTTGTTTGCAATCTCGGAAATCCACAAGCTCACCGTCAGCCTCGCAGGGGCTCTCTCCGGCAATCTCTCCGATAATCTCTCCTCGTCTCTTCTCTCCCATCCTCACCGACGGCGACTCTCCTGGCAAACTCTTCTTTCTCGATTGATTTGCGAATTCTTCTTTCAAGGGTCGTAGCTTTTTGCTCTCTGCTTTGGTTTTAATTCTATTGAGAGAATAGAGAAGTAGTTCCCTGAAGTAAGTTATATCAATTGACTTTTTCCTCACTGTGCATCCCAGTTCAAGCAAGCTTTAATGTGAAAGCAGGGGAAAAAGCTATTATTGAATTTCACAATTTATTGATCAGAATGGGCAAAGCTGCCAACTAGTTCCACAACTCATAAGATGTTTTTTTTTGTTGATTTAATGTTCTACTTTGTGAATTGTATTAATTTAAAATTTTATCTGAATAAATTTTCATTTATTTTTGGTCTTATATTTGTTTTGGTTATTGTTTCAGTTTGGTGAGTGTGTGTGTGTGTGTGTGTGTGTTTTCCTTTGCAGCAAATAAATGGAATTTTATGAATTGTTGAGTGTGGAGTGTATGTTATGTGTAGTTGATTGAGTGCTTGTTGAATCGTGAAGACTCAAGTGAAGAGGAGGTAGAAGCTTCTCTCAATTTCTTGCTTAGTAATGATAGTGAAGTGCTAATTTAAAGTTTTGGTTATTGTTTCAGTTTGGTGAGTGTGTGTATTGTATTAATTTAAAGTTTTATTTATGAATATTTTCATTAATTTTTTGTCTTTGTATATAACATTTATATTGTCAAAATTTTAGTTTAATAATAATTATATTAAATTTTAAATTAATGTATTAATTTTTAATGGGCTGGCCCGTTTAACCCACAATCCGCGACAGTTTGGGTTGGGTTGACACATTTTTGGCCTGTCCCCTTAACGGGCTAGCCCGCACCGCACCGCCAAATAGCGGGTTTATAAAGCCCGCGGGCTGGCCCGCACCGCCAGCCCGCTTTGACAGCTCTATCTATAACCACCACCTCCTCTACTACCTAGGACTGACATCTACATGCCACTAGGAAAAATTATCAATATATATACAATTAATTAAATTAAAAAATATTTAAGGTAGTACAAATGCGATTAAAATTTATTTGACGTAATACAAATACATATAAAATTCAGCTAACATAATACAAAAGTAATTAATAACTATTTAAGGTTTTAAGAGTGATGCGATTATAATTTGATTACTGTATTGCAACTAAAATTAAATTAAAATGTAATTAACGTATTATGTATGCAACTAACATTTTTAATAATATGATCTAAGAAAAAATTAATTAGCAAAAAACATTAGGTATAAATATTCGATTAACGTAATTTAAATGCAATTAAATAAAATTAACCTAATACAAATGCAATTAAAAATTAACGTAATACAAATAAAATAAATATTTATTTGATCAAGTAACAAATGTGATTAAAATTTAATTAACGTAATACTAATGCAATTAAGTCAATTCAACTTAAACATGTTGAAAAAGTAGGGTAAATGCTTAAAATATCAACTCAGTGGGGGTAAAGTGAAACTTTACAAAGTTGAGGAGCGCTGAAGACAATCATTTTAGTTCGTTACGTTCTGTTAAATATTCTAATAAAACTTTACAAAGCTGAGGTGTTGAAAGCATATATTTTTCAAAAAATAAACCCTAAAACTTAATTTTGGATTCAGCTTGCTGTTATGGATTTGCGTTTGCCGCCCCTAGGTGGTTGTCCCTTGGCATGGTCGTCGTCGAACGATGGCTGTCACTTAGTGGTGCCGCTGGCCGGTGGTGGCTGTGCCATTTTTTATTGATATTTTTGTAATAATCGACATTATAACACAGTAATAATAGTAAAAAATATATATAATTTAACACAAAAAATGCAAATAAAAAAAATCTGATCAATAAGGAAACGCTTTTACATTTTTTTTCTTTTCATATTTTAACACCATCAAAATTCAATTAGTATGTTCGATAGATGCTTGATAATTCGAGAACCGATTTGAAAAGTAAGATGGAATTTAAAATAGTTCGATAAGTTTTTCCTTGTAGCTATCCAAATATAATTTCTGTTTTCTCGTTATTCTTACCATAAAATTGAGAAATTTTTGTTGTTGTTAGCTAACAAATTCACAATTTGGCATAGCGAAAGCTAAGGTGAATTAATTGTGGGATTGCTTGAAATGGGAACTAAAAAAAAGAAACATAATTTACTAAAAATAGCCAAACATACACTGCGTGTATACATAAACAATTCAAATTTGAATCACTTCACACCAACCCAACCATGCCATCTGATCTCCCTCCCGTTGCACTTGCACCTACTCCAACAAATTAACACATACACTCTTCTCTTTTGGAATCTTACCCATTTCATTTTATAGCTATAAGGAAATATAATTAGATAAAGAGTAATGCCATGTGTACTAAATTGTGCATCAAATGTGTACTAAAATTACACTTGACATTTTTTTATTGGTCAGAGATTTTTTAAGTGGAAGGACCCGTAAATTATTTAACTAATCAGAAAATGCCAAGTGTAATTTTGGTATGCATTTGACGCACACCTTAAGTACACATAATATTACTCTTAATAAATGACACGCACACGCTTGATGAGATCGGAAATTCACCAAAAATTATTAATTGAGTCCTAGCTTAAGTAGATTACAATACACATTTGATTCGATTTAGTTGGTAGTTAGCCTTCAATCTCACAATTGTTATTAGAGAAATAAGGGTGTGCTTAAAAAAAATCTACTCACAATCACCAATCATCCTACATGTCTGTAAACGTGAGTGAGGTGGATACCGTTTAAATATTAACTGACTTGGTTACATCTCCTTGTTCCAAAATAGCTGTTCGTATTTTATTTTATTTTTCCAAAAAACTAAGAAAGTTAATTTTTAATTTATTTTAGTAGTATATGTATATAAATACCATTATTCTGCACTTTAATAGCATTGCGAGTGTACATCTTAAGACATAATAATTACCTGTAAAATTTAGTAACTTAATTATATAATGGAAACTCATTTTGGGATAAAAATTTCTGAAAAATAGACATTAATCATTTCGAGATGGAGGGAGTAATTTTCTATTGGTACTTTTCATTTTGGTTAAAGAATTATCCATATTACCTAAATAATATTCTCTTTGTTCCTAAATAATATAGTTTTTAGAATATCCACTACTAATTAACCAAATTTGTGCATCTTATCACAAAATGATTAGATTTAAGTTAGTCTTAATCCTCTGTTTTAAGAGTTCTAGAATATTATATATGTGTATTTAAAATTTATTAATTTTTTTTTTAAAAGGTTGGAGGGGATATACTCTAGTGATGCTTGACACCTAACTTTTTTAAGTACCAGGGTGTCGTCTCTGGTGAAACTTGAACATTCGACCTCTCCGTTAAGAGAAGTGAGTAGTATCAGTTATGTTAGAGCTCGTTAATTTTTAAAGTTGAATTTGAAAGTTTGTTAAGAAAAAAATGATACTCCATAAAAATAACTATTAGTTCATCATGTCGTGTGTCCACACAACTAGTAAAAAGTTAACAATGAAGAGCTTAATTATATTTTTCATGTTTCCATATAAGATCTCTTTTATAGAATATATAAAGATGTGACTATTTAAACAAATAATACCACTTAGACATATACTACTACATCCATCTCAAAATAATTATCATTTTAATAAAAAAAATTGTCCCAAAATAATTATATTTTAAGAAACATTTACCCATATTCTTACCAAAAGTGCCCACATTTATTACTCTAAATTAAAGAGGGTTATTAAAAGGAAAAAAAATACACATGCAACTTATTTACAATAAATAAAATTAAATAAGGATAGATCAATCTTTATTTAAGCTTTTTTAATCTTTGTATAAATTGCTAAAACGATAATTATTTTGAGACCGAGTTAGTAAGTTTTATCTTTCGCATGAACCGAAGTTTGCTAAATGAAGCCTGTGAACTAGGCTAGCTAACCGAAGCCCCTTAATTGTCACACGAATAATATGAAATTCGCTAAAGTAACATCTACAAATTTTATTTACAATCAAAATATAACACTTTTAATGTAAATATAAATAAAATTCAATTTTTCAACACGAACCGTCTCTTTAACTAATTTTTTCGTTAAATACAGTTTTTATCCATTTTTTTTTGTTAAATGTCTATCTTTATTAAATATCTGTTATTTTCAACATGTGTACATTAATATAAATCCTTCTGATGTGTATATTCTGAATCCGCTAAGTTGTATGAGTCTCACTCCAGTAAATGAGTCCAAAATAAATAGAGGCCCGGTTCCTACGAGTATATATAGCCACCTCCTCTCTCATTCCAAGGTATGTCTCACTTAACTTAGTAAGTATATTCTGCTTTTCATATAGCCTTGAGACTGACGAACACGCTGGAGGACTTTGGCGGGGAGTCCTCCCCGCCCCTCTCACGGTGTCTTTTTTGCAGATAATTATACGCCAAATATCCTACATTCACGACGGCTCGGCACCCCCGGTGCCCCTGATTTTTTCGGCATCATCACCTTCTAAAAAATGTAACATCGATCTTAATTATAAAAATAATATTTAATACAAAATTTGTTAAAAGAATTCAGTTTAAAAAACGGTTCTACTTTTTATTTATTAGTTCAAAATCTAAATATTAAATCATTTTCTGCAAAAGCCAAATACTCCCTAATGGGCGAGGAAGGTCAAAATAGGAAAAGGCAAAAAGGTTACAGGGAAGGGGCGTGGGGAAGAGGGAGCGAATCTTGACAAAAAAAGGAAAAAGAAAAAGTGCTTCCGTACGACATACAAAAAGCAGCAAAAGGCTGCAGATTTTCCAAAAAGAGTAATATGGAGTACCATGGATATTAAAGTGTACCAATTTTTATTTTCTTTTACTAAATAATGTATAAAAAAATAAAATTAATATTTCATCTGTCCCTAAATTATTATTATTATTATTTTTATCTGTCTCAAAATAATTATCTTGTTTAAAAAATTTTCTTTTTTAGACATTATTTTTACTATTTTATCTTTATTTTTTTTTCTACTTTAATTATGAATTACATACACATACACGTTATATTAATATTAATAATTGAATCAATTATTTTTTCTTAATCTGTGTGTCAGATTAAACAAAATAATAATTAAAAGACAAAAAAAGTACATTATATCAAAAGTCACATCAAATAAGTGCCCGTTTGTTTGCGCGTTTTGACCAATATACAGGATTAAAACACAACTTATTCCTTAACTTAGCGTTTCAATGCTGCGGTAAAAAAATCTGCGTTTTTAAAACCCAATTACATTTTAAAACGCTAAAATTCCTAGCTTTTTCCCAAAACGCAGATTTTAAAACGCAATAAGAAATAAAAAGAAACGTTTTGACATAATATATCCCAAACACAATTATAAAAAAAATTACATTTTAAATAATCTACATTTTAAAAACGCTGCATTTTTAAAATACTATATTTTTAAAATACTGTACAAAATAAACTCTAATACATAATTTAATATAAAAAATTTAACGCTCTTAGACCCCCATAACATTACTCTTCCCAAAAATGAAAAATAAAAAATAAAAAATGGTAGCGTAAACACTAAGCCCCTCTATAAACCCCGTCTTCCGTCTTCCATCCTCACTCTCTCCCTCTCTGATCACTCAAAGCAGGAGCTCCCTCTCTCTCTCTCTAAAACCAGGAGACTATAAACCCCCGTCTTCCCTCCTCACTCCCACTCTCTCGCTCAAAGCAGGAGCTCCCTCTCTCTCTCTAAAACCAGGAGAGTTAAATCAGGTAACATCCTACTATATTTTTCGAGGGAATTGGGGGCGGGAAGAATGGCGCTAGAACTTCAACCATTTTTGAAACGGAAGATTTTTCGTTTCAAGTTTTCTGTTTCAATATCAGTTGCAATCATTCATAATTAATTTTTATTTTTTAACTTGAAAAACCTCGGCAAGAACAGCGTCGTTTTGTTATACTACGATTTGCAATCTGTGTTGTATTTATTATACTTATGATTTGTTATCAAAAGAAAAATCTAACCTAGACTAAAAAAGCCCCAAATTTGCAGTTGTGACTTTCTCATCTTTCGCTCTCGCTGTCGATCTCTCTCCATTACCGAAGTATCCTTTTGGCAAAATAAAGTCGTACGTGGTGTCGACGTCTCCTCCCAACGGCCACAACTCATCCTCACTCTCAGATTTGAAGCTGCCATTAGCCTGGGTTCCAGTTCGAGTGCCCCGCTTTCTCTCTCCGCCATACAAGGTATTCTCTCCTCTACCTATAACTGCGATGGTCATACCTTCAACTACCTCGTTGAAGACAACTTCATTAAGCTCCTTTCCTCGATCTATGCCTCCATCTCGTCCTTGCTTTTTAGTTTGGTATTCAATTTGATTTTCTTAGCTAATTACATATCGTAAATTGCTTACATATCGTAAGTTACTTATATAATCTAGGTTTTTCCTTTTGATTGTGTGTCATTTTCTTCGTTATTTGATATTCTATGTTTCCTTCGAAATTAAACTTAAATACAGTAAGCATTCTAAATTATTTGAAAAAAAATTTGTTTAATAATAAGTATAAGATTTGGATGGAATAAGATAGGGGCTATGGATATTTTAATTGACGAAGTTTGAGAAACCTGATTGAAAGAAGCAAGGCTCTGTTTCTATTTGCTCTGCATTGTTATTGGGTGAACTTCTTGATTTAATTTTTTATTGCAAGGTTCAGTAAACGATGGTATATTTCATATTAAAAATAATTACTTAATTGAGAAAACTTTTATTTTTGTTAGTGGTAAGTAATTTTGGTTTGAGGGATGCGACAAATCCATTTGGCTCAAAACACGATGGGAAATTGAAAGCTTTAGATTATAAGAATTTGGGGTTTAATGGAGGAATAAAGATATTGGGTCAGTTGTGGAGGACTACTAGCATAGGCTGGAGGAGTTTAAATGCACATTAATTATAGAATGGGTTTTGCCAGGGTAGCCCCTTTTGGAATGATGCATGGTGTGGCAATGGGCCTCTCAATGATGTATTCCTACATTTCTATAGCACTGTGGAGTGAAAAATAGTGTACACTCGTAGATTTCTCGAACTGTTCAGATGAGGTTGTGAATTGGGGGTGTCAGTTTCAAATGAGTTTTCAAGATTGGGAATGAGAATTAGTTGATTAGTGTCTGGCATGGTATAATTTTATTTGTGTCTGCATATGTTCCTCTCTTGTCTTGGTCGCAATTAATTTCACCCTTTTGTATGGCATTCTTTAGCTTGGAGTGGACTGCCCAGAGAGTGGGCCTGGAAGAAATGGTTAAATATAAATTAACTTTGTAGTTTTATTAGTTGGAGTTTATGACTTTATATTTAAGATAAAGGGTGGTAATTCCCTGCCTTAATTAATAATGTCACGATGTTTTTAAGTTGCTCAAGATCAGATTGGAAATTCATATTATTCGATCATTGATCCAAACATGTCCTATAGCTTTGATTTGTTGCTAACCATTGTCATTATGATGTTGAATTATACTAGTGATTGTCTACAATTCAAAAGCTGATAGAAGTTCCTTTTTCAAACAGTGCTAATAAAGCATATATGGATTTTGTTTTAATCCATATGACTATTATACAATTTTTTTTCTTGCAACAGGAGCGCCTAAAAAAGATTAAGTCAGAATATGGAAAAGTTCACCTGGAGAACATTACTGTTGATATGGTAATGATGTTTTTTTCTTTGCATTTCTTGTCTAAAATACGCTGGGGTCTCGAAGTTGCTTTCTTTTGTAATACTTTTATTTTGGAATATTCAGACAATACATTGTTTTCCTCAAGTAGTTTCTAATTAATCCTGTGGTACAAAATTGAAAGGTACTTAGTGGGATGAGAGGAATGACATGGTTACTATGGGAAACCTTATTACTTGACCCAAATGAGGTATATTTGTTAGGTAACTGCTGATGGAGTTTTTATCATTTCTTTATGCAGTAGGATTTTATTTGTTTGTTGATGAATGCATTGTGTAGGGAATTCCCTTTCGAGGTCTGTTTCTGAATGTCAGAAGTTATTACCAGCAGCGAAGCCTGGTGCAGAGCCATTGCCTGAGGGTCTTCTCTGGCTTCTTTTAACTGGAAAGGTACATAATCATTGCACTTAATCTTGTTTAGTTGTGTTGAATAATGTGCTTTCCAGATCTTGTTCAGTATGTTGAAAGACGCTGGTCTTAGATAGGATAACTAGCGAGACTAAGAGAATTTCCAAGATATTCGTATTGCTCATAATTTCCTTATTTGTTGGAAGAACTTTTGTTGCTTTCACATGATTTACTTTGGCTTGTTCTTTGCTTCCCCTAATGCTTCTGAATTTTCAGGGGGTTGGGTTGGGGAGGGGGCAGGAAGGGGGTTGGGTTGGTAGTTTACAATTATATCTCATAAAGTTTGCAGTTTGCCTCTTGGTATTTAGCATGTATCTTTTGTCTTTATTTTTGTTCCTATGCTATATAGGTACCAAGTAAAGAGCAAGTTGATGCATTATCTAAGGAACTCAGGAGTCGTGCCGTTATCCCAGGTCCCTAATTTTTATATTTTGTTTTTAACTGCTATATTGATCACTTACCATGTGAATGTACAGTTTAGTGTTCTTGGTGATCAGATCAATGCCAATACTATGTGCCTTTATTGAGTCCGATTGATATGTCCTCTTCAGTTATGATATTCTGTATGGAATGTTATTTAGATTTACCTTATCTAAGACTTGCTCTCATGTTTGAGAGATGAGTTGGACAATGGTTGGTTCTAGAGTGCCTATGAGGGTGCCGAAGAGAAGACGATCTTGTTGAACCCAGGTTTGATAGGCTGTATTGGGTTCACGGACCGTCTCTTTCGTAATGGTAGGCAGTGGAGATGGAAAGGAATCATCCAAGAACTTGAAGAGATCATAGCCAACAAGGGTGGTTTCAATTTGGAGTTTCCATCAGAGATATTTTGTAGAATTGAGTTTAATGATGTTGGGAAGAGAGATAATGATAAGTGGGCACTTAGGTTTCAGCCGCATTAGGTATGGTGACAGATTCCATGACAAAAAATAGTGAGGGAAAGAAGAAGAAATTGGTGGATCAGAGTAAGGCTCTGATACCATATGATGATGAGAAGAAGATGTATTTTATTCATATATGATTTCAGTATTTATACACAAATATAACCACAGGAAGTATTGTTGAACTAGGATACAATAACGTAGAAGTATACTAATAGAAGGATTGAATAGAGATTAAGTCGCAGCTTTATCTCTATCCTTAACATTAAGGGGCTTGAGTTTTAGCATGAGTATATCCAGTCCAATCTTCTGGAAAATACCCTGTCTAAATATGTTACTTTCTTACATTTTTACTTTTTATTTTCGGTATAAATAAGAAACTTCATTAATTTCATGAGAAAGATAAAACAGGCTCATAAGCCCCACAAGATTACTATGAATATTGAAACAGGTATTACTGAGTCTGTCCATAGATGTTAAGACTTTATTGCTATGAATATTGAAACAGATATTACTAATTAAGTTTGATGTCAAGAGACTTCTGTTTTGCTAAAATAAAAGGATTTCATACGTGCGAGAACGAGATTATCTTTTTGCATACTATAAAACTACTAAAATAAGGTACAACTCAATGAATTTATGCTTGCTCTGTACAAACCAATTGTTGAACATAAGTTATATGACATCGATACTTATGTTGGGATGGATGTATTACCCAGCATTAATAAAATAGAAACCAGTACTTTTTTGGTGTCTTTAATACAACAATACATGTATATGTACACTCAAATATTATGTGCTTGAAATTAAATTACTTTGGCCAGTGGAATGGACATGCTTTCAGTTTTATTAAGCAGATTTTAAATGAGTTTTATGACTTAATAGTATTGGATTGGATGTGGCTGAGTTTAACAATTTCAAACTTGCTTGCAGATCCTTGTTCTAGCTATGCTTTCCAACATTTGCTTAAGAGACCCTATAGTACCCAAGTAATATGAAGTTATATTTTCTTTCATGTATCCTTCCTTGATTTATTTATTAACTTTTTTTTGCTAAATTATGTACCTCTGTTTGAAATAGGTTCCGAAGATAATAACTCATATTTGGCAGTGGAAGGGAGCCCTCTCGAAGGAAGTCATTCAGAAAGGAAGTACGTTTCTTCTTCAAATATACTTTAATGATACTTTAAAAAGGGGGAACCGTTGAACTTGTTAAGGTTGGTTACAAGAAGTATATAGTGATCAAGGAACACTATATATAGTGAAAACCACTGAGAGGCAAGAGCAGGAAGATTTTGGTGAACTTGTATCATTAACGCATTGGCTACGTATAAGCTCATGATATCGAGTACTTGCTCCCTCCGTCCCCAAAAAAAAAAAAAAAGAGTTGTATTTAACAAGTTAAGCTTTAAATATTGTATTTTTTCTTTTAATTTGTACTAAAGATATATATATATATATATATATATATATATACATACATACATACATACATATTGTCAGAACACATTTTACAGCACATCATTAATTATGTTTTTTAATTCTTGTGTTTTATTCACTAGGAGCATTTATCCGGGATGGAGGGAGTATTTTTTGGACAAATCAAAATGGAAAATGGTGTAGGTCCTCTATTAAATTCCTGACAAAAACAAGACATGATTTAAAAAATATATACTTACTATTTGTAGTTAATGTTTTCAAAGTAATCATTTCATACTTCATACCCCACGATGATGTAAAAATGAATCACACAATTCAATAATTGCTATTAGTGGTTGATGTTTCAAGGCCTCTTTTATCTTCTCAATATCTCCACTTGGGATTGCTACCCATGAGTTTATAAATAGTCTCTCCCAATAGTTATTTGCCACAACACCATACTCGAGCTTCCTTTCCACATACTTATGAAGATATGTTCTTCTAGACGATAGGCCCCTTGTGCTGATGAAGTTAAGGGCCGAAATTGTGGAACTACCCGTAAAAAAACACAATTGTTTAATGTTTAATGGTCAAAACAATTAGTGGATGTAATCGAAGAAAATAATTTGGTTAATTGATTGTAATCGTCCTATACTTTGTATCTCATTGTAACTACTATGTTTAGAAGAATATGTAAGATAATTAACATGCATTGACACATTGAGACAGAAAAAATTGGTGCACATCACAAAGTCTTTATTCATAAGTTCAGATTGAGAAAATCACTCTTTTAAGTTCTTATTTATATGCATTGTGGACTACTTAGATTAATTTTATATAGATAAATAGATTGAATTTACAATTGTGCACAATATTTATTTACTTTTAGACTCATCCTAGGGGACTCGATCACAAAGCTCTCGATATGCGAGCTCATAAAATCTTCCGTATCTATTGAAAATTAAAGACATTGTGGCATTAGCAGCTGTGACCGCTCAACAAGTATTTGCAAAACAACAAATACAAACATCAGTTATTACACGGGGATAAGACTAATATGAGAAACAAATCTGATATGCCATTGAATGATGAGAAACAAATCACATGCAATTCACATACTCATGTTGTACCCATTTGCTCCACTAATTAAAAAATAAGACATGATTAAAAAAATATATACTAACTATTTGTAGTTAATTGTTTTTTCTTTGTCAGGAATTTTATAGAGGACCTACACCAAAAGAGTTCCTAGATTATTTTGCTGGAACTAAGCATGGTTTTCATGCAATACTGATGGTATGTTATCTGGAGATTGGAGGGGTAGAGTACATGAAAATTCAAAATTCATGGGTGAAACTATGGGGTGTGGAGGGCTTTTTCTATATTTCAATCTATACTAGATGGGGGAAATGGGGAGTGCTTGGCTTGTTTATGGATGTTCTTTACCCCACGATTTCCGAAGACCCATGTAGTAGAGCAAATGGGTACAACAATCAGGTACTTTCTGATTCTTTGCAAATTATTCTTCTTTCCCTTATAGTCAATTACTTGTGGATTCTCCTGTCTTACTCTTTATCTTTTGATGTATTTCTTCCTCTTCTGCATGGCGTTCTTTATCTTTTAGTTTATTTTGAATGCCACGTTAGTTGCACTTTTACTCGCAAAAGTTTTGGGCTTGTTGGCTGTTGCACGTTCATCCTTAAGATATCACGCTCAATTTTGTCTTCAAATTAAGGAAATTATAGTGGTTGGTGTAGACATTTCCCTTGTTGGCGAAATTCTAGCTCCATCATCTGCCATAGAGGTTGTTAGCACAAGGGCCAGTTTGCTCCCGCCGATTTCCTTGCTTCAAAGATGAAATTGATACCTCAAGAAGATATTCTTTGAAATATTTTGTTTAATCCATCTGCTTCCTGAAATATTTCTACCCTAAGTTTTTCGAAGTCCAGTATCTAGGTTCACCACTATACCAGTGTTCATAGCAGTCAATTTAAGACCGAAAAGTCTTACCTAGTTGGAATACAAAAGAAAAAGTCTGAAGGTCTTGCTTCATGCTGTATCCTTTCTGCAGTTTGTTTGAACATTCTTCATCAAACTTTGCTTGTAGGCTATGGAAGCTGCTGCTAAAGTTGGTAATTCTGTTACCATCAATCAAGCGGGAAGTGATTCAACCATTGGAACTACTGCTACTGTCTCTAGTCTAGATTCTGTTATCTTAGAATAATTGTTGCATTTTAGTTTTTGGACACAATTCTTGACGTAATCTTATACCGGTTTAGACAGATGCTTTAGAGTTTAAACAATTCCGGTCCTGTTTGGACAGCTGTGGTTTGGACATTTCCTTTCCAGTTCCATTGATAATCTGTGTCTTACCTGAAGAGCTCTAACCTATTGCAATGATTTTGTGGCAGCAAATTCATTTGATTTTACTTGATATCTTTAAGGTTTAATGGCTAAGGAGAGTGATCTATCCTTAAACATTGTGCTTGTTAAGTATATATATATATATATATATATATATATATATATATTCTTGGAATTTTTTTGTTTTATGTTTCTAAATGTCATGTATCTTGGTTCTGTATTTTTAGCCTAATTATAATGGTGATTCATAGCAACTACAAATACAAAGATAAAATCTATAAAGGGATGCTCTTGTTCAAACTCTCGATGCTTCCATGTGTAAGTTTCCTCTCTCTTTCATCTGTCCTGGATCAGTGTTAGTCATTCATAATTCATGAAGGATTGTTGTCCATTTGCTTGGATTTTGCAGCAATGTTTCCTGAAGGCAGTCCCCAACAGTCGGCGCAAACTCCATTAATCCCAATTTTACAGGAGTGTATAGATGCCATAACTAAACACCAAAGGCTTTGTGCCCTGGTGAAAAGAGAGTGGGCTAAAGGTTTGCTACCACATAGTAGTGTCCGGTCTGATTGTCAGAGAATCCAGGGTAATCTCTTGTTCTATTATCTCCTTTATGTTTGTTCCCTATATCTGATTTCCATTTTGACATACTAAATTAGACATGATGTTTATTTTGCTGCATTTCATTTGACCTTGGAATACCCACTCGTCAACATTTTGCAGAGCTTGCTGAAGGAACATGTGTGAAGAACTATGGGTATGCAGGAAGTGATGATGTCTATGGCAAGCTAAATAAGAAATAGACCGTACTTCCTACTGATTCTCATTTGCTGTTATATCTATTTTGTGCTTTCTTGGAACACCCTAAGTGGATGCTACATGTAAGACCCTATGTCCCATGCTGGAGTCCAGTCTAGCAAGAACCCTTTGTTTTTGGGTGTTCTTCCACCAAAAGAACGGTTTCCAGAGAAGTACTTGGCTATAATTTCTGGTGTTCCTTCTGTGATTCATCCAGGAGCTTGCATACTGGTTGTTGGGAAACAAACTTCTCCAATTTTTGCCTTGTATTGGGATAAGAAGCCACAGTTTTCTCTTCAGGCAAGTGGTAGTTAATGCAAGTGCATCTTTGTATTTACTGTCTTTGGCTGCTTTTATCATATTGCTTGCATATGCTGCCAACATAGTAAACATGGACACTCCCTAGTTTACCTCAACAAAAGGGGAAAGAAAAAGAAACTTGGAACTGAATGAAATGGATGTCTCAGGTAGTGGTGGCTACTTGAACCATTTTCTGGTCCTTCCACCCTGATGATCAGGTAACACTGCCAACTCATCAATTTTGTTAGATGCAATAACTCAAGAGTCAAATCAAACAATATCATTAACTGTGAGAACAGAGAAGACCAGATAAAATTTGCATTACCCAATACCGAAGCATAGGCATTACTTGATAAAATACCCGTTACCTAGGGTGTTAGGAGGGGTGGACCTGTTCTTTTTTTCTTTTAAGACTGACTAATATATATCATTTAGAGGAGTTTTTTCAGTTGAAGCACACAGTCTACCTTACACAGGTGTTATCAATTATGAAGAAAGACTGGAGGTGAAAAAGATAATGAAAAATACCAAACATGGCGCAGCCATTTTGGGCATATGTATCTACATACAAATTATAGAGGGGAAGGTGACACTTACAAGATAGGTCTCATGACTTAAGATGCCTTTAGCTGGTCAAGTTGAGATGATAGATCTTTTTTTTTTTTTTCTTTCTTTTTCTTGGCTGAGGGATGAGGATTGTTAGAAATCATATTGTAAAGGATAGAGTAGGTAAACATTATGGATTTGGTTACTATGAATAGGATTTCAACTGGAGATTACTGAAATGCTACAGAATGACATGTTCAGCACCAAATTGATTGCATACTGCTGGTTTTCTGTTGTGGATGTTACTTGATGCATTCTAGCAATGTGATGCGATGCCTTTACTAGTCTAGGGAACCCCTCATATTTACTCACACATCATATTATGCACTCTAGCTTAACCACAAAGATTTCAACATGTTCTACAAGAATATATTTCCTAGGTTCCTCCAAGTAAATGATATTGGTTTTTGATTTTTTGCATTCCTCTTGTAATAAATCATGGTTGGTCTTCATTCTCAGGGAAGAACAGCACTTTGGGACTCCATCTTGCTTCTGTGCCACAGGATTAAGATTGACTATAGTGGGATTATACGTGGATTGCATCTGGGATCTTCAGCGTTGAGCATTCTTCCAGTTCTTGATTCGGAAACTGACAAATGAGAACTTTTCAACGCATTTTGTGCCATTAAACATTTTGAGAGGGATCTGGATGTCAGCATCGCCACATAACATTATGTGGAAAATGTGAATTGGTGTAGAAGCCTTGCTCATAAAATTTTTGCTAGAGATTCTCTTACTTGGATCTCAGTTTGACGCGAGAAGTTTAATTTCAGGTTACAACTTGGGATGTAAGTGACAAACAAGCTCTCTCTGTAGTCTGGAATTTTGAACTCATGTTTTCTTATTCTTGGTAGCTCCATCATGTGTTTATGCCATGTGCAATGGAGTAGTCATATTCACTAATTCGCTAACTTTAGTTTCTTGAATTCAGCCTTGATTATGTTGCATCTCAGAGAAACAAATGTAATCATGTACATCAGGATGATCTAATCGACTTTAATAGAGTTAATGGAAATTTTATGCTTTTCAGACTATATCTTATACTCTTATTGGTTTCATTCCATAAACTCGTTATAACATCACATTGTTTTGCTTTATGAAAAATAATTCCCATCAGGATTGAATTATTGTTTCATGGGGAATCAGTAACCAACATAGCATAAGTATTTGTTATGGTATGGGTGTTGGAGTTGTCGTAAAACTCAACTCACTCGGCCAGCTTATAGCAAGGTTAACAGTACAAAAGGCATAAAGCCGACCATCAAACACGTACATCAGCTTCTAAAGAACAAAGACAATGTTGGGTATGAAGCGAGCTCATGTCCTAATTTGTCAATTCTATCATTGATCAATCTCAGATTACAGGAACATCAAGCCAAAACCTGGAACAATCCAAGAAACAAGCCAAAACAATTAATTGGCGGGAAAGTTAACTAGCCAAAGGTTTGAAAGTGATTGCAATAGAAATGATGCCAACTCACTCATTCAGGAGCACTACTACAGCTATATAACAATTTCCCTTTTCATTCCGCCCCACCAAAAGTTCTTTTTCAAATCCCTGTACATCTTAGTACTCCCCGGGTGGATCGTATATTTAGACCTATGGGCTTCATCTAACACTTGTCGTTTCACTTCCTCAACAGCCGGTACACAAACTCGACCTCGAAATGTCAGAATACCATCACTGTTCTTTGCGAAATTCGGGGTTTTACTCTCATCCAACTCATCAATCAACTTTTTCAATTCGGGTCACTCTCCTGGGTCTCTTTAATCCTTTGAAACAACACTGGAGTAGCCCGGATATTAGCAAAAATCACCCCATGGGTAGATTCACAAAGACCCCAATCACGTAGATCCTCAAGCATTTTTCACTCCCTAGTCATCAAACAAGAGATATAAGCTTTCCTACTAAGCGCATCCGCTACAACACTGGCCTTTCCTGGGTGATAAAGGATAGTGCAATCATGGTCCTTCAACCGTTCCATCCATCTACGCTGTTTGTTATTTAACTCCTTTTGAGAAAATAAATACTTAAGGCTCTTATGATCAGTGAATACCTCAAACATAAATCCCATACAGATAATGTTTCCATTTATGAAGAGAAAAAATAATTGCGGCCAATTCGAGATCGTGTGTCGAGTAGTTAATTTTGTTCATACTGAGTCAACTTCCGCGAGGCATACGCTATCGCCCTTCCATTCTGCATTAAGACACATCCTAAACCCTCTTTAGAAGTATCACTGTAGATCACAAACTTATCGTGTCCATTCGGCAACGCTAGAATAGGAGTTGTAGTCAAGTTCTCTTTCAACTCTTGAAAACTCACTTCACACTTATCATCTCACACAAACGGCTTATTCCTTTGAGTCAAATTAGTCAATGAGGTTGCAATCTTAGAAAATCCCTCCATAAACCTCCGATAATAACCCGCTAAATCCAAGAAACTACGAATCTTTGTTACAGTCTCAGGTCTTTTCCAACTCACCACAGCCTCGATCTTAGTCGGATCCACCGAAATCCCTTGACCAGAAACCACATGGCCTAAAAATGATACTTCCTCCAACCAAAAGGCACACTTACTAAACTTAGCAAACAATTTCTTTTCCCTCAAGACCGTCAACACAATCCTCAAATGTTTCTCATGCTCCTCTCAAGACTTAGAGTACACCAAAATATCATCGATGAATACGACCACAAAACAATCAAGATACGGCAAGAACACCCTATTCATCAAGTCCATAAATACCGCTGGTGCGTTAGTCAACCCAAAGGGCATAACCACAAACTCAAAATGCCCATATCTAGTGCTAAATGTCGTCTTAGGAATATCCTCCTCCCGAACGTTCAACTGATGATAACCACTTCTAAGATCAAGCTTAGAGTACACTACGGAACCTCGAAGTTGATGAAACAAGTCATCAATATGTGGGAGAGAGTATTTATTCTTAATAGTTACTTGGTTTAACTCCCGATAATCGATACATAACCTCAATGAAACCATCCTTCTTCCTAACAAATAATACTGGTGCACCCCAAGGCGATATACTCGGTTTAATGAAACCTCGATCAAGCAATTCCTATAACTGAATCTTCAATTCTTTCAATTCAGCCAGCGCCATGCGATAAGGTGCCTTTGATATCGGCGCGGTACCAGGTAATAACTCAATGCAAAACTCCAATTCCTTATCCGGGGGTAATTCATAATCGTCCGAAAACACCTCCGAAAATTCACGCATTACAGAGACATCCTCCAACATAACCACCCGTTTTGATTTATCTATAACACAAGCCAAATACCCCGAACAACCATGCGATAATAACTTACGAGCTTTCAAGGCCGAAATAAGACGAACACCACCCATACTTTTATCACCAACAAATACAAAAGAAGACATGTTCGGCAAATCAAAAGTAACAAACTTCTTGCGACAATCAACAAGTGGCATGATGTGCATGTAACCAGTCCATCCCCAAAATCACATCAAAGTCACGTATAGGCAACACAACCAAATCCGCAGGAAAATGATGACCATCAATAATCACATCACATTCACGATAAATATCATATGCTACTTGGCACTCTTCCATCGGAGTAGACACCTCCAACACATATGGTAATGATTCAGGCATGGTCTGTATATGACAGGAAAAATGTGATGCAATGTATGAATGCGATGACCTTGGATCTATAAGTACTCGAGCTTTCGCACTAGAGACAAATAGGGTACTTCTTATGACGTTATTGGCTTCGGGAACCCTATTTTGGTCTAGGGCAAAGACTTGACCTTGGACTCTAGGACGTCCCTCGTTGTCTCTCTTGACACCCACATTCTGCTACGCACCCTCCTGTTGGACCCCCTTATTCCTCGGGCAATTCCTTTGGTAGTGCGTACCATCCCCACACATGATGCCCACACATGATGTATTTTCCTTGCTTCTTCCAACACTTATCCTCAGTGTGCCCAGTCCTTGCACAGAAATTACATGTCATTCCCTGTCCTCACTGTCCCTGAACGTCATTTCCTTGATTTTCTGCTCTTTGCTGAAACTGACCACCACGACGATTATTATTACATCCCTTGTTGTTAGTCCCACTAGTATTCTGATTCTTCCACTTCAATTGTGCTCCCTGTTGTGTCCCACTTGTATTCCCCGATTTAGAACGGTGCTCCTCAATGTCATGCTCGATCCTGGAAGCCTTATCCTCTGCTTTCTGATAACTCGTCAACTCGAGTGGTATGAGTTGTTTATGGTACTCTGTCCTCAAACCCTTCACAAAATGATAAACTTTCTTCTCATCTGTCAGAAGTAGATGGGTGCAATATCGGGATAGCTTGGTAAATTTGGCAGAATAATGAGCTATCGACAAACTTCCTTGCTCAAGACTAAGGAATTCTGCTTCCTTCTGTGCCTGAACTACGTATGGAACAAACTGATTCCTGAAGCACTGCAAGAAAATCTCCCATGTTCTCACTACCTGATCTTGTACCCAGCTAGCCTCTAATACCTTCTACCAATGTTCAGCTGCATCTTCTAGCTTGAACGTAACAAACTTGATCTTGTCCTCATCTGTGTATCTCATTACTGCAAAAATCTTCTCTATCGACTCAATCTATCTCTCTGCTTTCTCTGAATCTGGTTCATCATTAAAGCTGCGAGGTTTCATTTAAAAGAACCTCTCTAGTCTGCGGTCATTGTCCCCGTTTCCCCCAATCGGCTGTACGATTCTATGTCCTCCTACCTGTCCCTGTCCATCCATGGCTTGTCTATTCATGTCCATGGTCTGATGATTCATCTCCATCATAGCTTGCATGAATCCTTGCATAGTATGCATGAAGGCCTCATTCTGGTTCATATGATCCTCTTGCGGTTGAGCTCTAGGTTGGTTAAGTGGCGTGGTACGGCGATTTTCTCTCTCGACCTCACCAGCCCTACTTGTACCAGCTCCATTACGAGTCTCTACCATGATTAAACACCTGCAACAAACACTCGACGTCAACAACACAACCACCCCTCCTAAACCAAGGATCCATTCCCGGCTAATTAACTTATGCTCTGATACCAACTGTCACGACCCGACCTGAGATCCTATATGGAACCTCATCCGGTTCGTGAGGTGAGAACACAAAAATGTATATTTCAAAATCATTTTCGTTCAAAAACCCTTTAATGCAAGTGTATGATATTTTAAAAGCAAAACAAACCTCAACGGCAATACAACAAGCCGAAGAACAACACATTAGCTAGCCAACAAACCCACGAGCTAGGGAGCTTATGATTAACATACATTCATAACAGAGTGTGCGGAATAAGCGTTAACAGTATATACAAGGCCTGACAACCATGTCGGCAACTACAAAAGAATATTAACCAAATATCATGTGCGGGACATCTACCCAACTTTACATTGTTTAGTTAACATGTATACCCTCGACCTCACCAAAAGAAAAGTACAGAGGCTCAAAGAGCAGCTACCCAACAGAATGCCCGATGAACACACAGAAGACGACGAAGGCTTACTGGGGGTTTCTCGCCGGATCGGGATTTAAGGAAAACAAATGAACAATGAACGGGGTGAGTTTAAAACTCAATAAGCTACTAATGCAATAATATGACATGCGAGATGTGAACATTAATAAGAATCATGCATAACAATATTTGTCGTAAGAGGATAAATCTCAAAGTATCATAGATAACAAGTATCTCATAGCAACACATATCACATAACATGCATCTCATGTAGGAGCGATATGTAAACACATATAAAAGGATACTGTCGAGGTACACCTCCGACATACAAACTTCCAACCAACCAACCAATAATACCAATGTAGAAACTGTTGATATCGTTCTCGATCATCGAACTCATAACCAAGTATCATAGTGAACCGTTTTCCGTATTCACGTTGACGTGAAGACTCGGTCCCCACGACCCGAGAAACAATCACGGTATAGCTTACCAAGGTCGTGTTTATTCCGTACAACACTTAGCGCTATAACCTCTACCGTGGCCAACGGTAGGGCGAGGCCCAATGTATTGGCCTTCGGCTATTACGTAGCCCTGGCTCACGCAATAACCGAGCGCCAATACACCTTCAACAAATATGCCATGGACTTAACGAATGCTCAAGTAGATGTTTACTCGACACATTAAATCAATTAACCAAATGCTCAAGTAGATGTTTACCCAACATTTATAAAAATGTGTCGTACTCCAAAGTAGGGAGTACAACGACACAACAACAACATGCTCATGTAAGTCACGTGAATTTACTACATATAACCAATTAACCAATAATATTTCCAAAGAATAACACAACGCCATTAATCGTAGATCGTATAACCAATAGCCCACGGGTAACTCAAATCCTCAAGGGCTCACAAAACACACACGTGGTCACATTCATTATCGAATCCTAACCGACTCCGTTCGAGTCATTTTTAGTCTCTAATGATGTCGAGTTACGAAATGAGATAGTTGGGACTCTCTTGGGGTGTTTAAGTGGTTGAGGAAAGGGGGTTCTACCGGCCTAGTGACGTGTCACCGTGAGAGCCACTCAAATTTTAAGTTTTAGAAAAGATGAGGTTTTCTTGGGTAATCTGTAACGAGGCAGGGCGATCGCTTTGCCTTCTGGTTGCAGGGCGATCACTTTGCCCCTATCCAGGGTGATTGCTCTGTCCTCTGGATGTAGGGCGATCGCTCTGATCTCCCTCGGGCGATCGCTTTGTGCCCAATGTCTTCGAACTTTTTGAAAATGCTCCGAAACGCTTCCGAAATGATTCTAAGTCTAAGGGGAGGTCAAAACACTCGAGAAAGGTTCTCGAAAGGACCATTAACAACGCAAGAAGTTCATCGCATCTCAAGTATGAACAATTACAAGAATTAAATAACAATTCAAGGCATACGAACGCATGAAGTTAAGCATGATTCGTGAATGGCATTTAAATGGCATGAAACATGTAAGGTATATAAATGACATAAGTGATATAAATGATGCAAATGAACTAGGTGTTACAGGGAGCTCTGCCTCTCTATATTTCATATGGAGTTTTGTTATGAAACTTGTTAATCAAAGACCTGTTTTGGGTGAAACAGTTTGTGATGACAGCTTTAGCCCAGAAGTACATGGGCAGCTTTACCTAAGCAATCATGGTCTTCCCAGCTTCAATGAGAGTTCTGTTATTCCTTTCAGCAACTCCATTTTATTAAGGTGTGCTAGTAGCAGAAAAGTTATGACTGATCCCATGATCATCACATTATTTGGCAATACCATTGTTCTTGAATTCTATGCCATTGTCTGAGCAATGTCATCCAGCTTCTATGTTTGAAGTCTTCTGAAGAGAGTTGTTATGATGTCATAAGCTTCATCCTTTGAAGACATCATTTTAACTGAGGTGAATCTTGAATAGTCATCAACTACCACTAGAGTATACATGCTGCTACTAAGACTAGTTGTAGTAAAAGGACCAAACAAATCCATATGTAGCAGCTGTAGAGGTTTGGTAGTTGATAGACATGGCTTGCTTTTGAAAGAGGAGTTGGTTAACTTCCCTAGCTGACATGCCTTGCAAAGCTTGTCATGATCAGCTGATACTTTTGGTAGACCAATAACCAAGTTGTCCTTTGATAACTTCGAGATATACTTGAAGTTGAGATGACTGAGCCTCTTGTGCCACAACCAACTGTTATCATTGGAGCTCCTTGCAACCAAACACAGACTTGACTTCCTTCCAACAACATTCAGATCAACCACATACACATTTCCTCTTCTGAATCCAGTCAAGATAGTTGTGCATGTCTCACTGTCTTTGATAATGCAGTGACTTGAAGTAAATTGACAAATCAGTCCCTTATCACAGAATTGTGATATACTCAGGAGATTATGCTTCAAGCCTTCAACAAGAGAAACTTTGCTGATGGAGAGGTTTCCTCGAACTATAGATCTATATCCAACTGTCTTCCCTTTGGAGTTGTCACAAAAAATTACTGAGGGACCCTTTGCTTCAATAATATTTGAGAGAAGATCCTGGTTTCCAGTCATGTGCTTAGAGCAGCTACTATCTAGATACCATAAATCTTTCTCCTCCTCACTAACAACCATGAAACATTCCTGAAAATAAAACATTTAAGTTTATGGTCCCCTTTTATTCTTGGGTCCTGAGGGTTAGCAACCTTTTGTGACCTATACCTATTTAACCTTTGGAGGTGTGAACCCTTTAGGTTTAGGTATGAATCTTACTAGGCATTCATGAATCTCGTGGCTATGACCTTTATAGAAAGAACATGAATGAAATCCTTGAATATGTCTGGTGGTCTCTGTTTTTTTGGGAGCTGTCCTACGATCAGCACTCTTGGGAATGACTGGTCTGTTGATGTCAGATTTAGTGGTTTTAGGCTGATAATACAACTTCCTGATGTTATTGGGCTTTGCAATAGCAGGCCTTTTAACAGGAGGTTTGTCATTTTCTGGCATAACACCTTTAAACTTTCCATCAGTAGAGATGTGGTTAGCAGCCTTTTGCTTGACAAATTTGAGAGGTTTGAGCTGAGTTGTCTTAGACCTATTATTAGTTGTCACTATTTTCACATAATGGCTAACAGCAAGTTTCAGATGCTCAGACTCCCTATTGGCAATGTCATTTGCATTGATAATTTGCTTACCCTTGGACATGACTGGTTTGTTTTTAGCATAAACAAACGACACTTTGGTATAACCATGTCCTTGCTTCCGTTTTTAAGAAGGTTACTGGTCATAGATAACTTCCTCAACCATTTCCTTAGCTATTTTCTCAGTTGTCTCTTTTTCTTGAGAACCAGGTGTATTTCCCACATTGAACCACTTTGGAAAGCAATACCAGTTTTGTCAACAAGAGGTTTTTAATTTGTGAGAATGGTATCGAAATTTCCCTTAGAGTTATTCCAAGCATCAACAACCTTTTGAAGATCATCTTTCTTAGAATTGATTTTCTTAATGTGTTCAAGTAAGAAATCAACTTTTTCAGTTAAAGCTTTGTTCTCTTTTTGAGTCTTGATGTTTTTCACTTGTTGTCTATTGAGTTCTTTATTCTCAGACAACAATGTAAATTTCTCAGAGACAGCCAATTCATGCTTCTTGGCTAATTTTACATAAGCAGTTTTGAAGGTGGCAAACTTTTCAAGCATATCTTTAATGACTTTGATGAGTTCTTCTCTTGAAGGTTCATTGAAATCATCATCATCATCTTCCTGTTGAAATGACTGTGATCTTACGGAATCATGGGGTGATTCTCTGGCCATAAGGCAAATGTTTGCTTCTTCAGTAAAGTCACAAGAATCATCCTCATTAGAATCAGTATCACACCAAGTTGGCATGTTGCTCTCATCAATGTCCTCAACAACCATCCCTCTTTGTTTTTGAAATTTAGATTCGGGACGTTTTTTTGTAAAATTCATATTTTGGCTTTGGACATTTAGAGGCAAAATGACCAGGCTTGTTACAGTTAAAACAGACAAGCTCATTGTTTTTCTGTGGAGCAGCAGCTCTAGGAACAATAGTTCTTTGAGGAGCAGCTGTTCTTTGAGGAGCAGTAATTTTATAAGAATATTATTGGTAGAAAGGTTTGTTAGACTTTTTGAAACGTTGATATTTTTTGACAAACATAGCAAAAAGTTCATCAGAGAGAATATCATCATCATCATCACCAGATTTACATGGTGTCTCAATAGTCTTTGAACATGAGGGTTGTTTTGCCATGGCTGGTAAAGATAGGTTTTTGAAATTCTTTTCCAATTCTTGAGCTTGCTAAATTTTAAGCTAATAAACCGAAAGACTTGCATAAGGATTTCTAAGTGTCAATTTATTCAAGTCTTTTGATTCTTTCATTGCAGTAATCTTTACATTCTATAAACTGCCTAGTGCATTCAGAAATCTCATATTCATTTCTTTCTTTTCATAGTTTTTACCCAAAGAATAACAAGAATTGACTACCTCATAAAATCTGTAGGAAGCACTTTTAAGGGATTCTTTGGGGTCTTTCTTAAAAGAGTCAAACTATTGAATGCAGGTGTACAACCTGTTGTTCTTTGTCTCATTGTCTCCTTCAAAATATTCCAACAGTGCATCCCATATGTCTTTAGCTGTGTCCAAATTGATGATCTGCTGGTAGGTGCTTGTATCAATACAACTTGTGATAATGTTGCAAGCTTTTCCATCCAGTGCATTATTCTTCCTGTTGTAATTTAGATAGATTTCCTTGTATCCATAACCTAAGTCTAAGCCAAGGTGACTAATGGGCCTGCGTGTCTGTTAGAGTGGCAACTTGTATTTAGACATAGCTAGAATAGCTTAGGGTTGCTTATTGTAATTAGCCTAGAGAAGATAGCCTGTAGTATTGTAACGACCCGAGCCCGAAGCCCGGTCAGCCATGCATAGCCCACGCACTAGCCCACTAAGCACCTGGGTCTACTGGCCCACCACAAGCCACCAAAAGTCCATGGATAGGTTGGTGCCTAGTGGTAGTGGGTGGCCACTTATAAAGCACACACAAGTCCCACATCGTCTATCCGATGTGGGATATCACAATCTCCCCCACTTGAATCCTTGACGTCCTCGTCAAGACCCAAAGGAGGCCCAAAGGATCGGCACCCCGGGCGATGTGTTCCTACACATTTCCGGCCGGGACCCGCTCTGATACCATTTGTAACGACCCGAGCCCGAAGCCCGGTCCGCCACGCATAGCCCACGCACTGACCCACTAAGCACCTGGGTCAACTGGCCCACCACAAGCCACCCAAAAGTCCATGGATAGGTTGGTGCCTAGTGGTAGTGGGTGGCCACTTATAAAGCACACACAAGTCCCACATCGTCTATCCGATGTGGGATATCACAAGTATATCAGCCGTGTTCATATCAGCAGTTTTCTGGTCATCAGCCAAAGTTTGCATCAGTAGAGTCCATCAAGTTATCGGACAAGTTTGTTTCAGCCAAGCTTCATCAGCTAAGTTGAAGACCCCAAGAACGTCCGATATAGAATTTTCTGGGACATGCCTTGAGACATCAGCAAAGCCTTTCATTGACTGTGACACAACGTTAACCTGCAAAACGCATTCAATGATCCTTTCCATTTTAGGCATTCATCTCAGAAAAGGACATTCTGCCTGCAACCACAGTCTACCTATTTTTGGCAAAGTGACAGAATTCAGTCTGAATCTTGCAGAACTACCTATCAGATCTCAACAGCAAGATTAGAGCATTTAATGCTCTTAAATTCAAATTATCCAACTGATGAAGATCTCCAACGGCTACAAGGCTTCCTTTGAGTATATATAAAAGACTCCACTGAAGCATTTACTACACAGAACAACACAACAAGAACCTACAATTCTGAAATCTTCATCTTCTTCAAGCTAGTGCATTAAAAGCTTAAACGTCCTATCTGTAAAACATTCTTTGAAGAGCTCCAAACTGAGACGATTAGTCTATATAGCTCTTCATTGATTGCAACCCTTAGCATTCATAGCTCACGAGAATTATATCTTAATAGATATTAATTCTCCCGCAAACACTTGGTCAACTAATTTTTGTACACAATCCATTAGAGATATATCTTGTAAAGATTCTAGTGGAAAACTTTGTACACATTTTTCAAATCCAAAGTTGACCACTTTGGTTGTGGACGTAGCACTTATTCATAAGTGTGAACCATATTAAATTCCTTGTTTATTTCTATGTGCTTGTGAATTGCTATTGTTTGTTGATTTCCAGAATTCCAACGTTTTGAGAACTGCTGATCTTGTCCTGTCAAGATCAGCCATCCTCAACTTGTCCTATACTTCACCAATATTCCGCTGCAAAATTCTTTATAACTTAAGTGAAGTAGGTTTTTGAATCATTTTCAAAAATAGGACATAGGCTATTCAACTCCCCCCCCCTTCTAGCCTATATTGAGCACCTTGAGACCTAACACTTCCTATCTTCATCATCTCATTCTTCTTCAGGTTTGGGGATTTCTGGATTAACAATTGCATCCACAGCAGCTAGCACATTGGCCTTCATAGGAATCCTTGGACCTTCCATAACACATTTTCACAAACGTTTGTCAATAGAGTTCATGTGCATTTTTTAGTTTTTCCTTCCAGATATCAAAGTGAACTTCGTCCAATATTAGGACATGGTTCACATTTGAAGTTTCCAACATATGATGAGTAGTCATTGGATCTTTAAATCTCTCAAGAGGTTAATCTTAAAAAAACTAGTTTTCAAAGAGTCAAGCTCTGATACCAATTTGTTAGTCCCAATAGGCTTAAATAGGCTAGGGGGTTGTATAGCCTATGTCCAAATTTAAAATGTTTGATAAAAATTACTTCACTAAGTAACAAAAGAGTTAGAAAATGTTTGCAGCGGAATAACACAGTGAAGTAAAGGACAAGTCAGAATGGCTGATCTTGAAAGTCAAGATCAACTGTTTTTCTGGGCAGTTAGAAATCTGGAAATATTCAAGTAATAATCACAAACATAAGTGCAGGAAATAAATGGACAAGATATTTGAAGTGATTCACACTATGAATAAGTGTTACGTCCACTACCAAAGTGGTCATCTTTGGATTTGAAATGTGCACTATGTTTTCCACTAAGATCTTTTATAAGATTGATCACTAATGGAGCGTGTACAAAAGGATTTTGACCAAGTGTTTTAGGGAAAGTTATAATCTAGAAAGATATAACTCTCGTGTGCCTTGAATGTTATAGATTGCAATCAATGAAGAGCTTTAAAGACTAGGAGTCTATGAATGGTGCTCTTCAATGATTTGACTTTGAAGCTCTTGAATGCTCTTCAATGATTTGACTGCTGATCTTGTCCTATCAAGATCAGCCATCCTCAACTTGTTCTATACTTCACCAATATTCCGCTGCAAAATTCTTTATAACTTAAGTGAATTAGGTTTTTGAATCATTTTCAAAAATAGGACATAGGCTATTCAACCCCCCCCTTCTAGCCTATATTGAGCACCTTGAGACCTAACAATTGGTATCAGAGCTTAACTCTTTGAAAACAAGTTTTTCCAAGATTAAACTCTTGAGAGATTAAAGATCCAATGGCTGCTCATCAAATGTTGGAAACCTCAAATGTGAATCATTGTCCTGTACTGGATGAAGTTCACTTTGATATCTGGAAAGACAAAATTAAAAGACACATGAACTCTATTGACAAACGTTTATGGAAATGTGTTACAGATGGACCAAGAATTCCTATGAAGCCAAATACTCTAGCTGCACTTGATCCAACTGCTGATCCTGAAGTTCCAAAGCCTGAAGAAGAATGGGATGAAGAAAATAGGAAGAATGATGCTCTGGATGAAAAAGCAATCAACATCATCACCAGCTGTGTTGATATCAGCACCTACCAGCAGATCATTAATCTGGAAACTGCTAAAGAAATGTGGGAAGCTATACTGGAATATCTAGAAGGTGATGGTGAAACCAAAAACAACAAGCTGTATACTTGCATCCAGAAGTTCGATTCATTCAAGAAAGATCCTAAAGAGACCCTACGAAGTGCATATGACAGATTCTATGAGGTAGTAAACTCTTGCTATTCTTTAGGAAAGAAATATGAAAAGAAAGAAATAAACATGAGATTTCTTAATGCACTAGCGATCTGTGGCATGTGAAGATCATCGCCATGAAAGAATCAAAAGACTTGAATAAATTGTCTCTCAGAAATCTTTATGCAAGTCTTTCAGTCTATGAGCTTGAAATCCAACAAGCTCAAGAAATGGAAAAGAGTTTTAAAAATTTATCCTTACCAGCCATGTCTGTTGAACGTCCATGTTCTACACCTGATGAAATCCCATCTACTTCCAGTGATGGTGATGATATTTTTTCAGACGAAGCCTTTGCAATGTTTGTTAAGAAGTATCAACGTTTCAAAAGGTTTAACAAGTCATCCCATGGGCAGTCCCCTCACAAGACTGCCATTCCTCAAAGAACAGCTGCTCATCCAAAAACTGCTACTCCTTACATAACTACTGACTATCAAAAGGAAAATGAGCTTGTCTGTTTTAACTGTAGGAAGCCAGGTCATTTTGCTTCAAAATGTCCAAAGCCAAATTATGAATTTTACAAAAAACGTCCCGAGTCTAAATTTCAAAAACAAAAAGGGATGGTGGCTGAGGACTTGGATGAAAGCAACTTGCCCACTTGGTGTGACACGATAACGATGAGGATGATTCCGTGACTTTCCGAGGAAGCAAATATATGTCTTATGGCCAGGGAATCATCCCATGACTCGGAAGGTCACTACCATTTCAACAGATGATAGTGATGATGATGAGCTCAATGAACCCTCAAGGGAGAACTCATCAAAGCCAACAAAGACATGCTGGAAGAATTCTCTAAATTCAAAACTGCCTATGTGAAATTAGCCAAAAAGCATGAATTAGCTGTCTCTGAGAAATCTACCTTGATGTCTGAAATCAAAGATCTCAATAGACATCAAGCTGAGAGTATCAAAATTCAAAAAGAGAACAAAGCTTTAACTGAAAAAGTGGAATTCCTACTTGAACACATAAAGAAAATCAATTCTGAGAAAGATGACCTTCAAAAAGTTGTCGATACTTGGAATAATTCAAAAGGAAATTTTGATACCATTCTTTCAAATCAAAAAACTCTTGACAACAAAACAGGTATCGGTTTCCAAAGTGAATTCAATGTAGGAAGTTCATCTGGTTCTCAAGAAAATGAGACAACTGAAGCAATTGCTGAAGAAATGGCTGAAGAAGTTGTCTATAATCAGCAATCTCCTAAAAAGGAAAGGCAAGGACTTGGTTTTAACAAAGTTCCATTTGTTTATCCCAAAAACAAAATAGACAAGTCCAAGGGTAAGCAATCTGTCAACATATATGACACTGCTAATAAGGAGTCTGAGTAACAAAGACCTGCTATCAGTCATCCTAAGAAAACAGTGATGACTGGTAACAAGTCAAAGAATTCTCAACTCAAACCTATTAAATTTGTCAAAGGAAAGATTGCGACCCCAACTCTGCGATAAAAGCTCAAAGGAATTTTGCTGAAAATGTGAAATCTTTTGATAAAAGGTCTACCTATGTTAAACCTAATATCACTAAGAAATTGCATTATCAGCCTAAATCCAATAAGCCTGTCATCAGTAAAAAGGTCATTTCCAAAACTGCTGATAATAAGAAGACTTCAAAAGAAATCATTAAACATGTTCAAGGTTTTCATAAATGCTATCTCTGTAAAGGCCATGGTCACGAAATTCATGAATGCCTTCTGAGATTCATACCCAAACCTAGAGGATTCACACCTCCAAAGGTTAAACAGGTATGGATTCCAAAAGGTTGCTAACCTTAAGGACCCAAAAATAAACGGGGACCATATTCTTAAATGATTATATTTCAGGAATGCTTTATGGCCGTTAGTGAAGAAGAGAAAGATTTATGGTATCTAGATAGTGGCTGCTCAAAGCACATGATTGGTGATCAAAATCTTCTCTCAAATATTGCTGAAGCTAAAGGTCCCTCAGTAATTTTTGGTGACAACTCAAAAGGGAAGACAATCGGCTATGGAAGTATAATTAGAGGAAATCTTTCCATCAGCAAAGTATCCCTAGTAGAAGGATTGAAACACAATCTCCTAAGTATATCACAATTCTGTGATAAGGGATTGATATGTCAATTCACCGCAAGGCACTGCTTTATCAAGGATAGTGAGACCGGCTCAACGATCTTAATTGGTTTCAGAAAAGGAAATGTCTATGTGGTTGATCTGAATACAGTAGGGAGAAAATCAAGCCTATGTTTGATGGCAAAAACATCAAAGGATAACAGCTGGTTGTGGCACAAAAGACTTAGCCATCTTAACTTCAAACATTTAGTGAAGTTATCAAAGGACAACTTGGTTGTTGGTCTGCCAAAAATATCGGCTGATCCTGACAAGCTTTGTAAAGCATGTCAATTGGGCAAATTGCACAAATCATCATTCAAAAGAAAACCATGCCTATCAACATCCAGACCTCTATAGCTCCTTCACATGGATTTATTCGGTCCAGTTACTACTACAAGCCTTGGTGGCAACAAATATACACTAGTAGTAGTTGATGACTACTCAAGATTCACTTGGGTTGAGATGATGTCTTCTAAAGATGAAGCATATGACATCATAACAGAACTCTTCAGAAGACTCCAAACACAGAAACTGGATGACATTACTGATATTAGATCAGACAATGGGACAGAATTCAAGAACAATGGTGTAGCCAAATATTGCGATGACCATGGAATTGGTCACAATTTCTCTGCAGTTGGTACACCTCAACAGAATGGAGTTGCTGAAAGAAAGAACAGAACTCTTATCGAAGCTGGGAAGACCATGATTGCCGAAGCAAACGCCTATGTATTCGGGTTGTGAATCGCTGCTTCACTCAAAACAGGTCCATTATCAACAAATTTCATAACAAAACTCCATATGAAATATGGAGGGGCAGGGCTCCCAATATTGGTTTCTTCAAAATATTTGGATGCAAATGCTATGTTCTTTACAATGAAAAAGAACATAGAAGTAAATTTGAATCCAAAAGTGATGAAGGAATATTTTTGGGATATGCCAAATTTTCAAAAGCTTATAGAGTTTATAATAAAACATTCTTAGAGTTGTTGAATCTATTCATGTCTCTTTTGATGAATTTGATTTTATTGGGCCACATATGGCTCCTAAGGTATCTAATGATTCGATGAGTATGAGGCAGTGCGAACCAAGCTCTAACTCGCTGAACCTACATCTTCACAAGTTCCTCCAAGGATTAACTTGATAGAACCTTCAAGAGTGATAATGGACCAAAGAAATGAAAACTCAGAAAGTCCAGAATCCACTTTTCCTTCCACACCAGAAGTATTACAACCTACATTGGAATTAACATATCCTCTAGAAAACCAAGCTTCAGACACTTCCACTTCTCAAGAACTCAACTCTGCCGATGCAATAAGACAAGTTCAACCTGCTGATGTTCGAGAAGTTAAAGATCATCCTATCACTCAAATCATTGGCGATCTTAATGTTGGTGTTCAAACTAGACAAGCTTCAAGAAATGAATGCATGTATTCTACAGCATTTGTCTCACATATTGAACCCAAGAAGATAGATGAAGCTCTGGAAGATCCAAGCTGGGTGGAAGCTATGCAAGAAGAATTAAACCAATTTGATAGATGTCAAGTTTGGTCACTTGTTCCTAGACCCAAAGGACAAGCAGTGATTGGAACAAAGTGGGTCTTCAGAAACAAGATGGACGAAAATGGAAATATCACCAGGAATAAGGCAAGACTTGTAGCTCAAGGATACAGACAGGAGGAAGGAATTGACTATGATGAGACATTCACTCCTGTTGTAAGACTAGAAGCCATCAGATTATTCTTGGCTTATGTATCCTTCAAAGACTTCAAGGTATATCAAATGGATGTGAAGAGTGCCTTTCTCAATGGTGAACTGCAAGAAGAAGTCAGTGTGGAACAGCCCCCTAGATTCATGGATAATTCAAGAAGAGAAGATGTATACAAATTAAGGAAAGCACTGTATGGACTAAAGCAAGCTCCAAGGGCCTGGTATAAGACCCTTTCAAAGTTCTTGATATCTCAAGGCTTTGTGAGAGGTCAAATTGACACTACTCACTTTAATATGAAACATAAAGGTCATTCTTTACTTGTTCAAATTTATGTTGATGATATTATATTTGAATCTACTAATGAAAATCTTTGCAAAAGAATTGAAAAGCTTATGCAGAGTAAATTTGAAATGAGCATGATGGGAGAACTTAATTTCTTCCTAGGACTTTAAATTCAACAAAGCTCAACTGGTATCTTCATCAATCAAGCCAAATATGCAAAGGATGTTATCAATAAATTTTGGCTTAAAAATGCAAACAGCTTCAGTACACCTATGGCCACCAACTGCCATCTTGACAAAGATGAAAATGGTAAGAAAGTGGACATGACTCTATATAGAGGCATGATTGGCTCACTTTTATACTTAACTGCTAGTAGGCCTGACATTATGTTTGTTATTTGTGTTTGTGCTAGATTTCAAGCAGATCCAAAGGAGTCTCACTTACAGGCTGTCAAAAGAATCATCAGATATCTAATTGATACATCTAACTTGGGTATTTGGTATCCAAGGGACTCATCTTTTAATCTTATAGGCTATTCTGATGCTGATTTTGCTGCTTGTAAGGTTGACAGGAAAAGCACAAGTGTGACATGTCAATTCCTAGGGAATAGACTTATCTCCTGGGCCAGCAAAAAGCAAACATCTGTTTCAACCTCAACAACTGAAACAGAATATATAGCTGCTGGTAGCTGCTGCTCACAATTGCTGTGGATTAAACAGCAACTGGTAGACTATGAGATCAAGACTGCTGATTGTCCTATAATGTGTGATAATACATCAGCCATGTCAGTCTCTCAAAATCCTGTTATGCACTCCAAAACAAAGCACATTGATGTGAGATATCATTTCTTAAAAGACCATGTTGAAAAAGGTAACATCAGCATGCAATATGTGTCTACTGATCATCAGTTAGCTGATATCTTCACCAAACCCCTTGACTCAACCAGGTTTGCCCATCTAAAAGGAGAGCTTGGTATGCTTGACCTCAATCCTTAATCTTTTAAATATTGCTTTAAAGCTGTTACACTTTAACTGTTTATAGAACTGCTCATCTGATCAGCTAAGTGTAACTCTGCCGATATTATAGGACAACCTTGAGTAAGTACTTCTTTCCCTTTATCGGTAGTCCTCAATAAAATTAGTCAAAAACGAATGTTATATGAACAGTCACCTATCAAGGCATTAAATGTGGATTTCAAAATCTATTAAATGCTATTTATTGAGCCTGTCAGAAGTATAAAAAGCGATTTCACAAATGGACTGTTCATCTTTCGCAAAAACTGCCTTTCTGCATTTCAAATCTCTGAAATCGACCCTTCCTAAAAGCTTCTAAAATCTTCAAAATCATCAAGTTTTCTGCTCATAATCTTCAATGGTGAGTAACCCTAACTTCTTAAGATTCATTTAATTTCAGTTTTGTTACAATATGGTATCTCTTGACCTAATATGAACTGTTTTGGGTCTTCCACCATTGATGAAGTTCAAGCTCTTGATTTTGTTGCTTAAAACTTTTCTCACTAGTATTGAACGTGTTTTTAACGCTATCTATACTGAAATGTTTTCACTTCATGCTATTCTATTTGATGAAAACTTATAGAATCTGTTCTTATCTAAAACCAAGGAGATAAACTGTGCTATTCACAAATCTGTGTTTAGCAGTATATTTTGGGTTTTAATCTGAACAGTGTTTGTTTTTCTAAAGAACTGCCGTTATTATTATATCAGCTATCCTTAACTCTGCCGACTGTGTGTAGGCAAAGACTCAAATTTCAAAGACAGCTGGTACCTCCTCATCTGCTGATATGCAACCAGCCAAGACATCCAGGGTTGCTGAAGCTGCTAAGATTCCAATAAAAACTCTTCCAAGGTCCAGCTATCACCCTGGATGACCATTGATAAAGAATCAGTACTAGGGTATTCCTCTGGAGAAACCCTAATTAAAGACTTAGAGGAGTGTGGTCTTCTTCCATTCTTTCAGCTCAATGATACCCACTATAGTAATGCAATAGCTGAAGAATTCTACACCAGGATGACCCTTCCTCCTGCTCCTACTTCAAGCAATGATATGGTAAACATGAGCTACCTCAAGGGTTACATCCGAGGGAATCTTAGGTCTGCCTATGGAAGGAAGGCTGGAACTGACCGATGAAGAATCTGCACAAGCCTGGGAAATGATGAGGGGATTGGCTCAACCAGAGCGTTTCTCTGAAATGTCCAGGAACCTATTCCCTGAGGGTGCATACCACATCAGCCATCTTTTTGATAAGAGCATCCTCTTCAAGAATGGATCAAGGGACATCTTCACCTCCCAGCAGCTCATGTGGACAAAGGCTGTGATCCTCCGCAAACAGCTGAACTGGGCCAAGATCGTCTTCTCAATGTTATTTCAAAGTGTGGCTGAAGTTCAGGGCAACCCCAGCATGAAGAGGCCGTTTGTAAGGGTTATCAATGTTCTTCTGAGGGGATTTGAGGAAATAGAAGAATAGATGTCTGGTGATGATCTTATTAAGGTGACTAACACCTATGTCTTTGTGATATCACCAGATATCGAGAAGATATAGCCAAGAGAGCTACTACTACTGCTGCAATTGCTGGTCCCTCTACCCAAGATAAGAAGGGTAAGAGGAAGGTGACCTACACTTCAGCAGGGCTTCCTGTTCAGGAGGAGCCCAAGCCTCTTGGTGCTGAATTACCTGAGGATATTGACCTCAGCAGACTTGATCATGACCCCTATGAGCCTGACGAACCCTCTCCCAAGAAACAAAAACATTCATCTCTTCCAACACCAAAACCCAAACAATCCATGAAGCACGCCAGATCCAAACAGGCTGCTGAAAAGGACACCACCACTTTTCAACCAGCCGATCTTCAAAAACCTTCTCAGCCTTCAACTCTTCCTCCAAAATCCATCTCAAAATCAGACAAGCCCAAAACCAAACAAACTCTTCTTCCAACGGATGAATCCTTTGGCCTTCCCAAGATCTCATCTACAACTCCTTCCACACAAGCCATTCCCACACCAGCCATTCCCACATCAGACACTCCACAACCTGCTCCTACCTCTTCAACTCCAACCAGATCAAGGCAAGGCAAACGACTGAAGAAAAGTGCCAAAAAGGTCAAATTTGTGCCCTCTGCCGATCAACCATCCTCACCTTCATCTTCCCCAACTCTACCTGAACCTTCCATCCACTCTCCTGTATCTTCACCTATTCATCCTGCTCCCATGTTCATACCCTCAGACTCAGAACTCTCCCTCTCACCTGAATCTAACCTACTCAAACGTTCTAAACGTCCTCTCACCTCTCCCTCCGATTACCCTACTCCCAAACGCACCAAAATCAACCCCTACAGCCATCTTTACCCAGATGTGCAAGAACTGCTGTTCTTTAAGGACAGCCGTCCCAAACCAAACCCTACCGACACTGACCCCTTCCTCTCCACACTAGACTACCCTAAACGCTTCCCCTGCCAGCCTATGTTTGCTGGGGAAATCCTTATCCAGTGGGGAGCCTTCTATGATCCTCTACCACCCTTCTGGTCCTAGCAGTTCTTCTCTCACAACTCTGCTGTTCAAGATCTCATGATCTTCAAACAGTGGACTACTATCCACAGGGACCTAGGAATACCCCCTCCAACCAAATCAGACATCTCCCCATTCCTTTCTCTTCCACGACCCCCTGTCTTTACCCTCATCAGCCATCCTTCTGTCTTCACAAAGCCTGTGGTCTGCGACTTCTTTGACGTAGTCACCACCTACATTGGCTTTAACCTTCTTTTTCCTGTCCTCTTCCATTCTCCTCATACACCCATTTCTTTCTCTCTTCCCATTTTCATCCACACCCTCTCCTACGACGCCTACATAGAAAAACTCTTTCCTGTTCCTCGCATATGGTCCAGCCTACTTGGAACTTCATCTTCACAAACCTCTACCAGCCAACCTCAAACCTCCACCAGTCAACCTCAAACCTCCACTAACCAACCCCAAATCCTCTTCGGTCTACCTACTCCTCCAGTCAGCCAGCCTTCTCAACCTACATCTTTCAGTCCCTTCTCTGTTGAAGATTTTTTTAAACATTTTGGTGTCATATCGGCTGACCTTAACAAATCCCTGCAGCATCTGGCCGCTGCCCAATCTCACACGACAACGGTCACTGCCGATTATATGACACAGGTCATAGGCATTGCCAGAGGCGCCAAGGCTGCAGCCGCCGCATGCCAACAGGCCATTGCTGCCTCACAAGACATTTTGCTCAGCCGACTCTTAGCCTTTTCCTCTGCCTCTAATGCCTTCTTCAAAGAAAATTGGGAGGCTCTTTCTCAAGGAATGCTGCAGATGATCGAGCTCATCGACACTGGCTACAAACGTGTTCTTCAAGCTCAACGCAATGTCAATCGATCTGTCCACTTGTCTGTTCGTCAAACACGAAGGCTCACAAACAAGCACTACCATCTTTTTCGCAAGGAGCTTAGGAACAATGTCCTTCGCCTATCTACCATGGATCAGTCGCTTGCGTCCATAAAGGAGGAGATGAGCAGACTCCACAATAATCAGCTGACCGAGCTACACGAGAGGAATGCTTTACTAAGGCTGAAGAACAAAAATCTCTCCTCAGAACTGGACAATGTCAATGATGATCTAGCAGAAGCCAAAGCAGAAATAGCAAGACTCAAAGCTGCTGCTAGCTCAAGATAGGAAGGACAAGCTTCAACTTAACTTAGCTGGTATACCTTTCTTGTCCGATTTTGTGAACTCCTTGACAAAACATTGTATTAAACTCCTTGTTTAATAAACAATGCCTATCTTTTTAAATTTTATGCTTTATAACTGATTGATTATTCTGTGTGTGCATGAAATTTAAACCACTGGTTTAAAGGCATATCCTATATAGTACTTTATCTATATGTCTTTAAATACATTCTTCCTACAAGTGTTCTTATGCCATAATTCATTACTTGTAAACACTTTGTAATCTTGAATACACTGACCCTTCTGTAAGTCCATCTAGGACATGCTCATTTAATATATTACTTCTGTAGCATGTTATTACTAGAATCGGACATGGTCAGCTTCAATTGTATTCATAAGGTCATGGACTTAATCAAATAGGAGGAGATTGTTGTAATTTAGATAGATTTGCTTGTATCCATAACCTAAGTCTAAGCCAAGGTGACTAATGGGCCTGCGTGTCTGTTAGAGTGACAACTTGTACTTAGACATAGCTAGAATAGCTTAGGGTTGCTTATTGTAATTAGCCTAGAGAAAATAGCCTGTAGTATATCAGCCGTGTTCATATCAGCAGTTTTCTGGTCATCAGCCAAAGTTTGCATCAGTAGAGTCCATCAAGTTATAGGACAAGTTTGTTTCAGCCAAGCTTCATCAGCTAAGTTGAAGACCCCAAGAACGTCCGATATAGAATTGTCTGGGACATGCCTTGAGACATCAGCAAAGCCTTTCATTGACTGTGACACAACGTTAACCTGCAAAACGCATTCAATGATCCTTTCCATTTTAGGCATTCATCTCAGAAAAGGACATTCTGCTTGCAACCACAGTCTACCTATTTTTGGCAAAGTGACAGAATTCAGTCTGAATCTTGCAGAACTACCTATCAGATCTCAACAGCAAGATTAGAGCATTTAATGCTCTTAAATTCAAATTATCCAACTGATGAAGATCTCCAACGGCTACAAGGCTTCCTTTGAGTATATATAAAAGACTCCACTGAAGCATTTACTACACAGAACAACACAACAAGAACCTACAATTCTGAAATCTTCATCTTCTTCAAGCTAGTGCATTAAAAGCTTAAACGTCCTATCTGTAAAACATTCTTTGAAGAGCTCCAAACTGAGACGATTAGTCTATATAGCTCTTCATTGATTGCAACCCTTAGCATTCATAGCTCACGAGAATTATATCTTAATAGATATTAATTCTCCCGCAAACACTTGGTCAACTAATTTTTGTACACAATCCATTAGAGATATATCTTGTAAAGATTCTAGTGGAAAATTTAGTACACATTTTTCAAATCCAAAGTTGACCACTTTGGTTGTGGACGTAGCACTTATTCATAAGTGTGAGCCATATTAAATTCCTTGTTTATTTCTGTGTGCTTGTGAATTGCTATTGTTTGTTGATTTCCAGAATTCCAACGTTTTGAGAACTGCTGATTTTGTCCTGTCAAGATCAGCCATCCTCAACTTGTCCTATACTTCACCAATATTCCGCTGCAAAATTCTTTATAACTTAAGTGAAGTAGGTTTTTGAATCATTTTCAAAAATAGGACATAGGCTATTCAACCCCCCCTTCTAGCCTATATTGAGCACCTTGAGACCTAACACTTCCTATCTTCATCATCTCATTCTTCTTCAGGTTTGGGGATTTCTGGATTAACAGTTGCATCCACAGCAGCTAGCACATTGGCCTTCATAGGAATCCTTGGACCTTCCATAACACATTTTCACAAACGTTTGTCAATAGAGTTCATGTGCATTTTTTAGTTTTTCCTTCCAGATATCAAAGTGAACTTCGTCCAATATTAGGACATGGTTCACATTTGAAGTTTCCAACATATGATGAGTAGTCATTGGATCTTTAAATCTCTCAAGAGGTTAATCTTAAAAAAACTAGTTTTCAAAGAGTCAAGCTCTGATACCAATTTGTTAGTCCCAATAGGCTTAAATAGGCTAGGGGGTTGTATAGCCTATGTCCAAATTTAAAATGTTTGATAAAAATTACTTCACTAAGTAACAAAAGAGTTAGAAAATGTTTGCAGCGGAATAACACAGTGAAGTAAAGGACAAGTCAGAATGGCTGATCTTGAAAGTCAAGATCAACTGTTTTTCTGGGCAGTTAGAAATATGGAAATATTCAAGTAATAATCACAAACATAAGTGCAGGAAATAAATGGACAAGATATTTGAAGTGATTCACACTATGAATAAGTGTTACGTCCACTACCAAAGTGGTCAACTTTGGATTTGAAATGTGCACTATGTTTTCCACTAAGATCTTTTATAAGATTGATCACTAATGGAGCGTGTACAAAAGGATTTTGACCAAGTGTTTTAGGGAAAGTTATAATCTAGAAAGATATAACTCTCGTGTGCCTTGAATGTTATAGATTGCAATCAATGAAGAGCTTTAAAGACTAGGAGTCTATGAATGGTGCTCTTCAATGATTTGACTTTGAAGCTCTTGAATGCACTTAGAGTAATGAAGATGAAGATTTGTAGAATTGTCAAGTTGTTGAAGTGTTGGAGTATCTTCAATGCTTCATGAAGTCTTCAATTTATACCCAGAGAATTCTTTGGAGCCGTTGGATGATTCAGACTTGGGAGATGTTTGAATTAGTTGCATTTAATGCAAAGAGGTTTGCATTAACTGTCCTAATCTTGATGTCGCAGTCCAACTGGGTGAACTGAACATCCAAGATGTCTTCTGAGCAGTGCCTGCAATTTTGCAAAAAATGGGTAGGCAAGTACTGCTGGCAAAGTGTCATTTTCTGAGAAGAATGTCTAAAATGGAATGGTTCAATAAATGAACCATGTGATGCCCCGACCCAGATTTCCATACAAAATCCCAAGTCGGATTGCTAAAACAACATAACAAGACTTAACAAAAATGTAAACACCTGATTAAACAATAATAAACAAGTCTTCGGCGACACTACTGCCGGAACCCAACTAACAACAACCACGAGTCTATAACTCGGGAGAACAAATAACAACAACGTTAATATCATCGGCCACAACATGCCGGAACAACAATATAAGCCACGAGCCACAACATGCTCGGGAAACACAACTAGAGTAACAACCAACTGTACACAAGCGCGACATACATGTTGGCTATCAAAAGAATAATACAAAAACCAAGTATGATTCTACCCAAAAGTAAAGTCTATATAACTTTACATAGCCATCGTAGCTTGCCAAAAGAAAATGCTACAACAACTGTACGAACCAAAAGTACAACTACGAGGACAACCTGATATCTAATCGCGTCCTCACCGAGAGCTGCCTGGCTGGTTCGGATCTTAGAAAAACAGTAAACACAATGGGGTGAGTCGAAACTCAGTAAGTTACTAAATGCAACTATATGACATGGCATAATGCTCAACTGTAATCGTAACAAGGTTATAACATTTATATACATCACAACTCAACATGAAATATCATCCATGATATACAACTCATGTTTAACACATAGCACTTTGATATTCACATAAGTGCTTGTAAATAAATCACATAATAAAGGATATCTTTCTCTTTATCTGTCTTTGCGTTCTCCTGCAATACACAAAATAACCAACGTGTATCGATACCTGTCTATGATGTATCGACATCCCCGAACCTATCGGGTCTCCCTAAAAACCTATCGGGTCTTAGCAACCAAAGTTACGCGTATTGCAACAACAGTGGGGCTACCTCCCACCTGTGGCCAACAAATGAGGTGTGTGTGTACTCCGGTACAACGACTTATAACGATTCCAAACATTGATTTGTCAAGGCTATATGTCGTCCCACCTTGACTCGTTAACAAATGCCAGCTGGACTCAATGCGATGTACAAAATGGTATCTACTCATCTTATGCAATTTAACCCCAAGTTCAAAAGTAATGAACTTGGTAAATGTCAAGTAATTCATATTACTCAATAACATATCAACAACAAACACATATTTGCTCAAGTTTATACATCCACATAGAGCTAATTTACAAGTCTCTATCCCACAAATATTAACCATTCACTAAACCAACTTGTTTGAGAGTTCATAATCTTACCCAAATAACCTAAAATTTTCATAGGAATTTAACGTAATTTTTCGGTGTATATTGTTCATTCAAAATTCTACTTCAAGGTTTCATGAACATAATTGTTCACTTTGGGTTTAGTTACTATATGCAACTTATTTCCCAATTCTAGTCTTTGTTCTTCTCTTAGTATAATTCTAAGTTCAATAATGGAATAATTATTCCGACCAAACCATCTCATACCAAGAATCTAACACAAACAAGATTCTCACACATCCAAGTAGCATTTAGACATGTAATTAACATCTTTAGCAAGGCTAGTAAATTCATTATGTAACTAGCATATTTTGAAGCTTTTAAGCATACAAAGGGGAATTAGTAACTTACCTCAAATTGGAAAATCACTCTACAAAAATTAGAATCAAAGCCTTCAAATTAGTTCTCCTAATCTTTAGCTACACAAATCTGGTCTTGTATGCAAAGTTTGATGGTTGGTTCTTATAGTGATGAGGAACACACAACAATCTCACTCTTTTCTCACACACAAACACTCTCTTATCTTTCAAGGAAATCTTTGGAGAATTTGGGAGTAATTGAATCACTCTCATATGGGTAAAGAGGTGGAAATATGCTGGTCTTACTCTCTAAGGACGTGTCTCTTCCTCAGCCAAAAAGAGTCTTGCATGTAATTTTTTAAATATTAAAACACATACAACTATCTGATAACAGGGCGATCACCCTTACTCGAGGCAAAGCGATCGCTCTCCCTTCTGTCTTCAAGGCGATCGCTCTGGGGTAAAGATAAGGGGATCGCTTTGTCCCCAGTTTCCAGAGACCAACTTTCTGTCCACAAGGCGATCACTTTGGCCTTATCCAAGGCGATCGCTTTGTATCCAGTATGTAACACCCGCTTCATTTGCATCATTTATATTTCTCATATCATTCGTATGTCATGCATATATCATCCTGATTTATACCATGAACATTACTTGAGTATGATATATTTAAAACATAACACATTCTTACTATATTCCATATGTTTCGTATGCTTCGAATTATTGTTTAATTCTTGTATTTGATCGCATTTAAGATGCGTTGAACTTCTCGCCTTGTTATTGGTCATTTTGGGAACCTTTCTCGAGTGTTTTGACCTTCCTTTGGACTTAGAATCACCTTAGGTTGACTTGGGAGTACTTTAGGAACACTTTGGAAGGCTTTAGTGAACTTTGACCTGAGTTGGTCACTATGCGGACGCATAGTGGGAGCTCAAACCAACACATAGAGTTTCTGGGTTCTATGTGGCCGCATAAGGCGTTCGCATAGCGCCCAGATTGTTCACCCGAGAAAACCTCATCTTTTCTAATTTAAATTTTTGAGTGGCTCTCATTGAGCCACATCACCAAGTCGAGAGATCAACCTTGTATGACCACTTAAACACCTATAGAGAGCCTTAAGGTCTCTCATTTCATGCCCAAACTCACCAAGAACATAGAGAGAGAATAAAGAGAGTTTAGTGAGAGAAAGTGAGATTTTTGTGAGAATTAGGAGGAATGTCAACGATCCGAGCACGCCATTGCGAAGGTCTTGGCTAGAGGAAGCTTTTCCACCAAATAGATTCTGTTTTCTCTCATCTTTTTTGACAAGAAGTAAACTACTACCCCCTATTCTTCTTGATTTATGTCTCACATGACATCCTAGACTTCTAATGTGTGAAATTACCATGCTAGATTTGTGAACTCGTGATTCTTGCGATGAAATATCATTATGGACTTGTGAAATATGTTGTGGCTTGTTATATGATGTTGGGAACTCGAATTGGGCATTAATGTGCTAGGTTTAAAGTGCAAGACCACTTTCGTAACTCTGATATCATTAGTAACTAAAAATGACTCGAACGGAGTCGGTTAGGATTGGATAATAATTGTGACCACGTGTGTGTTGTGAGCCATTGAGGATTTGAGATACCCATTGGGTTATTGGTTATACGATATACGTTAAATGATATTGTGTCTTTCTTTGGAAATATTAGTGTTTGAATGACTATGTGTAGTAGAATCACTTGGCATACATGAACATGATGTAGTCGTAGTCGTTATACTCCCTACTTTGGAGTATGACATATTTATTATAAATGTTGGGTAAACACCTACTTGAGCATTTGGTTGAATGGTTTAATGTGTCGAGTAAACATCTACTTGAGCATTCGTTAAGTCCATGGCATATTTGTTGGAGGTGTATTGACACTCAGTTATTGCGTGAGCCGGGGCTGCGTAATAGCCGAAGGCCAATACACTGGGCCTCACCCTACCGTTGGCCACGGTAGGGGTTATAGCGCTAAGTGTTGTACGGAATAAACGCGACCTTGGTAAGCTATACCGTGATTGTTTCTCGGGTCGTGGGGACCGAGTCTTCACGTCGACGTGAATACGGAAAACGGTTCACTATGATACTTGGTTATGAGTTCGATGATCGAGAACGACATCAACGGTTTCTACATTGGTATTATCGGTTAGTTGGTTGGAAGTTTATGTGTCGGAGGTGTACCTTGGCGGTATCCTTTTATATGTGTTTACTTATCACTCCTACGTGAGATGCATGCTATGTGATATCATGTGATGTTATGAGATACTTGTTTCCTATGATGCTTCGAGATTTATACTGTTTGACAAATATTGTTATGCATGGTTCCTATTAATGTTCACATCTCACATGCCATATTGTTGCATTAGTAGCTTATTGAGTTTTATAACTCACCCCGTCCATTGTTTATTTGTTTTCCTAAGATCCCGATCCGACGAGAAACCCTCAGTGACATTGCATCGTCGTCAATGAGCTTGTCAGGCACTCTTTTGGGTAGTTGCTCCTTGAGCCTCGTATTTTCTTTTGGTGAGGTCGAGGGTGTACATGTTACTTAAACAATGTATAGTTGGGTAGAAGTCTTTGTATTTGATACTTGTGTAATATTCTTTTGTGGTGCAGACATGGTTGTCAGGCCTTGTATACACTGTTAACTCTTATTCCGCGCACTCTGTTATGAATATATGTTAATCCCGAGCTCTCTAGCTCGTGGGTTTAATGGCTAGCTAATGTGTTTTACTCTGGCTTGTTATGTTGCCGTGGGGTCTTGTTGCCTTTAAAAATCATACACTTGCATTACAGGGTTTTTGCACGAAAAAAATTTTGAAATATGCATTTATGTGTTCCTATCTCACAGACCGAACGAGGTTCCACATAGGATCTCGGGTTAGGTCGTGACACAGTATGTTCACTGCTAAATACAAAGTTCTAAAATGCAACCAAAGTCATCCCAAATGATTCTTAAGCAAATTTAATGAGTTTACAAGGCCCAAACACTCAACAAGGATTCCCAACAAGTCTAAAAACTTTGCTAGAAACATAACACAAAGGTTACATGATTTGTAACACAACCAATACATGTCAACTTCACAATGTATATCATCATAGTTCACATCACTACCATGGCATTATATTTTTACCATGCTATGCAAATATTTCTATCATGTATATTTAACATAATAACAAGGCATACAAATATGCGATTAACACATAGGAGAGCTAGGGTATTACAAACCAACAGGTTAACGTTACACCAAAGTCAAAAATAAACTTTGCTGGTAACTAAGGCATCTCTTCAGACAAGTCTTGATTAGTCGATCTTTAGGTCTTCACACATTGCTGATGAAGCTTGGCTGGAACGTTCTTGACTGAGAGCTTGTTGAACACACTAATGGGGATGACTGATTGACAACAGCCATCTTCTAAAGAACTTGACTAAGTGCTGAATAATCAATCCTAAGCTATTACAAGACATTGTCTAAGTACAAATTGTCACACTACCAGACACGTAGGACCAGTAGGCTCTCATAACATAGACAAGGTAATAAATACAAGCAAATCTAAACAATATCTAACATTATGCATCGCAAAACAAAATTGATGCATCGTAGTTCAAAGTGTGCATCGCAATGCCCAAAGTTGTACTAAAAAGTACTATTTTTATGCATCGCGATGCACAACTTTTATTTTCGATGCACAACTTTAATAGACATTACATTTGCGATGCATCAAAAGTGTGCATCGCGATGCACAAAATTATACTATAACATAATATTTTGTTGCATCGCGATGTATGAAATTTATTTCTGATTAAAAGATAAGAAAGGAAGAAGATGTACAGTAGAAGAAAAAGGGTCACAAACTTTTAAAAAAAAAGAATAGAAAACTCTAAACAATCCCAACCTACCTTGGTTTGACGTATTTTCTTGCACTATATACATTAAGAGATACAAAATTTTAATGATTGAGTCAATCAATCAATCAATTTAAGCCTAGTGATTACCCCTACCAGTTTACATTAAAAATACGTATTTGCCAAGAATACTACATGGAGTAAAGTAAAGTAAGACTAATTATATTCAATGAACTTGGACTATACAAAATAGAGCTAACTAAGGTAAGTAATAAATCATTCGTTCACATAACTTGAGATTTAATTAAGGATATTTTTTCACTATATATAAGGTTGACATTCAAGTAATATATTTCTTAGTGTGAGAAAAATATCAAATTAATAAACTAAATAATTAAAAGACACATCTTGAGATTTAATTAAGGATATTAAAAATTTAGGATATTTAATAAGGGTAAGAAATCGCAATGGAAGAAAAAATTGAGATTTACAGCAGTAAATCAAGGAATACACAGCTTAAAACGTGTTTTAGGTTGTTACGGAGAGAGTTTTGGAACAATTGATCAATTTATCACTTAAAATGGATTTAAGCGGTTGAATATAATTTTAGTGGCTTAAAGCGGTTGAAAATCCTACAAAGGGTACCGGTCCGCAATTATTCTTTGTTTATAAATGATTTAGAAAATGTGTTATTGGGCCTAGTTTGCTATTGGGCTTCTAGGTTGAGAATAAAGAAATAATAATAATAATAATAATAATAATAGTAATAAATTGATAATTTATACACTTTAAAATTGTAACTGAAAAAATTAAAATAAAATTGGCTTATTGAGAGTAATTAAAGAAAAAAGAGAGTCACTCGTTGAGGTTGTGGGAGGCTGGTTTAAGTACGTGCATATAAGGTAGAAGAGTTGCAATTGGAGTTAAAAAAAAAAAAAAAAGGCTTCGCGATCGACCATAGTAACACATTATTATTGTTTTACACCGAGCGAAGGTGATAACAAGGGGTCGGGTCGCCATTATAGTGCTCAAAAGAAAATATTGTTGGGTTCTTGAGTCTTCCAAGAAGCATTCTTTGGTTAGTCGAACCTTTTTTCTTTAGATTGCCTTAAAAATATTATTGTGATACTTCGGTTCCACATTGGATAAAAGTGTTGAGGAAAATAGGCTTATAAGTGACCACTTACTAAGAACTATTACCAACAATAATGTATGGACTTTTGGATGGGCTTGTAGCGGACTTAATTGACCAAGGTGCTCGTTAGGCCAGTAAATGGGCACACGTTGCGAGTCGGGCTCTCAAGTTTGGGTGGGTTCGGGTCGTGACAAGATGGTATCAGACACGAAATGTGGGAACAAAGTGCTACATTGCTGGAGGATATATACTTGCATCTCTCGGGATTTATAAGTGACTACCTATTATCAACTAGAACAAACAATTGGGCTCTCGAGTTTGGGTTCGGATCGTGACAGAATGATATCAGAGCGAAACTCAGACACGAGATGTGGGAACAAAGTGCTACGTACATTGCTGGAGGATACTTGCATCGCTCGGGATTTATAAGTGACTACCTATCTATTATCAACTAGAACAAACAATTAATTATGTTTATACTTTTGGGGGACTTGTCGTTGGTCTAGTTAATCCAAGTGCTCGTTGTTGCAATGTGTGGGCACGTGTTGCGAATCGGGCTCTCGAATTCGGTTCGTCGTCACATGACATGTATAACTCAAAATATTTAGTGTCACGTTGTTGTATATAGTAGATATACCTTAATTAGCTGGAGAAAGATGTGAACTAAGGACCACCTCCACTTTTAATTAGACTTAGAAGGAAGCGTGCAGGTCCGGTCAGGAAAATAAGCAACAAGTCACGAGGGAATTATCTAAAACAAAGCACAATTATTAAGTTCTAAAAGCCGTTGTTATGAATGCCTGCTTCTGCTTGGAAGATATTTAAGTGTAAAGGGAAGGCTTGTTGTTGCATAGTAAGTATACTTCAAGTATGTATTATTGTGGTCCGTACCTCCTTAACTAACTGTAGGTTCAGAAATCAGACCCTGGGGTGGGGGGGTCATCTTCAATTCTCACTCCCTTCTTTAATTAATATCCCTATTTTCAGATGGATGACGAAAGAGGAAAGATTGTATTCATTGGAAGTTCACTGTCCGAGTTCAAAATGAGATATATATTCTTCCTCACTTTTGTTCGTATACCCATCGACCGGATCGGATCGGATCGGATTGGATCGGAGGGCTAACCCCTTTCCGCCCCAACTTTGTTCGTTGGCTATGTGTCCTCTACCATTATATTTTGAGAACTTATATATAGAAAATTTTGTCTCGATTACCGTCCGTCCATACACAAGTGTGTTATTAGGATATTTCTCGAGACAAAATAGTGGTTATTTGCAATTTTGCGATCAATTTTTGATGCCATTTAATTAAGATGATTAAATTCATAATGCTCCTAAGCATTTTCCCTGCCCAATTGGTTTCATAATTTAATTAGACGAGAGAGAATGCATGCATGTATCACGTTGGAAATTAGTGTCAACACTGACTGATGCCTAATGTGCCCAAATTTGATACCAATTAATATCACTCTCTTTTTTATAATCCATTACTATTATCTTTTGCCCCTTCAAAAACTAATAAAGGTTGCTAAATCTATAAACCACTTATCAACAAGGGTTAAAATGGATACAAATGTTAACTTTTACTTCTATAATAGTAATTTTTTTCTAAATTTAAGGGTGGTAAAATAATACTCACTCCATTCCAAAATAAATATCCTAAATGGACTTTACACAAGTTTTAATAAACTGGTTGACTATATATAAATTTCCTAAATACCCTTAAAATATTTATTTCTGCTGTCAAATCAATGTGGCTCTCTCTTTTTTTTATCTCACAACTCAAAAGGATATTACGGATAATTTTGCTTAAAACAAATTAAAAATAGAAAGAAAATACTTATTTTGGAACGACCCCTAGTAAAATAAGCGGCACTTATTTTTAAAGAGGAAGAGAGAGAGAGAGTACTTTTTTCAAACTAAAGAGGGCCGCCAAGTGACTCATATGTGTAATTCACTAAGGGATTTGTTCTCTTTATGTGATTCATTAGAACTTCTTCAATGTAATCATTTATCTACTAAAAGAATGCTAGACACGTAGGAAAGATAGATTTTTTCAAAAAAACATGCAAACCACTTAAGCTAAGGTGAGGTGGAGATGATGTGACATTTTGTTGGGAACACATCATCTACGTGATCCTATACTTCTAGACGGTCACCTAGAGGATTTTTTTCATCCACGTCATTTACCGTCAGTTTTTATTTTAATTTTTCACCGTCAATCAGTTACAGTAGGAATAATTTTTATTTATTTATTTTTTATAATTAATTATAAAACAATGTCACGTCTGAAAAAATGTTCTAAAATTTTTTTTGCATTAGAGCACGTTTAAAAAAGGGTGAATTACGGGCCGGTCCTTTTTTAAACATTTGTAATCGCTCCAGTCCAGTCATCTTTTTTTAAAACCGAAAAAAGGTATTTTTGGGGCGAAAAGACGATTATGCCATTAATGAAAGAAAAACACGCGCACATCAGTAACATAAGGCATCGCGATGAGTAATCTAAGGCATCGCGCGGGTTAATCATCGTGATGAGCAACCAAGGCATCGCGATGAGCAACACAGACATCGCGATGAGCAACCAAGGCATCGTGATGAGCAACAGAGGCATCGCGATGAGCAACTAAGGTACCGTTGAATTTCAACTGCTGGAGGGGACTTGATTTTCCAAGGCATCGCGTGAGCAACACAGGCATCGCGATGAGTAACCAAGGCATCGCGATGAGCAACACAGGTATCGCGATGAGTAACCAAGGCATCGCGATGAGCAAACCAAGGCATCGTGATTAGCAATCAAGGCACCGTTTGAATTTCAACTGCTGGAGGGGACTTGATTTTCGTTTACCTTTCGGGGGCGTTGCCCCCGAACCTCCACGAGGGACGCTGTCCCCTCAACCCTTGCGACCTGATCGGGCAGGTCGATCCCCATTGCGTTACCCAGCACACTGCGATTGGTGAATTAAAACTCAAATCATTGATTAAAGTCTCAAAATCAGTCCAAGAACATCTCACTCTGTTTTTGGACAGCACACTGCCAAGCTCGATTTGGATCTCGAAAATAGTACTTTTTTGATAGAAAAATTGTGCACAAATATAGTACTAAGTTAGGATAACAATATGAGATTGATTTTAAACAAATTCGAAGCTTAAAACATAGATTGAAGTGACCAAAACAGCCCAAGAACAAGGCAAAACAGGATGAACTCAGAAAATTCGAATTTGATCAAATTCGTGTTCTAGACATGAAAATTGATCCCCAAACATGAGGGGAGACTATATTAACAACATGAAATCGTTTACAAGTTTTCAATTTCTTTGATGTAACTAAATATTTTTTATGTTTGTGTGTGTGTATTTTTAACGAATCTCTAAAATAAAAGAGTGTTAATGTTGCATAGGGACATTCTAGGAAAAAATTATCAAAATGCCTTTTTCCGGTTAAGAAAAAAAAATGGTGGACTTTAGGGGTTAAACTTTTTGAAAAGAGGTCCGGCCAGCAATTTGCTGTTTAAAAAAAGGACTCTATCTTTTAATTTTTTTGTCACGTATGAAAGAGAAATGATAGCATTGGAGATGCTCTTATTAATTTGATTTTTAATTTTGAACTTTCTCCCATTTTGGTCCCACCAATTTTCTCTTTAATTATCTCTCTTTTACTTTTTCTTTAAACACTAAACTCAAAACCCAATTAAACCCCTAAATTACGAGCCAAATGCACCCTACAAATGATTAAGAAAAGCTTTCAAAAAAAATAATTTTTTGAGACGTTATAAAATGAAATTAAACACACTTATATTGAAACTAGGAATCTATATATATATATATATATATATATATATATATATAAAGTTGGTGAGGAGGCATGTGGGATTGCCACCTCACATATTTTGATTTATCTTCAATTTCAGGGGTTTGTCTGTTCAAATTTGTATTTAATGGGGGAGAGTGTCATTAATTAATAATAATACCTCAAACGTCACCTTCTCTGAAAATCGCAATCCCTTTCAAATTCATTCATTCACTCATCGGAGCCCAACCGACCGATAGCTCCCTCTCTCTCCTTACACTTCAACCAATTTCCCCTACAGCGACCCAAAACACACACAACCACCCATTATTCCTACAGCGATTCATCGAGGCACAATCCAGGTGTTTGTGTTGAATGGACCTCCGACGAGCAGTCAGTCTCAGAGGATTTGCTATCCAAGTTTGTTGGATAAATAAAAAATGAGATGTTGGTCTTCTACTCTAATTTTTTTTTTTTTTTATTCGTTACAGATTAATTGATTTGAGAGATATTGTGAAAGCTGATTGTCCAAGAATTGTCCAAAGAAAGATGCAAGAAGGAAATGATGTATAGGCTACCAAACAAAGGAAAAGAAATTGAGAAATTCTGAATTTTGTATTAACTCGCAGTACGAGTAACACATAGTCTTTGTTTATGAAATTTTGATGCATGGAGAATGAATAATCACTCCACTTTCTTAGTGCCCATTCCAAAGTTGCTGCCCATCTTGCAAATCATTCCCAATTGTTACATAAACCTTCTATGTTTCCAGCTACATCACACTCACTCACACACACACACACACACAAACAAACACACACACTTTGGATGAATTAGGAAGAAACCCAATTCAAGGAAATGACTAAATTAAGGAATATGTACGTGGGTTTTTGGGAAATTTGTTGGTTTTGGGAATGCAATGTTAAAGGCTCTCAAGACTGGGTTTGGTTTTCTCAAAAGGTGTTTAAGAGTTATAATTTTGATAGATTTTGACAGTATATTTAATCAAATAAGTATATTTTATCGTATAATTAATACATCATACAGTATATTTTAATTAATACATATACATCATACAGTATATTTTATCATATAAAATAAGTATGTACCATATTTAATCAAATCTATATATATATATATATTTAAAGTTGGTGAGGATGCCTTAGATTGTGACACCTCACCTCTTTTTGTTAAATCTTGATTCTCAATGCTTTGACTTTTGAAATTCTAGGAGGATGCAATTAGCTAATAGTTTTATCTAATTACTATAGGTATAATATTGTGGTATATAATATTCTTTAATAATATTAGTTGAAGAGCTTTAGCTATTGGCAAAGCAATGAAAAAGCTAGAAAAACAAAACAAAGTGTTGCCAATGAGATTTGAACACACACTCTTTTAAATACGAAAACTCACCTTAAACCAACTCAACCATTTATATTATGTTGGTATTTTCTATCACTATAAGATAATAACTGTGATTATTAATCATACTTAATAAAACAAGTATAGTATGACTACCCGCTATAGTCTACAACAACAACATAATGATGATTTCAATTCCCAATTCAATGAATGTTCTTTTGCAAATGATTTCTTATGAGACCTTTAAGCTTTTGAGTTTATAGTTCAGCAAATTAATATTAACAAAAGAATTCATCGTAAGAAACTTTTAACGAAAATTATATAGTCCTACAAATTTTGTCTATTTCATTTGATCTGGAGTTATTATTTTATATTCACATAATTAGTATGCAAAAGGCATTATATCGATAAAATATTCAAATAATATATTTTAAGATACAATAAAATAAAATAAATAAATAAAACATTTATTTTACGTCAAAATAAAAAAAAGATATTCAAATTATATATTTTAAGATACAAAAATAAAATAAATAAATAAACACATTTATTTTACGTCAAAATTAAAAAATCGATCGATTATGAATATGTTAAGGTCAAAGTTGATAAATTTTGGACTTACCTTGAGGAAGTCAAGCAAATTTTTAAGAAAGAAATACGGGTTTAAAATTTTGTTTTTGGTTCCTTTCTAAAAATTTGAAGCAGGGTATAAGAAAACAAATGTCAAGCGATCGGTAAATAATCAAAAAAATATAGGTAATTTTATATACCCTTAAAGCTTTATTTAATATAGCATATCCTAGAGAAACCTAATTGTTTAGAAATGTTAAACTCAATTAATGTTCATGGGTATTATTGTCAGAACAAATTTTACAACATATCATTAATTATGTTTCTTAATTCCTGTGTTTTATCAACTAGGAACATTTATTCGGGAGAGGAGTATCTAAAATATTGAAGTTCATTTCTATAGATTCAAAATATTTATAACAAAAAATATGAAAAATACACATAAGCTTTAAGTGAAACCATTCAATTGGTAAAAATTCGGATCAATCGAAAAAAATAGATGAAAATATTTTTGGTTCTTTTCATCAAATCAAGCAAGTATAAGTAAAACCCTAGGAAAGTATATCGAAAATGGAAAAAAATTATAATTTTTTCCGAAAAGTAAATTATTTATAATGTTAATGTAAGGTGTATGTGGAGTATTTTTATTTTTACAATTGTGTCTTATGCAATGTCTATCAACCAAAGTCTGGAGTAATCTTTTTATATTTACTTTTGATTATTTTTTAATTTTTATACATTGCACTCACTAAAATATTAAATTTTTATACATTGCAGTGACTAAAATATTAAAATTTTATATTAATATAGATTTCATGCATTGCAGAGGTGGAATCATCCCTTAATTGGTATCAAAGTTTAACTATTTTATATCTAAACCTGCAAATTGACTATTTTATTGGTATCAAAGCATTAGTTGTTTTAATTGGTATTAGAGCTTAATTATTGTATCTCTAAGTTTCGTAATACTCATTGAGACCCGGATATCTTCAAAATTATTTCTAATTTTATAATTATAAATTATTTTATTTATGTGATTCTCTTTCATTAATTTTATTTTAACTTTCACATTTTAATTATTTGTTACATTAACTTATAATATTTATAATATAATTATTTATTTATTTTATTAACATTAAACTTTTTAAATATTTTATTTATATTTATAAAATCCCCGTGCATCGCACGGGTGTTATACTAGTTACTTGGAAAGAAAAAAAAACCAAAAAACTACCCGTGCTCTCTAGTTAGTATGTACGGCCAATCCATGAATTCAACATGAGAAACCTAATATTCAAGAAAACCTCAATATTTACGGAGACAATTAATTGTCTATATCATTCCGTTAAAATCTCTCTGACAATATTTAAGATCCGCAATCTGAAACAGAGTTAAATCATGCTACAAATTGGCTTTTTGTCATGTTGTTAAAGATAAAGGGCCTTGTAATTAATTGTGAAATATTACTTTTGTCCCAAAATAATTATCATTTTAGTAAAAAAATTTTGTCCCAAAATAATTATCGTTTTAAGATTTCAAGAAATATTTGTCCATGTTTTGCCAAATTTGCCCTTATTTATTACTCTTATCACGGCCGGTTCTGACATTTTGAGGACCCTGTCTTAAATTTAAAATTAGGCCCCAAAACTGACCAAATATAATGGAATAATTGCGGGTCGGTACTTTTTGAACAATTTGAATTCGCTTAAGTCCACGATATTTGTTTTCATTCACTAAAGTCCACTTTAAGTGATAAATTAGGTATTTGTTCCAAAACTGCCTCTATATCAGCATAATAAGCGTTTTTAATATATTTTGTGCATCGTCAATGTGTTTGTGATTACAGTCACACAATTAGTTATTTTTCTGAATTGTCATTTAGTTTGAATGTACATCGTTAATGTATAACAATACTATTTTTATTTTTAATTTTTTTGTGCATCGTCAATTCAATGTTGTGCATCATTAAATACAACAATATTATTTTTCAGATTAATTTTTTTGTATCGTTAATTATAATGTTGCGCATTGTCAAATACAACATTATTATTTTCTTCATATTATTTGTGCATCGTGATGGGTAATATTTTTGAATCAGTACGCACGATATTTTTCATCGCGAATTACAATATTTTTGAATAAAAAATAAAATGGTGTATTAACGTTTTTCATCGAACGCGATTCATCAAAATAATGCATTGCGATGCATCCAAACAACAAAAGTTTTGCATTACGATGCTACAATTTTTGTGCATCGTCATGAAAAAAATGCTAGAAACGGTGTTTTGTAGTCAGTTTTATATGCAAATTTTTGTAAATCCTATAAGTGATATTCACGGACATTTATGCTTTATTTTTTGAAACCCTAAAATGTATTCAGTAATACTAACCTGATACTTCGTGTTGGTTTGTTCAGGTGGTTTTTGGCTTCTTTCCGGTGTTTTTTTGTTGTTGAGAAAACATGATTGTAACTCACGATTATGTTTTTCAAAAGTTTTTGGTTGATTTCTGTAGAGTTTTAAGATTTTTTTGGCTCTGGATGAATATGAAGAGGGTTTTTGTTTGCTGTGGTTTTTTGAAATGAAGACTGATTGTTTTGTTTTAGTCTATTCACAACTGTTGGTGCATCGTCAAGTTTGATTAAGGTAATTTGTGCATCGTCTTTTAGTGACGATGCACAGGGTTGGTTTCGTGTTTTTTGTGCATCGTTTATTGGCTGACGATGCACATTGTGGCTTCCATGTTCTTATGTGTATCGTCTTGTTTCACAGCGTTCTATTGTTTCATGTTTTTTAAGGGCATAGATGACATTTCACATCAAAAGTGTCCTTTAGCGAATGCAAACAATTATCGTGTCCTTTAGCGAATTAAATTGTTCAAAAGGGACCTGCCTGAATTTCACCCAAATAAAATTACCAAAAGATGAAAATAAATTACATATTTTTAACATTATAATGTTAAAACTATTTTCTTACAAATGAAGTACCAAAATAACTAAATCTCCAAACTACTATGAATCTTTTTATTTGAAAAGTAACGTTCTTCTAACATTCCTTGAAGCAAAATCTTCAATTAGATCTTCATAATCAATTTTATCCAAATAATCATTCTCAATTGCTATCAAAGTTAATTCATTAAGCCTTTCTTGTGTCACTGTAGAACGCAAATAGGACTTCAATATTGAAAAATTTCTCTCTGCATCTGTTATCATTCGAAGAATTTGAATGTTGATCTGCTCTGTTCCTCATTTATGTCATTCGATTCTGTATGTCATGTTATGAGATATATTTCATGCTCTGTATCTAGACTTTTAGGTGGCATGCAACGAAGGAAGTTGAAAGAATAATAATATGAATTGAATTTTTTGGGAAGTGAAGGGGGTGATTGTAGTGTTAGAAAGATGCACATTTCACATACATGACGATACACAAAATACACTTAAAAATGTCATATGTTGTTACGGGGGCAGTTTTGAAACAAATAATCAATTTATCACTTAAAAGAGACTTAAGCGGTTGGAAACAAATATCGTGTCCTTAAGCGGTTGAATAGTCTACAAAAGGTACCGGTCCGCAATTTTTCATATATATATATATATATATATATATATATATATACTCCCTCCGTCCCTAAATTATTGTCTTATTTTTCTTTTTCGTCTGTCCCAAAAAAACTGTCTTGTTTGAAATTTTTTAGGACATTACTTTTACTATTTTACCCTTACTTTTTTTTCCTACTTTAATTATGGGCCACATGCACATGGGCTTTTAAGGAAACTACACATTATACCAATATTAATAATCAAGTCAACTGCTTTTTCTTAATCTGTGTGTCAAACCAAATAAGACAATAATATTGAGATGAATGGAGTAATATTAATCAGTGTTCTAAAACGCGCTGCCTAAGACCGCCTAGTCGCCGCCTAGGCGTTGAGCGCCGGCACCACGCCGCGATTAACGTCAAATCGGGCAAAAAGTCGCCGGAGAAGATAATCGTTGACTAGGCGCCCTAGTCGCCGACTAATCGGCGTCGGCGCCGCCAACGCCCAGCCCTAATTTCATGAGAGCGTGGGAGACCTCCGGTGAGAGGGAGGGAGAACGCTGCCGGTACCGGTGAAGAGGAGTAAGAGAGAGTGAGAGAGAAAGAGAGCGAGAGAGAGAAAAAGAGAGCGAGAAAGAGAGAGAGAAAGAAAGAGTAAGAGAGCAAGAGAGATTGCCGTGAGAGATGCCGTTGCCTTGAGAGATCCCGTCGCGTCGTCTGAGCGTGAGACAGTGAGGAGAGAGAGGCATGTGAAAAAGAAAAAAAAAGTCTGATGAGTTTACAGCTTTCTCCAGTGAGACCGTGAGAGAGAGAGGAAAAGGCGTGTGAGATTGGATTTGTTAGAGATAGGCGTGTGAGTTTTTAGCTTTAATTAGGGTTTTTTTAATTTTTAAAATGACAACTTCCCCCTCAAGTTATTAAAATATTTCTTCTTTTCCCTCAAGTTATTAAAGTATTCTTCTTCTTCCTCCTACTTTGAAATGATAGTAAATTTAATTTTAATTTTTAACTTAATATTGTAATGTGATCATTATTCTTAGTTTATTTGGTCATATTTAGCTATTTATTATTATTGCAGCATGTTGGTATGGATCCATAGTGTAATTATGCCTCAATTTTTAGGCCCCGCCTAGGCCCCGACTAGGCCTTGCTCTGGCGCCTAGCAATTTTTAGAACCTTGATATTAATACATGTATAAGAGAAATGGGCCCTTGAAATTTAGGGGCCCTGTGCGGTTGATCACTTGGCACACCCCCGAAACCAGCCTTGACTCTTATTAAAGAGAGTTGTTAAAAATAAAGAGAAAAAGTTATGCTTACAATTAACTTGCCTACAATAATTAAACTTAAATAAGAGTACATCAGTCTTTTTGAAATTTTCCTTAATTTGTATGTAAATTATTAAAATAACAATTATTTTGGGACGAAATTATTAATAATAATCATAGAAAATTCCAAATGTCAACTAAAGATAACAACATGAACTTTTAATGCTTTAAGTGTGTGTCACATGCAGAGTTTGGGTACCTATATTTATTTGGTTTCTTCACAAATGGTCTAGTCAAACTCTCTAACATTTTATTTGGCCTAACTTATTCCAAAATAACTTATATGGCCTCTTTTTATTTGAAAATCCCAAAATGCCCTTTTTTTTAATGACTCAAACATAATTTAAACGATTCACGGAGTCGTTTAACTGAATCGTTTAAACGATTCATGGAGTCATTTAAACGATTCACGGATTCGTTTAAACGATTAACGGATTCGTTTAAACGATTCACAGATTCGTTTACGGATTCATTTAAACGATTAACGGATTCGTTTAAACGATTCACGGGATCGTTTAACCGATTCAAAGGGAGACAATGAGAAGAAGACGGAGGAAGACAAAGAAGACGGAGGAAGACTTACAAGATCCATGGCAGTAGAGGGAGACGATGTGGTTGGAGACGGAGGAAGACGACGAAAATGTGGTTGGAGATAGGAGGGGGAGACGACGACGATGGGAGGAAGATGACTGTGGTTTGAGAAAGGAAGCCGAGATTTGAGAGAGAGTGAGACTGAGTTAGGTTTTAAGGGCTTTGGGGTATTATAGGATGTTTGTGTTAATTTTTAGTCAAAGGCCATATAAGTTATTTTATCGGGTCAAAAGGCTGTACTTGATATATACCACTATATTTATTGCATATATTGATAGATAGGTAGTTACACACACACGTACAGAGCACATTTCCATGTGTGATCTCTGACAAATCCCTAATGGGTCCAATTAATACGTACATGTGTTGTGTCCAATGTTCATACCAAGAGAGCTTGATGGTGGTAACTTTTTATTATTTTTTCTTTTTTCAATATATATATTCTACGAGACGTAAGTTCAAAACAATTTTTTGGAAGTACTTTTCAGACGCAAGAAATGGGGACTTGTTACAAAAAAAAATTTCTACATATACAAGAAAATGTGTATGTGCGTGTGTGCTCGAGAGGATTGTCAGAACATTTGCAACAAGGCTCAGAGGTGAAAGAAGGTGACCTTGCTGGTATCTAAATGTTCAACAGTGCGTGTTATATACATATTTCTACATACGAATACTAAACTCATAGGCAAGCTAGCGGATAAGAGTGACATGTCTAGAGGTTTCGGGTCTCGGGTTGACTTGCTAGTGGCCTAGAAAGTGCACCAACCTGAAAGAGATATGATCGATAGGGCGAGAGGCAGCCGAGCGATGGTTGTTACGTTGCATGCATGGGCATCTTATATATATAGATGATGTACAAACAAGAGAGATGCAGTGAAATCGGGCATGGTGCTTTGAGCTCGGGCGAGACTAGCTCCCGGAGCGGATGATAGCACGTTAAAAGAGGGTAGCGATAGTCTGAGTCCAGTGAGGTTGAACGATGGAAAAATGCTAGTAGGCTTTGAGAGAGTCTCATGTAAAAACTGAAATTAATAAGAAAAAAATAGTTTAAATATTTGAAGCAATTCCAAAAAATAAAAATAAATAAATAAATAAAAAAGTACTAGTACTACTTTGCTAAAATAATTACTAGACAAATTTTTAGGTACAAGTACCTGTACACCGCTAGAAAAAGATACTCAAGGATATAATATAAGTTAATCATCTTCTTAAAATACTAGTAAAAAATAAATTGATGTAATATTCTCAATTTATTTATTTTTCTTTTTACTAGTATTCAAGAAACAAAAATCCAAAAGTTTATAATCATTTTCTCCACTCCTTCTCTTTACTTTTAAAGATTCATTTTTAAAATATAAACTATTAACAAATCACAAGGAAAAAAAAAAAAAAAAAAAGAAAGATAAAAATAAAAATGGATAAAAATAGTTGTTGGGAAGGGAGCTACGTAAGTTTAGAAGAAGAGAGCGAATGACAAAAAAAGGATTTAACTTTCCAATGATTTGTTCTTCAGTCATTTTTATATGAGTCCCACTACTAAATTATCCATTTTATTTACATTACTTTTTATTTTTATACTTTTCAAATAAATTAATTTATTTAGCTTTAATTAATTTATTGCATATTCAAATGTTTCGTATAAATAAATTGATTCATTTACAATTTTAATTAATATGTTGCATATTCAAATATTTTTAAACATATACTTTTTACAAAAAGTAAAAGTTGCTTTAAAAAAAGAAGAGAAAATCATATTTTTAGAAGATAGAGGAAACGATATAACATTTCAAAAAAAAAAAAAAAAGGAAAAACAAATCAGAAGTGGCCGACAAGTGGGCAGACGGACTCTTCACGCCCCTGGAGTACTGCACGTGAAGTGCATGTGCCAACTGCAAGGCATGCGTGCGTCTCACTTCCTTGGCGTGCCGTTAGCACTAGCCTTCTCCCATTTATATTTCATTCTTATTTTGAGCTCTACAAGAATTTTGGCTAGGAATGGAAAATGAAGAATCTCTCCCAATGGAGAGTCATTCTTGTCTTATTTAACTCATTTAAGAATTGGATAAAAACTCCTCTTCATCGGGGATGCTCTTAGTAAACGGGGGTTAATTTAAGTGGAAGAGTCTATTTATCATGTTACTTATTAATATGGTGCACTATAACCAATAGTTGTACGCTATAACAGTACAAAGTAACCTCACTTTTTAAGTTACTTTAACACTTTAATGTTTTGTATGCCTGGCAATTGGGTCGGGTTGAGTCGGGTTGATCTGGGTAACGGGTTGGTTTGGGTCAGAACCCATTACAACCCAAAATAAATTCGGGTTAAACGGGTCGGGTCGCTATTGGGTAGTGTGAGTTTCGGGTTGACCCGTTTTTTCCCCCTTTCAGTTCAATCTTGCATTTTACCAATAAAAAACTTATTTTTACTTCAATATCAAAATACTCATTAACTGTTACAATCACAAACACAAACATAAACATGTAAACTATTGCTATTGTTACAAACTTACAATTAGAAAAACAAAATCTCACATTCCAAATACAACATCTCATCCAGCCAAATATAAAAATATCAGCTGATAAAATAAAAATTAAACAAATGCACCAAACTATAGATTATCAAAATTATACTAAACAACATATGGATAATAGATTATCAAAATTATACTAAACAACATATGGATAATGGCGTGTTGTAAGAACAAACATATGTGTCTTCTAAGATATTGTTTTGACAAAGACATCCAAGCTCGATTTGGATCTCGAAAATAATATTTTTTGGTAGAAAAAATTGTGCACAAATATAGTACTAAGTTAGGATAACAATATGGGATTGACTTTAAACAAATTCAAAGCTTAAAATATAGATTAAAGTGGCTAAAACAGCCCAAGAACAAGAAAAAACGGGATGAACTCAGAAAATTCGAATTTGATCAAATTGTGATCAAATTCGTGTTCTAGGCATGAAAATTGATCCCCAAATATGAGGGAAGACTATATTAACAACATGAAATCGTTTACAAGTCTTCAGTTTTTTTGATGTAACTAAATGTTTTTTTGTTTGTGTGTGTGTGTGTGTTTTTTTTAACGAATCTATAAAATAAAAGAGTGTTTATGTTGCATAGGGATATTTTAAGAAGAAAATTATCAAAATGTCTTTTTTCGGTTAAAAAAAAATAATAGACTTTAAGGGTTAAACTTTTTGAAAAGGGGACCGACCAGCAATTTTCTGTTAATTAATTTCTTAGTTACTAACACCAACAATTAATTAATTAAATAATTAATTTTTAGTTGCCAACAATAAAGAAAACAGCAACCTCGTACTGTGTTATCCAAGGCTTCTTGGCTGTAACTGTTGGATCGCGACGGTTTCTTACTTCATAGTTAAGGTAATAGCGGGTTGAGCGGGTTTACGGGTTTAACCCGATTTAACCCAAAAATTTTATTGGGTTATAATGGGTAACCCATTATAACTTATTTTATTAATGGGTTGAGTTGGGTAATTAACAGGTTGGGTTGGGTAGGTTTATGGATATTGAGTTGTAATTGACAGGCCTAATGTTTTGCTATCAATCATAGTACATCCCATGGTGCTCTGAAAATCATTTAAATATTTTCTCAATTACTGATCCCTTGTTTGAGATCTCACATCTCAGCAACCAACAGTGCCAGTGGTATATATATTTACCAAAATGATAGTTCAGTTGAATGGACCAACTGGAGTTATCATTCCTCACAGAGGACATTCTCAACTTTTAAGTTCTCACTTTGATGAGGCCAAATAGCAATCTTGCAGTAAAATCTATGGCAGCTCCCAAAAGTGCCTCCTGGGGCATGTCCTCATAGAGATCTCGTAAAATCCCCAAAAGCTCCTCATTTGAGCATCTTTCTATCTAACCCTTCTTTCCTCTCTTTTTTCCCCTCCAAAACCCATAAAAAGCATTTAAATTATGAGTGGCGCTATTAACATCCTCAAAAGCTATTAATACACCCCAAAATAAATTACAAAAATATTATTGTTTCAAAAGATATAAATATTATTTTCTTACTAAATACACCCACCACTATATTGTGACACCCACTAAACCTCTAAATACACCCACAAATAATTGTTCAATACACCCTCCTCCATAATAAGCTATAACAATTGCGTATAAACCGATTCTACACCATTGTCAGGGATTATACGTCATTGCCAAGAGACAATCTCCTCACTTCATTCCTCTCCTCTACTCACTTCAATTCTTTCCTACGTTAACTTCGTTATACTACAAATTTTTCACATCACTTCATTCCTCATTCCAAGCTTCTCCAACTTCTACAAACTATAACAAACTCCCAACACCAAACCCTCAAGTTTCAACATTGATATTGTAACAAAAATCAGGCATAGAGACTAAAGAAGTGAAGCACACCAGTTATGTAAGTATCTCTACCGTTCTCTTGCTTAAAATTCAATTTTTTTCATGCATTTACGTATGTCTGGGTCGGAATTTGTTCGGCACTGGTCAATGAACACCACATTGGTGTTCGGGAAGCAATTGCAGAACATACCAGTGGTGTTCAGTTGGGGTTGTAGAACGTCAAAGGGATGTTTGGTAAGCCCTTGCCGAACACCACTGGGGTGTTCCTCAAACCAGTCCCGAACCGAAAATGAGAAGAAACCCAATATATCCCATATACATTACAACTAAAATGAAATTTATCACAAAAATTGAAACAAAATTGCTATTTAAACATAAAAATGGAATACATTTCATACCTAGGGCCTTCGTCATCTCGAAATCAGAGTTGCTATTTTTCTTCTTCCTTGTCTGCTGGGGGGTTTGCGAAGCAATGGAAGTTGAAGCATGGTTCTCGCGATGTTTCTGCTGGCAGTGTTGTGTTTTAGTTGTTGTATGGTTGGTGTATTAAGAAATTGGAGTGGGTGTGATGATATTGGGTGGAATTGGGGAAAAATGAGTGAATTAATTGAGAGAGGTAAAATAGAAAATGTGGGGTGGCGTATTAAGAAATTATGTTGGTGTAGAATGTGTAGTGAGTGTATTGAGAGAAGTGGTGCATTAATAATTTTTGGGGATGTTAATAGCGCCACTCTTGCACAAATCAAATTTTTTTGATGCAAAAGTTGCTGAGCTTGAACCATTAGATAGAAGTCATCATTTAATAACATGTTCTGTATTTTTACATGGACCAAATAGAGAATGGAGAGGATATCCAAATGGAAATGTTTTCATACCCAGCAAATTAAATCACACATACTTAGAAGTCCTCTAAAATATTTCTTTCGTTCTACTTAAGCAGTACACATTTGAAAATTTTAATAATTAAGAAAAATATTAATGTCATTAGATTTGATCATAATTAATAATTAAAAGATATATTAATAATATTAAAATTGGTCATAAATACAAAAATGTACTCCTTCCATCTCGTTTATATTGCCAACCGAACAAAAACTCACAGTTTAAATTTTTTTAATAAATGTCTTAATAACCACTGTCTAATACGATTGTACCCTTATTTAGTGGTATTGAAAATCAACAAGAAACATGGAAATCAGGTAAATACTTAACTTGACTAAGGGTGCATTGAGAAACTGGTTAATATATATGCATTGAAATTTTAAGTGCTCAAAAAAATTGAGACATTTATAAAAGAAAAGTTGACCAATAAAAAATGAGACGATGGAGTATAACATAGTTAAGATAGTTATAACGCATGTGGATGAGAAACTATAATGACTATGGAGATTAAAGGCATAAAGTGGATTATTTAAATGAAATGTCGCAAAATAAAATAGTGGACTATTTGCTTGAAATAGATACCCCCTCTCTTTAAAAAAAAAAATTTGAAAATACTACCTATTTAATATTTTACTTTCCACTTATACTTTTCCATATATGTAATTAATTGGTAGTAATTAATATTATTTACTTAATCTAATTTGTCTTTTAAATACTTTATTTAATTGGGGAACATATTAGGACATTTCTTGATTAATGTTTATTGAATTCTTAAGTGGCCAAAAAATTTAAAACATCTAAAACTGAATTTTTTGACAATATATATGAAACAGATGAAGTATCTCATTGGTGTGTCTATATTGTCATGTTTTACTTTAGTTTTTGACATGTAAAAGTATCATTCGGTCGAAACAAATCAGTTACCTTATACATATTGTATTGTGAGAAAATATTCATTTGTTTCACGTTATTCATTGATGTGATGATTTAAAACCAATAAAAAAATATAAAAATGAGGATTTGGTTTCCTTTACCTTCTAAAAAGATTTTAAATTTTGTGGATTCAAATTCTAAAGATAGTATCCATATAATCAATTTGGTGAGTTTTCCATTAACTTTGGACTGACAAATTAGCTGATGGTGTGGTAATATAGGACTACTAAATATTTTCTTTGGTAGTTATATGACACTTTATGTCCACCATCCTAAAGTATTTGTATACAGTTGATGCATCACATCATAACACCCTAATTAATAACATGTCTTGACTATTATACGGGATAACTCTGATAAAAGGACCAATAATTTGCAGCAAAGCGAAACAATTGAGCTATGTTTGGATGTTAGAAATGGATCTGTAATAATTTCCAAAAATAAATTTTCATATATCTTTTTATTCAGTCGGAAAGATGAACAATTCTAAGGAAACAAAAGAATATAATGTCTCACATGAAAGAGGCGAGGAATAGGTTGTTCCCATCACGTAGGCAAATGATACATACTTAATACGAATAACGCAGGTGGTAAATGCAGCCACACTAAAGTGCTAAATGCAGCCACGCTCCCCCTGGCAAAATGACTATTGTGCCCTTGACTTATTTATATAAAATTACATTTTTTCCCTTCTAAAATATTACATTTGCCCCCGCTTAATTTGTGTTTTTTTTTTTTGTGTTAATTATTGTATTTAAATTATTGATAAAAAATAAAGGGTTAATGACATTATTAGTCCCTCGACTATAGTCGATTCCATTACTAGTCCCTTAACAAAATTTTTTTAAAATTTTGTCCCTAAACTATGAAAATTAGACACGGTTGGTCCTTTTAGTGGATGCCGTTAGTATTTTTCCGTTAAGTTTGTCATGTGCCTGTCACATGCGTTTAACCAAGGGCAAAAAGGAAATTTCACTATATCTTCTTCACCAATTCTTCAAACACCAATCTCAGATTCACACACACACACACACACACACACACAAACCAGATTCAACCATGGTTCTTTAATCAAAACCCAGACCCAGATTCATACACACATACACAAAACCAGATTTATACATACACACACATACACACACCGTCTACTCCTACATTTAATAAGCCTTTTTTCTCCATTTCTCTCTACTCACACTCCTTCCACGACAGAGTTTCCGTTATCCCTTTTATCTCTTAAATCTCTCTCTCACTCACTCACTCACTCACTTTCTCTCTCATCTTTGAATTTTCTCCCAAATCGTTCTCTCTCATCTAAATTCTTGAAATATCTTTTTCTCCTTTGAAAATTAGGGCTTTTATTTTTCAAATTCAGTCATGGTTTTTGATTCGATCGCTTCGATCCCGACGGCTGCCTCCAACGCCTTTGAGATGGGTTTTTGTTTTCCAACGCCTCTGAGATGGGTTTAGTTTAGACTGCATGAAGGGGCGAACGAAGCAGAGGAGTTTCCGTTATCCATTTTATCTCTTAAATCTCTCTCTCTCTCACTCACTTTCTCTCTCATCTTTGAATTTTCTCCCAAATCGTTCTCTCTCATCTAAAATTTTGAAATATCATTTTCTCCTTCGAAAATTAGGGCTTTTTATTTTTCAAATTCAGTCATGGTTTTTGATTCGATCGCTTCGATCCCGACGGCTGCCTCCAACGCCTCTGAGATGGGTTTTTGTTTTCCAATGCCTCTGAGATGGGTTTTTGTTTTCCAACGCCTCTGAGATGGGTTTTTGTTTTCCAACGCCTCTGAGATGGGTTTAGTTTAGACTGCAGAAAGGGGAGAACGAAGTAGAGGAGTTTCCGTTATCCATTTTATCTCTTAAATCTCTCTCTCACTTACTCACTTTCTCTCTCATCTTTGAATTTTCTCCCAAATCGTTCTCTTTCATCTAAATTCTTGAAATATCTTTTTCTCCTTCGAAAATTAGGGCTTTTTATTTTTCAAATTCAGTCATGGTTTTTGATTCGATCGCTTCGATCTTGACGGCTGCCTCTAACGCCTCTGAGATGGTCATCAGTTTTCCGGCGATAGGTTTGTGGTGGTGATTCTGTCGTGGAAGGAGTGTGAGTAGAGAGAAATGGAGAAAAAATGCTTATTAAATGTAAGAGTAGACGGTGTGTGTATGTATAAATCTGGTTTTGTGTGTGTGTGTGTATGAATCTAGGTCTGGGTTTTGATTAAAGAACTATGGTTAAATCTGGTTTTGTTTGTGTATGTGTGTGAATCTGAGATTGGTGTTTGAAGAATTGGTGAAGAAGATGTAGGTGAAATTCCCTTTTTGCCCTTGGTTAAACGCATGTGAGAGGCACATGACAGATTTAATGGAAAAATACTAACGGCATCCACCAAAAGGATCAACCGTGTCTAATTTTCATAGTCAAGGGACAAAAATTTGAAAAAAATTTGTTAAGGAACTAATGGTGAAATCGGCTATAGTTGAGGGACTAGTAGTGCCATTAACCCAAAAATAAAAAAGGAGCTCTGAACTTACCGCAGTAGCAGCAAGGACCAAGGAGGAGGAGCGATTGCGAAGGACGAAGGATTGAAGCCGAAGGAGCTGGAGCCTCCAACGACGACGACCAACGACAAACTCCTCTCACTCTCTCCGACTCCGACGGGCGAAGACCAACGGGCAACGACAAGGCTGCTTCTTCAGTTCTTCTAAAAAATCTTCCAATTTTCGTCGATTTTGGTAACACTCATTCTCTTGACTCTCTTCCCTCTTTATTTGGGGTTAAAATTAGGGCTTTTTATTTGGGGTTAAAAATAGAGCTTTTTATTTGGGGTTAAAATTTAGATATTAAAATTTAGATGCATGTTTGAATCTTTGATTTGTTGGAGTTTGATAAATTAATTTGATTTTTTGATCTGTGTGATTTTTTGATCTGTTCAAAGCGGTATTTTTTTTATCTGTGTAATTTGATGTTAAAATTTAGATGCTTGTTTGAATCTATGCTTCTCTGCAATGAATCTTGTCAAGACGGATTTACGAAATTGAATGTGTGATCAATTTTTAAATGACTCTCCTGTATATTATAGCGAGAGAGATTTGTTTAGGAGCATTACAAATGATGATGTAATTAAACGTTTTCATAGTATGAAAACACGTTGAGGACAATTGTGATTTCTAAATTTTTTATGTAATAGTTAACGTTAAAATTTGTGACCCCACTGAAAAAAATTCATGACCCCACTGCAAATTATATACAGTTTTTTTGTTTCTAAATATGGGTCTGTCGAATCTAAGAAAGAAACTGCGGTTGTCTCAGAAAAAAGAACAGTTAGGTAAGTAGATTTGTGGGTTTTGTACCATTCCGGTAATTTGGTGCTAAAAAGTGTTAGAATTTGGTTTGTGAATTCTAATGTTTGCAATTATTCAAGGAAGGTATGGTAATTAGGCAGTTCTGTGGATTTGATTTTTACGGCCAAATTCTATATATGGCCCTATGTTTTTAACTATTTTTAGTTATGACCTTATAGATCTTCTTTTAGAACAAATGCCCCTTTCAAGTAATTCTTCGAAATCAATTGAGATTGAAGTTTGGCTTAACGGTAAGAGTTAATTTGTTGCATGTTGTTGTTGGTTCTAGACTAAAATGGAGGACTTAAGGAAGGGGGAAAATTACCCATCTTACGGGACTTAACATCAACAAGAAAAATCTTCATAATAACCCCCAATATGGGCAAAACTTCTACCCTTTATAAACTATGCTAACTTGGAAAAAGTGTTACAGGCGAGAAAGATGACGTAATGTGGATATGAGAAAAGCAAACAACTTTCTTAATCTAGTTATAATTTAGCAAATTAAGGGTCAGACGGTGATATTATGCTTTTGTTTGTGTGTGTGGTGGATTGGGGGGAGGGGGGAAGGAGGGAGCACTCCAACTTACTTTCTTGAGGATCAACATATCTTGGCCTATAACGTTTTTATTTATATTTTTTGCTTTTTAATGAACAAAAGAAAATTGTCAAACAAAATGTCTTCCAAAAGAGCTTCTTCTATATCATGGATTTGGCCCTCACGATCTTCAACATTTATGTTTTATCCTCTTTACTAATATTTGGATAAAAGGGTTTCGTAATCTTCAATGAGAGCAACCAAATGGTGGGAATAGTCCCCTAGTCCTTTGATGAGGTTAACTTCAATAAAAGAATTTGTCTCAATCATGACCTTCTTCTTATTAAGTGGTCTAACTAAAGTTGAGTAATGCAAATTAATCGAATTTTTTCATTGATTCTTTAGCATATACGTATCATCCCATAAAACACTTTCACCCGGCTGCTATACCGTTTCATTCCTAATTATCAATCACCAACCCCCCCCACCCCCTAATTTGAATTTATTTAGATCTCTCATCTGTATTTATCTTTATTTCACCTAGTACGTAAAGTAGACTCTAATTACTATTAGACATATAATGCTTTATCATTTTTGTCTTATTTGTTTTTACAACATCTCAAACCGAAGACCAAGTGGTTCAACAACTTGAAATAGGTCACGGTGATGTTACGCATTAATTAAAATGCATAAGCTCGAGTATTTAGTAGCTAGCACTCAAGCTCTTATAAGAGACTTTAACCAATCCCGCATATTTCTAGCCCCCTGAGCTTGAGAGCTTAATCTGAGATATATGTGCATGTACTAATACAATTGACTCACTCGAAAGACCATAGATGAAGTTGGGTTCAATATTAGTAGGTGACCGAATATAAGCCTCTATTTTTTCCAACATCTATCAATGTGTTATGGCGTGGTACAATCCCCCCCTTCTCCTCTTACAGCTTAACGTCTCTGTCACTTATTAGGATCTGAACCCCGAGTAATAGGCTTCAAGAGGTGGCTCCTAATGTGCCTCTTGCAGTGTAGCACTCTGCTCCTGTATTTTTGGGTGAGAACTGCTCTCATACCATTCTATCACGACTCGAGCCCAAGAGCTCGAATTGCAACTTATGCCTACGCACTGGTCCAAAGAGTACTTGGATACAACAAGTCCCCTGATGCAACAAATCCACCTTAAAATTTAATGGATGACATTGATCCTCAATGGTAGTTGGTTGTCATATATAAAAGGGACAAGTGATTCTTGGGCAAAATTCAGATGATTTCAACATGTTATTATGGTATCTCGTTGGCTTAAATTTTGTTGTTCTTGTGTTCTAAATATAGCAAGCTATGACATAAAACATCATTGACAAGGGTATATGATTGAACTTTTGTTCTTGCTCTTATCATGTTAAATGAAGGAAATATTGGGGTGGGGGTGAGAGAGAGAGAGCAGGATTCTTATGCTATATATTGATAACTTTCTGAAAGTGCTTCTTATTAGAATATTCAATATTCTTTAATGTATAGCACGAAAGTTGAATTAAAAAAATATGTGTTGGGCCTACATTTTTTATCAACTTGTTTACAACTTACATATATCATCTTGACACTTACAACTTGAGCTCTCCTACTGCACCTTGACATTTTTTGCAGGTTGAATTATTGTTACATTACAACCTATTTTTTAGGAAGTATGTCACCAGATAAAGGAGACTGAGTCAACAAACGTTTCTTCATCAAACAAAGCCAGCAAGGGATCCTTATCTCTTCAAACCAACATTGTGGCGAGAATACCTCAACAACTTCAACCAATTTCCTATATTCTAGGCTTGTTTGTTTCTTTGTATTTGAGGTATAAAAAGGGAGGAACACATGTATTTTACACACACATTCTCACTAGCTCAAGCTCCCTAGTATACGCTCTTAGTCTTGTATTTCAACCTGATTAATATATCATTTGGTCAAGGCAGGTTCCTAAACCTCCCGGGGTTTTGTGCCGGCGAACAAGTTGTTCAAGGGCTTTCCCTAGTTAACAAAATCCTTTGAGTTCATTTCTATAGCATTTCATAATCATTGTACCCAGATTCAATCCTTTTTGTCATCTTTCTTATTACTAGTTTCCCTCGTAGAAATTTGACCAAAACAATATGCATGCGGAAGTCTCAAGGGTTTTCCTTGGTAAGTTGAGGGTTCAAATCATATAAGAAAGAATAATGTTAAAGTTTCAATCATGATTTCCTAAACAAAACCATTCTTATGTGGCTGTATATACCCTTTAAGGTTATATGGGTCTGACAATCAACTGCCGGTACAAAGGTTAGTTCGAACCATTTTTCATTAAAATCTAACGAAAAACTTAATTAGCATTATTGGATTTGACATAGTAGTCGAGGTCGCCTTACTTCATAGTTGCTCTTTATTCTTTCTACCTCAATCCTTCCTTAGATGGTCTACTGTATACATTATATCAATCTCCTTGTATGAGTCATTGGAATATATTTCACAAATCATTGCCGATAAAATTATAGGGTACCCCATATAAAACTGATTGAAAACTCAGGGGCTAGCATAAAAATTAGGCATGTAAACCATTACTCCACTATTAAGAAAATGTAGGAATTCTGACTGATCACGGGTGAATGTAGGAATTCTGACTGATCACGGGTGGTGCTAACGTGCGCAGGGGGTTGGGGTAAATTGGTGAATTTTGGTGTGTTGTTTCATTTACTATTTGTTGCTGACCGATTTGCTACACAAGTACACAACGCCGGCGGGGGGAGGGCTGAATAGTGATGGCAAGTCATATAAAAGCTGCAAAAATAAAAGCCAATTAAAGACAGACTTGGATCCCAACCGTGTTGAAAGCATTTTCAAATCATGTGATTAATTCGCTAATGAGTCATGTGCACTCATCTCATCCTACACCTCCATCCATTCAATGTTTAAATGGTTTAATAGATACATATTTTATGACTTTTGCTAATTAAATAATTTTAATTTGTATTTTTTAATTCAAAAGAATCTGAGCAGATTCAGATTCGATAAAGAAAAAATATCACCACAAAGGTACTGAATTTAAGCAAGAACATACTTTGTATATTTGAATAGATGTACCACTCTCGTGATAAACATTAGGCTACTACATACTGCTTAGTCTACTACTTACTGTTGAAGTACACGTGCGATATTAATACTTTTTGATTAACAAATCAATAGATTTAAGTATTTTAGTAAAAATGCAAAAGGATCTTTATCTTTTGATATTTAAGAAATTTTATAAACCCCACGGCAAATCAGATTCAAATTACTACTCCACCCCTTCTTTAATTATTGTCTTGTTTGACCTGGCACATGGATTAAGAAAAACAATTGACTTGACTATTAATATTGGTATATAGTATAGTTTCCTTTAATGTCCATGTGTATGTGGCCCATAATTAAAGTAGGGAGAAAAAGTAAGGGTATAATGGTAAAAGTGATGTTCTAAAAAGAAAAGTTTCAAAACAAGACAATTGTTTAGAGATGGACAAAAAAGAAAAGAAAGACAATAATTTAGGGACAGAGGGAGCATATAATTGATCATGTCACAATGATTATGTTTTCTCCTTTTTTTCATTGCAAAGATGGGAACATGGCTAGTACGAAATGTCCTTTTTGACCTTTTTGGTAAAGCCAAAATGATTAAGAGAGAGACAGTGAGGGTTGGGCTCGAAAAAACTTCTGGATCGAGCCCATGTAATAAACGGACAACACAATGACAGGCCCAAGTCCAGCCCAACTCACACTCAGTGGCACTGATAACTGCCTCAAATGGAAAACCGCGGGAAAATTAAAGAAACTAGGGCACACGTTTTGCTAGTTTGCTTAGCCGATTCCGTTACCGGTTCACCAGAAAATTCGAACGATGGAGCCTACCGAGAACGAAGAAGATGAGTTCGAGTTCTCAAGAAATTATTTTCTTGCCAAAGAGTCGGCAGCTTCCGCCAAGAAATCCGCCCGTAAAGTTTCCGACATCGATCTCGTTGACGAACAGGTTCTTCCCTTAATTCTCAGTTAAACCTATTTTTCTCTGTCCTACATTTCTAATATCACATTTTTATACTTTATGAACGAAACGTGACTGTTAATTATGGAATTGCAGGAGCTCAGAGAGGCAACATCAAAGCTCGAGCCGAAACATGAGAAAGAAATTGCTGCTTTAATGAATAGTTACAAAAGTCACTACTCTAATTGGGTTTTTGAATTAAGGTATGTGTATTTTATACAAGAAAAATGAGGTTTAGTTTTGACTTTTCAAAATCAACTAAATCATCATCTGTGTCCAACTGCAAGCTCTCTAAATTAACATCAGAACATTGAACTAGCAAATAGAATTATATGGAATATAGAAAAAACCCGCCTATTTGACTTTATGGGATAGGACTGAAGGAGCATGATTCTTACAATTCTATGTTTTTAAAGCGTCGTCTGCACACACATGTATTACCTAGTGCATGTTATGGGCACTGTTGAAGTCTTGTTCTAATGTTTAGTGAATTGTATCAGGTGTGGTTTTGGTCTTTTGATGTATGGATTTGGATCTAAGAAGGCTTTGATTGAAGATTTTGCTTCAACAGCCTTAACTGATTATGGTGTGATCGTAGTTAATGGCTATCTTCCGACAATCAACCTTAAACAGGTATTTAATTCATGTGTGACAACTACAAACTTACTTGAGATTTCACTATCGTATATGTTTGTGTGCTAGTATTGAAAAAGTACAAGCAAGGTTTGTGGTGTTTATTTGGACGGGGTATGCTCAGAGGGCTTATATTTCTCTAGGTTTTTGTACATTTTTGTTTGCTTTTTAGCTGGGGATGTGCTTGCTGTAGTGTTTAGGTGGAGGGAGTATGCTGAGTGGGCTGCTGTGTTGAAGTTAGCGTAGAGATAATTTTAATTTGTCAAATTTTACTTTTGAGTGGAATGGTCGGAGTGCAGTTTCAATATTTACTTAGTTGAACCAGAACAATTATTTGATTGAGCGAGTATAATGGTGTTGCTATGCTGCCATGGCTGGTTGTTTGAAAAGATGGACGGTTAAGAATCTTTCATTAAACTTTAGGTGGGCACCTTTTGTCTAAACTGTTTGCAGTATGAATGTTATTGGAAATAAACTGTATGTTGAATGTTGATAACTGATATGAATTTGGACATTTGGTTACCTGCACCAAACATGACATATTATGTTCCAAAGACATTGTTTATTGTATTACATCATTAGTAATCGAATTAAGTCTTGTATCGTGCCACCACCGAAGGGCAGGTGCAGGGATCTTCTAGGACCTTAAGAGTGTGTGTGTCTACTTTACTCCAAGAAAAGTTCATTGGATAGTTCTGCACTGTGAGTCTAGTATTAGACCTTGATGTTTATTTCATATGAAATAGCTTATGTTCATCGAGTTTGATGACCGGAAGTTATATTACATATGTAAAATCTTTAATAGCAGCAATCACCTGCATGATATGTATGCTTCTAGTGTCGAGAGTAGTGAGTTACTAGGAGCAATCGCATAAGTTTTACATGTTCACCGCAGACATTTGGTATCCATTCATCTATCACGTCTGTTTGTATTTCTTTTCTACCTATTTGAGTGGAGGTTTGGAGCCTTGGACCTTGCCGATTGGCATCACTTGGAGGAGATCAGCAATACTATCATGTATCTACCTCAGTCAATTGTCAAACTCTGAATAGGTGTTCTCGTTTTTGGTTAGGCCCGCTGTATGAAGGTCTGAAAGCATAGGATGGCATTTGTGGTTATATCAACCCCACATACTTTCATTCAGGCTCTTTTCTCCTCAAAATCACATCATTATCACTCAGAATGCTTATCAATCTAGAAAATGTTCAATATATTCTTTAAATTGCAGGTTGTCATAACCGTAGCTGAAATACTCTGGGATCAACTGAAAATGCAGCGAAGGTCTTCTGGGAGCTCGCTCAAAGATCTACAACCATTCAATTCCCGGTCCATGGACGATCTTCTTGCTTTTCTTGACGGGCCACAAACAGAGGAAGATGAATGTTTCGTTTGTCTGGTCATCCATAATATTGATGGGCCTGGGTTACGTGACTCCGACACTCAGCAACACCTTGCCAGAATTGCTGCTTGTTCTCATATTCGTGTGGTTGCTTCTATAGACCATGTGAATGCACCTCTTCGTAAGTGAAGTCTATCATTGATGTTTCAAGACAATAGTCATGCCTTATTTCCATTGCTCCAGCAATTCTTTAAACAATGTTCATAGTAAGTTTTCTTCCAAAACTAGGTTTCATCATATGAAGTATGTTGCATATCCTGATTAGTCATATCCTTCTGACTGATAGGGTTGTGTTTTTTATTTTTGCTTTGGGAGTCCAACATGATGGCCACTTTTTCCATGCATTCATCGAGATGGAAACTAATATTTCTATACTGAATTTGATGGACAGTGTGGGATAAGAAGATGGTTCACACGCAGTTCAACTGGTGTTGGTATCACGTCCCTACCTTTGCACCATACAAGGTTGAAGGAGTCTTTTTTCCTCTTATTCTTGCTCATGGCGGCACAACCCAAAGCGTCAAGACAGCTTCAATAGTCTTACAAAGTTTAACGCCCAATGCACAGAGCGTCTTCAAAGCTCTTGCAGAACATCAGCTTGCCCACCCTGATGAAGAAGGCAAGTGGCTGCATCTACTTGACTTTAGAGTCTATGTTCTTTTTAATTTTTCCTACCATGTCGCTATCATCTCGTGTTGTGTTTTACTTTTCCAGGAATGCCGATTGATGTTTTGTACACAAGCTGCAGAGAGCGGTTTCTGGTGAGTAGCCTGGTTACACTGAATTCCCATTTGACAGAATTCAAAGATCATGAATTGGTCAAGCTCAGAAGGCATTCTGATGGCCAAGATTGCTTGTACATACCTCTCTCAAAAGACGCTCTTGAAAAACTGGCATTGGAGATCAGTCAATAGACAGACCATAAATTCAACGTAACATATCAGTGCGTTTCCTCTTCCTCACATTGATAAACAGGTAGCTTGAGGCCATTGAGAAGGAACTAATATGATCTATTGAGTTTATGGAACACTTATTAGCAGCAATGGGCTAAGGATACAACAAAATGTTTGTAGTCTGACTATTGGAATTGTAATTATTAAATGGACGGTTTCTATGAGTCGACTGTTGATGAACAATGACAGAATCCCACAACAAAGAAAGGGGCAGATTATGTTTTGTCTTGTTTTTCGGCATCTATATGGTACTCCAATTGACACTTATTCCCTATGTCCCTAAATTATTGTGTTTTTTTTTTTTTTTTTATCCGTCCTAGAATAATTGTCTTGTTTGAAAATTTTGCTTTTTAGGACATTACTTTTATCATTTTATGCTTACTTTTTCTCCTACTTTAATTAGGGGCCACATACACATGAGCTTAAAGAAAATTACACATTAGATTAATATTTATAATCAAGTCAATTGTTTTTTTTAATCTGTATGCTGGGTCAAACAAGACAATAATTAAAGGACGGAGGGAGTATATATTTATACTAACTTTAACATTCTTTGTTTAGCTATTTCCTTGTTTCTTTTGTTCTTCTCAAGAATTCTCATGGAGTATTTAAAAGAGTAGCAGTCGCTGCATTCAAAGATAGAGTTTTTGCAGAGAATTCAGAGAGAGAAATGGTTGTGCTGTTCTAAAGTAGATGTGATCAAGGACATTGTAACATCTTTCATCACATTCTGTTCAAAGTATACTGGAATTTGAAGATTAAGTTACTAACCACGGTTGTTGTCTTTAGACAACATATGATCTTTGATCTTTCAGTGGTGAACTGTAATCTAAGTGATATACTTTGATTAGGAACGTTTTTTTTTTTCTTAGTTTCACTAGTTGTTTTCTTTGTAACGGGTTCTATATTTTCTAGTGAAAGATTTTTGCCATATTGGCACATCTACAAGTATTTATACTTATAGATAAAAGTTACAACAAAGTGTTATTTACTGTTTTAATTCTGCTGCATTTTTTTTTACTCATTGTCGTGGTAGATGTTATCACATCTTTGATAACATCTGCAAAATTTCAGCAATCTGTTTTGAGTTACATAGCTACAAAACTTTTATTTGGTATCAGAGCCTACACCTGACATTACTAAGTGAGGTCCCTGGTTGTAGCTATGTCGGACTCTCAATATGGTGCTCAACGTCCTCCTATTCTTGATGGATCAAACTATTCTACATGAAAACCCAAGATGCGCATGTATCTCAAATCTCTTGATGAGAGAATATGACTTTCTGTAGTTAATGGGTGGACTCCACCTAGAGCTCTTGATCTCGATGGAGATTATAAGACTACTTCTGAGGGTAGTTGGACTACGGAAGAAAGAAGCGTAGCAAATTTTAATTTAAAGACTATGAATGCTATATATGGTTGTGTGGAACCAAATATTTTTAACATCATAGTTCATTATGAATTAGCCCAAGCTGTATGGGAAGCCCTTCAACCTCATTGTGAGGGACCCGACAGTGTTCGTTTAACTAAGCTACGGTTAAGATGATGAGAATATTGAATCTTATTATTCCAAGTTGGTTAAAATGTCTAATGAGTCATTAGCATTGGGAGAACCCATTTCCAATGCAAGACTAGTTAGCAAAATGATGAGATCTCTTCCAGAATGTTTTAATATAAAAATATTTGCCATAGAAGAGGCACATGACACTGGTAGAATAAGTTTGGCTAAACTTTCTGGTATTCTTCAGACTTTTGAGTTGAATATGTCTCTGCAGAACAAAAAGGAAAGTAAAAGTGTTAAGAGTATTGTTTTGCCTTCTTTTCAAACTCAAACAGAATTGTTTGAAGAATTACTTGAGTTTACAAATGAATTTGGAAGAACAGATTTTGGAGAAGAATCAAGGGATATGCTGGTTAAAAAGTTTAACAACATCATGACTAAAGGGCCAAATTATCAAAAACCCAAATCCTCTCCAAAATTTGTTCCAAGAACAGTTCCTCAAAAAACCAATACTGAAAGGTCCAAGGACAAGTTTACTCCTAGAGTTCCCTCAAAGTACAGATCTAAAAAGGAGGAATCTGTTTAGTGCAGAGAATGTTCTGGCTATGGTCACTATGCTGCCGAATGCATTAATACCACAAAGAAAAAAGGAAAAAGTTTGGCAGCTACCCTAAGTGATAGTGATGAAGAACAATCAAAACAATCAGAAAAGAAACAACACTAAATTATATTTTTACCCAAAATAAGCTGCAAATTAATCCTCATTGCGTTTCTGGTGGTGTTACCTTAAATGTGGCCCCATCTGTGACCACATCTGTCAAAACTTTTGTTTCAGATCTGAAATGTCTTAACTCGTCCATAGTTGATGACACTCAGGTCTAGAATGATCTTGAATCTGACTCGTAGGATCTGAATTTATTGGAGGATTATAAAGCACTTTATGAAGATTGGGTTAAGAAGGAAGAAAGGTTGAATTTTCTTGTTGAGAAAAATGAACACCTTTCAAAAGAAATTGAGGTTCAGAAAGCTTCAAATGAGCTACTCTCAAAAGAGAATGATGTTCAGAAAGCTTCCATAGCTAGGCTGGAGGTCATGCTCACCAAGAAAGATATTAATCTTGAAAAGACCAAAACTGACTTTGAAAGTGCAAATGAAACTATGTCCAAGATTCAAACCTGTTTCATTTGTCAAGGAAAGAACGAATGGTGAAAATTTTATTCAAAACAAAAAGGTTAACAAAGAAAGGTCTAGACATTGGAAACGTTTGTACATCTGCCATTACTGTAACGTTTCAGGTCATATTAGACCTTATTGTTACAAAATGAAAGTAGATTTGACAAGAAACTCTCATCAGAAATCTGCACCTGACAGAATGTCGTGGAAAATGTCTCCACATCTGAATCAGCACATCCCCAAAAATTCTAGAAAAATATGGGTCAAGAAAACTGAAGTAACATGCAATGTTACATATACTCCCTTAAAAATCAATATTGCTGGATCATGGTTCTTTGATAGTGGATGTTCCCGTCATATGACAGGAACAAATGAACACTTAAACTGAGTATTCTAGCTTTAATGGTGGAAGTGTGACCTGTGAGGGTGGTGCAAAAGGAAGAATTGTTGGTAGAGCAAATTTAGATGTTGAGGGACTACCAAAACTCAAGAATGTTCTTCATGTGGAAGGTCTGAAAGCAAATCTCATTAGCATAAGTTAACTATGTGATGATGATTTGCATGTGAAATTTGATAAAAACTTATGTGAAGTTTTTGATGGTACTAACAAATGTGTTCTTGCAGGTACTAGATCCTCGGATAATTGCTACATGTATGGTGACACTGTATCTTATCATACTTCAAGTGTTAATGATAGTTCTCTTTGGCATAAAAAACTAGGACATGCTAGTTTTCATAAAATTCATGATATAATCAAATATGATGCTGTTAGAGGGCTACCAAGGGCCAAGAGTTAACACAAAGAATGTGGGTGTGTGTGGTCCTTGCCAAAAGGGTAAACAAACTAGAGTGTTACATCCAAAGCTTCAACAATGTTCTTCAAAATGTTATCTTGAGTTTATTCATATCAGTGGTGTTCGGGAAGCACCTGCAGAACACCACAGTTGTGTTTGGGAAATACCTGCAGAACATACCAGTGGTGTTCGGTTGGGGTTGCAGAACATCACAGGGATGTTCGGTAAGCCTTTGCCAAACACCATTGTAGTGTTCCTCAAACCAATCCCGAACCAAAAATGAGAAGAAACCAAATATATCCTATATACATTGCAACTAAAATGAAATTTAACACAAAAATTGAAACGAAATTGTTATTTAAACATAAAAATGGAATACATTTCATATATAGGGCCTTCCTCATCTCGAAATCAGAGTTGCTCTTTTTCTTCTTCTTCCTTTTCTTCTTCCTTGTCTGCTTGGGGGTTTGCGAATTGGGGGGTTTGCAAATTATTGAGTTTGAAATTGGGGGGTTTGCGAAGTAATGAAAGTTGAAGCCTGGTTCTCGCGATGTTTCTGGTAGTGTTGTGTTTTAGTTGTTTTATGGTTGGTGTATTAAGAAATTGGGGGTGGGTGTGATGATATTGGGTGGGTGTATTGGAAAAAATGAGTGAATTAATTGAAATGAGTAAAACAAGAAATGTGGGGTGATGTATTAAGAAATTATGTCGGTGTAGAATTTGTGTAGTGAGTGTATTGAGAGAAGTGGTGTATTAATAGCTTTTGAGGGTGTTAATAGCGCCACTCTTAAATTATTTGCTTCTCACTCCGTCCCTAAATTATTGTCTTGTTTGACCCGACACACGGATTAAGAAAAAAATAATTGGCTTGATTATTAATATTAGTTTAGTGTGTTGTTTCCTTTAATGCCCAAGCGAATGTGGCCCATAATTAAAGTAAGAAGAACAAGTAAGGGTAAAATGATAAAATTGATGTTTTAAAAAGGAAAGTTTCAAACAAGACAATTATTTAAGGATGAATGAAAAAGGAAAGGAAGACAATAATTTAGGGACGGAGGGAGTATAATTTAAGAGTTAACAAGTGCCGTTGAATACATGTTAAATATCTACTTATAATACTCCCATCCGTCCTTAAATTATTGTCTAGCTTTCCTTTTTTGTACGTCCCTAAATAATTATCATATTTGAAACTTTCATTTTTAGGACATTACTTTTACCAATTTACCCTTACTTTTTTCTACTTTAATTATGAGTCACATGCACATGGTTATTAAAGAAACTACACACTATACCAATATTAATATTCAAGTCAATTTTTTTTTTAATTCGTGTGTTGGGTCAACAAGACAATAATTTAGGGATGGATGGAGTATTTTTTTGGGTTAATGACACTACAAGTCAGTAGTCCCTTAACAAAGTTTTTTAAATTTCAGTCCCACTAGTTTAAAATTGTCACCCAGGTTGTCCTTTTGATGAATGCCATTAAAATTTCGTTAAGTGGCCCATGTGCTCTCCTCTCACATGCATTTGAGTAAGGGTAAAATTAGAATTTTACGTGTCATCTTCTTCACCTTCTTCAAACCCCAATCCCAAAACACATACACTGATTTATTAAACACACACTAATTTGAGGGGACTAATCATCCTTGTAAACATTCCACCATTTCTTTACCAGCATCTTTATATCTTCTTCAAGTCTCTCGGCTATGGCCGATTTCACCGATAGTCCCTTAACAAAGTTTTTTTAAATTTCAGTCCCATAAGTTTAAAATTATCACGCAGCTAGTCCTTTTAATGGATGCCGTTAGAAAAATTCCGTTAAGTGGCCCATGTACCTCTCACGTACATTTGAGTAAGGACAAAATTAGAATTTCACGTGTCATCTTCTTCACTTTTTCAAACCCCAATCCCAAAACACATACACTGATTTGTTAAACACACACACTAATTTGAGGGGACTAATCATCCTTGTAAATATCCCACCATTTCTTTACTAGCATCTTTATATCTTCTCTCTCCATGTTCTCTTCCTTCCCCGTATACCTGCATGGCTTTGATCCCTGTTTCACAAGGACCATTCATATTCTTTATTAGCTCGAGTAGGATGATCCAACAGCACATGATTAAAACAATAGATCTACTTTTTCATTTTTGAGCAAGACCTTAGGATCACTTGACCCTTTGGATTTAAGTTAAAATTTCAAATTCTCACCACTAAAAGCAACTGTTTTTTTTATCGATTTTGTCTAGGGTATGATTTCTACCCATTTGAGCAAAATCCAGATACTTTTCATGCAACTACGATTTTGTGTCCAAGGTAGGAGGTTTGTGATTAATGTTGTTGGGGATTTATAATTGAGTTTGATTTTTGATCTTCAATGGTGGTGGGGTACTAGAGGTTTTCGATTTTCAATCTTTAGTGGAACCCATTACAGACTCAATAAGAAAGCTCAGATTTGATTTGATCTTTGGAAATGGATGACGGTGGTGGTGGAACAAGCGACAGAGGCAGTGGAACTAGCGACGGTGGTGTTGACCTGCCTGGCACGTGTGACGGCAGCGCGGAGAAGGACTGGAGCCTGGAAAATGGTTTGGATGAGTCCTTCCCCTCAATTGGGTTGGTGTTGATTTTTTCATTGACTTTTATCTTGATTCTATCAATGGCGAGCTCAGAGAACCTAAAGAGCCTAGATCTCAAATTAATTCGTCGTTCCACCTCACCAGTTGTCATCATGGTGACCTTTTGTGGAGTCTCAAAAGGTGGGGTGAGATCGAGCTTTACGCGTCTATTTGGGGCTTTGGTGCGGTCTAGAAAAGGCTGGACTATTATGGACTAATCATCCTTGTAAACATCCCACCAAATCAGTGTATCTATTCTGGGGATTGGGGTTTGAAGAAGGTGAGAAGATGATAAGTAAAATTCTAATTTTGCCCTTACTCAAATGCACGTGGGAGACACATGGGTCACTTAACAGAAATTTTTTAACGGTATCCATTAAAAGGACTAGTTGCGTGACAATTTTAAACTTGTGGGACTGAAATTTGAAAAAACTTTGTTAAGGGACTACTGATGGAATCGGCCATAGTCAAGGAACTTGTAGTGTCATTAACCCTATTTTTTTTATCTCAAAAACTACTCTGATAACATTGAAATTTGTGTACGAGTTGTTGTCAAGACAAAATTTATTACTCCTTCCGTCCCAGATAAATATTTCTAACGGATAAAACACAAGAATTAAGAAACATAATTAATGATGTGCTGTAAAATGTATTCTGACAATAATACCCATGAACATTAATTGAGTTTAACTATTTTAAATAATTGAGTTTCTTTGGGATGTGTTATATTAAATGAAGCTTTAAGGGTATATTAGAAAGAATGGTAGAGAATAGGTAAATCAAAAGTCTTTAGGAATATTAGTTGGGACATCCCAAAATAAAAAGTAGGAACATTTATCCGGAACGGAAGGAATATATATAAGTTCTTAAAATGTGTTCGTTGGGCTCATGTTAGCCGTACCCGATTTTTTAGTTTCATGTGAGAGGATTTGGAACCTCATTAGTGATTTTCTTCATTTAGTTCAATTAACAGTTTGACAAAAAGTTAATAAGGTCGATTGAATATTTTCTCCAGTTCAATTAACAGTTTGACAAAAAGTTACTCCTTCCGTTCCGGATAAATATTACTAATTTCTATTTTGGGATAGTTGGGTATTTTGGGATGTCCCAACTATTCCTAAAGACTTTTGATCTAACTCTCTATCATTCTTCCTAATATACCTTTAAAACTTCATTTAATATAACACATCTCAAAGAAACCCAATTATTTAAAATAGTTGAACTCAATTAATGTTTATAGGTATTATTGTCAAAAACACATTTTACAGCACATCATTAATTATGTTTCTTAATTTCTGTATTTTATCCATTAGAAACATTTATTCGAAACGGAGGGAGTAGTAAGGTCGATTGAACGGTCGTCAATCAAATACCGATAGTTTAATATGTACATGATAGTTCAATTTGTATATTCTGCAGACTACGTAGAACAATTTACAAATTAGACTATTCAATGCACATGTTAAATTGATGAATAATTACCGTGCTTTATCAAAACTATTGGATATAACTCATTAATGTGTTGTAAACCACAACCGGAGCAAATTAAGAAATTTTCCTATGTGAGATGTGATGAATGTTAATTGGAAAGTCCCACTGGAGAGTTTCCATGGAATTGACAAAGGTCATCTATTACTTACAAGATACACAGATGTGTGTGTGTGAGAGAGAGAGAGAGAGAGAGAGAGAGAGAGATCAAATCCAATTCATTGTTTACCATTCACAATAGATTCTGCATTCCAAGTTACTTTCAATTAACTAATGACCAAAAGAATTCAAGTATTCATTCCCTCAAAGATTGAAGAAATCTGTTATCCCAAGACCAAAATGAAAAGAAAAATCACAAAGAAATTCTTAACAAGAAAGCTAGCTAGCTCTTACAGGCATAGATTAACAATGAGAAATCAAGTTTCTCATCTTCTTTCTTGACCATCTTCTCCTCCAGCCATAGCCTGCTATCCATCCCACTCCTTGTCCTGAACATGAACACCGCGATCCCCGGCCCCGGATTATGAAACCAATCATGAACATCCCACATTAGATCAACCAACAACCCATCAACAAAGATTGTTTGATTTCCTCTAAAATTCCATTGCAGCCTCTTCACCCTAATCACCATCTTCTTATCAATAAAAACTGACAAAACAGGATACTTTAACCCTTCCTTTTCACCACTACACTTAATCAAGATGTCATGTGAAGTCCCTGTATCACAGAATTGAGCCTTTGTAGAGTAAAGGGTATTTCCGGAAAAATGCTCTCGTCGCGAAACGAGGGAGAATTTGGCAATTTGGTTGTGGATTTTGAGCCTCTTCATGGCTGCTTCTTGAGCCATATCACCTAGTAATAGGCCGAGTTGCGAGTCAACCATGACCAAAACATAGTAACCTTCAACTGGTTCAGGGCCATTGTCGTATTTAGCTGAGGAGAGATCCCAAAACACTTCAAACTTTGAGTTGTTGATTTCGAATGATTTGTTGCCTTTCTTCTTCCGAAAAAAGCGCGAATTTGTGTTGAGGCGGAACGCGGTGGACGGGTCGTCGCCGGAATTTATTTGGAGGCCTTGTGACATGTTGCTCTTGCACCATGTGACAGTGATGAAGAGACTGTTTTTGTTGGAGAGAATGGTTTTATATAGACATGTGACTGCAATTTGGATTGAAGGAATTAGAGTTGGGGGCATACATATTGAAGTGTTTGAATAGCTAGAACAAGAAGATGACTCTGAAACTTGTACTGCATATTCACTATAACATGACACCAAATCCCTCATTGTCAAAACACACACACACACACACACACAACACCACACAAAGAATGAATGGATGTGGGGAGATGTTTTTTTTTTGTTTTCTATCTCCTTAGGATTGTCCTAACTCCTAAGAACAAATGCAAAGACATAGGCTTTGGGATTATTCTAAAGAGGGAATGGTGTGGGCAGTAGGAAATGATGGCAAATTGGCAAGTTTCCTTATAGGAGCTGTATGTATTGAATATGGGGTTAAATTTGGATCTCTAAAATAAGAAATGAGAGAGAGAGAGAGAGAGAGAGAGAGAGAGAGAGAGAGAGAGAGAGAGAGAGAGAGAATGGTGGACTTGGAAAGAAACTTCATGGTTTCTTTCTTTTATCTCTCTTTCCAGTTCATCTGAGATATCAACAATTAAAATAATCAAAGTAGAATTAAGTCATACTTATTTGTTTAAGTTGGACAAAGTCTGTACGATTATGGCTTTTAATTTCTTGTTAACTTCAGTATTAATGATTGATTGGAATTGTTTGTTCCTTTTCCAACCATTATCTTTTGGAAGAGAACAAAAGATAGAACTCACTTGACTTTGGTCAACTATTTTCATTTCAATGCTGGATATTGTTTGTACTATGTGCCTCTAAAGTTGTACTTTACGCACCCGAACATCGTAATCACTACGAGCACTCTACTTTTTAGCTACAATACTCCACAGTATAGCTCGTGAAGTATCTGATACAATTAAAACAAAACATTAATAGAGTGCCCACACGTTGAAATTTAGAGTGCTAATAGTAATCAAAATTTTTCCGAATCTTAACTGAGTTACTATTTCTGATCCATTCACGTGTCTATCTACATTGGATAGAAAGTAATGAAGGGGGCAAGCTGAGAAATTTATTGTTAAGAGTGAAATTTAAGGAATTGAAACAGAAAAAGGGGGATGTGGATGAAAATTTGTTGAAGAAGAGAAATGGCAAAGTGATGTGATAATATTATGAGAGTGAGAGGCCATGCTGGTCCCCACTAATTAAAATCAATCTGTTGACCCACCAAACTCCTACTCCCAAACACACCTATGATTAAAAGCAAATGAATAATGTGAGCTTCAAACTAATTTTCCTTTCACCTTTTTCTTACTTTCCTTAATAATATTATTCATATTTTCTTCTCATCCCTGACAAAAAGAACAACATAAAGAATTATAAATTATATGATTATAAAATAGCTGCCTAATTAAGTTATAAGCCTTTTGAGAACATTTTTTCATTCATAGAAATGACAAAATTAATGTTCAATAAGATAGAAAATAATTTTGGCTGGGGGAAGAAACTTTTAACATGATTTTGAATTTGACAAAAAGCCTAGAAAATACCGTCTTACGATTATTTTCTATAATACGGATCTCCTTTACCCAATTCATCGTGTGTTAGAGGGCTGAACTGTGAGAGAGTAGGACTATGTCTTACGAATTAGGATTCGTAAGACTGTCACACAAGAGACATACTCTTTGAATTTTGATAATTATCATTATCATTCTTAGAGAAGCAGTTTTATAAAATGATAGATAATTTATTTTTTAAATTTCCAAATTTAAATTTGATAAAGTAGAGCAGAACAAAATTAGAATCTATTTTAAAAAAACAATAAAAGAACATAAGTAATGGCTTACTTTTGTCAGTAATCTTAAATGAAATTATTTTTATTGTTATACTAGTTGGGAGGTAAGAACATTAAATTCAATTTGTAAGTCCCATGAACCCATTAAATAGTGGCTCAATCTCTCAACGGGTATTCTTCATTATTACAGCATTCTCCTCCATCCTTCAATAATATTTTCACTCTATTTTTAATTAAGACATTTATATGATACTCCCTTTATTTCATGCGAAGAGTTTTATTTAAAGAGTCTATTTTTAAATATTATAACTTCAATCTCTATAATTTTTATTTTTACACTCTACATGTATTATAACCATTTTGACCAACGGTATTAATATATTATTTAATTATTAAACTTTTTAAATGTAGATTCTTTGAATGAAATTGATGAAATATTGTATTTTACGTGTGCATGACACTTTCTGAGATTGTACCCCATCTGTGCCACCCAATAAGTCCACGTTTGAAAAGTTTTGTAATTAAGAGATACTCCCTCCGTTCCAGACAAAGAGTCCACTATACTATTTTGGGATGTTTCACTCAAAGAGTCCACTTTAAAAAAATTATGCATACAATCTCCATAATACTTTCAACCTAACCCTCCATGTGTAGTATAAACATATTAATTATGCTAAAATATTTTTGTAATTATGACCAACTCCAATACTACTTATATAGCTCTTAATTATTAGACTTTTCAAATGTGGACTCTTTGGGTGAAACGAAGGTAGGAGGGAGTATATTAATATTATTGGAATTGTTCATAATTACAAACATGTTTGATTATAATTGAGATGATTATAACATATTTTGAGAGTAAAGTTGAAACATTATAGAGACTGAAGTCATGATTTTGAAATGAACTTTTTAAATGAAATATTTTAAAATAAAATAGTAGATTTTTTACATAAAACGGAAGAAGTATAATTTAATGTTTTAACTGTAAAGTGGAATGAAAAAAGTGTTACCCTAAACAAAAAGGCAATGTAAAGGGGAAAAGTCTGTGTGCATGATATTGAGGATCAAAAACTATTATGAAGGGGTGGAAAGTAGGAAATGGTAGCAATGATAAAAAAAATGTGCAAAGGTATAGGAAGATAAGAAAGAGAAGAAAATGCTTTTGATTAAAATTTGCATGCAGGTGGAGGATTGCATGTAAAGAGAAAAAGGAAACTAAATGGGTTGATCATTCATAGCTAGCTAGAGAATCTCTCATATATATATATATATGAAGATGGAGGAGACAGCCTTATGAGGTATGGACCCCAAAAATGGTGTTTGGTTCTAGGGTATGTGTCCCTCTATTATTCCCAACATTAAGTAGATTTTCATGAATATTTTGGATCTCAGCTTTAAAGGGGACCGTATTTGTTGATGGAATCACTTTAATAGTGATTTTGGATTTGGTACGTTGTTTTTATTTACTCTTTCACTTGATTAATTAATCTTTTAATTTTATTGCTATTTGGAGAGCTTGAACACTTGTTCTTCACTTTAAAAGACGTGTGAAATATCGATCAAGACTCTTATTATGCAGTTTGAACACTTGTTCTTCCAATGCTTTGCGTGAAGAACCCTAGCCATCAATGCTTGTTTTGTTGAAATCACTCGTGAATAGCGTCGTAGACTAATCTTTTTATTTGTCAAACCCTATTCCGCTGCAGCACGCAGAGTTCTAGAAGTTGATTGTGCAATTAGGGCCGATGTCAAGACCATCACTTAAGGCATTAATGCTACTCAATTGAGCCATCATGCACAGCAACTCATCAAAGCCACGCATCGCAGATCGTGGTCAATGTGTCATGTTCATATGTAGAAAGGGCGACTCAGCACAACAACAAGAGTAGCAAGCATTGCCTTAATTAGTTGGCTCGTCACAATTTCTAGTACCCCAAACCCACATTGGATAGAAGTCGGAATGATAATAGGCTTATAAGTTTTCACCTACTGCCAATTGAATGGGCTTGTGGTGTGCCTAGTGGACCCAGGTGCTCGTTGGGCCATTGGCGGGCACGCATTGCGAGTTGGGCTCTCTGACTAGAAAAATCTCTCTGACAAAAAATCTAGCCCGAAATGTGGGAACAAAGTGCTCGAGACAAAGTGCTACATCATGTACTGTCAAGTGGCTGGTGTATGGAGGAAGGTTAGAGGACTCAAGGAGGAGGATTCAATGTGTTTCGAGGCTATTTAGATGATTCGGAAGATTCTAGGGACCAACCGGCAACTTTCTAAAAGTCGCCAGGCCAAGGCAGATGGCTTAGGCGCGCACAAGACTATTTCTCGCTTTAAAAAATGTTTGAAAATAGAAAAGTACTGGGAGTCACACGCAAGGGCGCCGTGCCAGTTTCATTTAGTTTTGCTAATTTTGATATTTTTTATACTTTAAATTATTATTTTGGCCCTATTTCTTCGAGGTCTGACTTATAACGTTTTTAGGGTTTAGTAGGGTTATTTTTTAGCCTATTATAGGTCGTTTTATGTGATCCCAACATTAGACAATTTTTTGTATAACATATTTGGGTGAGATTTCAATTCTTTCTTATTCTTTGAGAATTTATTGGTCGTGTCTAGAGTGACTTGTGACGATCAATACTCTTTTCTTATCAATTGGTATTCCATCCTAATTGTGGCGAATTCCTTATACCAAGGTTCGTGGTTGTCTCAATCATCGGGTTGCGGCTGTACATGCCAAGGTTTGTGGTTGGATTGATTCATCAGGTTGAGGTGTCACCCTCCATATCAATTCCTTGACAATATTCGTTCGCTTCCGTATGAAAATCGTTACTTGTCAACTAATCATTGGCAATGAGCGTATCAGGCTTGTCTCGGTCTAGTCTAGTGTTTTATCGGTTTTCCTCTTGTTTTTTAATTATATTTTAGTAGTGTCTTGATGTGGAGTAGGAGTTTTAGTAAATTAGGTCAACGAGCTAGTTGTTGTTCGACCTCTGTTGCCGATCAAAGTTTATTCTCAGTCTGTGTTTTCTGTATTACTGTATATTTCCTGATGCAACAATATAATGGTTCTTGTTTGCTTAAAAAAATGACTTCTAACTTGAACCAAACCAGTTGCATTTTCCCCCTAAACACCTCCTAACGAAAGTTTATATGTGGAAACAAAAAAGACACTAAGGGTGTGTTTGATTTGTAATTTAGTGGATTAATTTTGATTTTCGGGTTTTATTTTGTAATGATTGTAAGAAAAGAATAAGTCAGAGAGATAGAGAGAAAATTAATGGGGTCAAATGTTGGTCCTTATATGATTTACTTAAACCCATTATAACTTGTTTGGAATTATAAGTCTAAGTCACTAAGTCAGCCGACTGATTCCTTGCCTTAAATCAGTTGACTGATGATGACTTAAACATTTTCAAATTAGTCCACTGATACTTGGCGTAAGTCAGTTGATTGATAATATCTTTGACTTATACCCTAAGTCAATCTACAGATCTTAGTAGAAGCTTTCGTGATAAGCTTCCCGGCTATTTTTTTGAAAATGTGTCATTACTTTACCATGTCTATTTCCTTAACAAAACAAATATGCTTTTTGTTTTGTGTTTACTGACACTTTCCTTTTTGAGCTTTACTGCCTATTTTAGAAAGACAATGACAGCTCATGCATTTAAGAAGTTCTTTACTATTTGACCAAGAATTCTGAAGACATTAATTGCAAGTCAAACAAAAAGTTTCCAACAGCCAAAAAGCTTATCTCTGTTTATTTAAAGCCATAAAAGCCCCATGAAGAACTTACTGGAGCACTTAAGCATTCAAAACAAACTCAACACACTTCGAGAGTTCTTGTGCCTCAACATTTAAGAGCAACTTACTTAGAGTCTTTACTGCTTATTCTATTCTCTTTGTTCTTTGCTTTTATTGTTCAATCATTGTTAAGATTATCCCTCCCAACTACTTAGTTTTTGATAGATCAATAAACACATGATATTGACTTGTTCTTGTTGAACATTCATTCTCCATAAACACAGGTCTTGTTGTACACTGATCCATTAGTGATCACTTATGATTATTAATAATATTAGTGTACTTCAAAATCCAAGTTTAACCAACTTGGTAGTGGACGTAGCAGTTTATACTGTGAACCACTTTAAATCCAGTGTCTTTATTTTCACGTTCTCTTACTGAACTATCCATTGATTGATTTGCCCAAGCTTTAACAAAATCAGTTTGCTCAATCTTTAGTCAATCAAAGCGTTGATCAGTTACCTTGTTATTCAAGATCTCTACTTACACCTTATATTATTCAAATCCCTCATCATTGTTTCACTAACTGATCTTATCAATAGATCAGTTAACTAACAACTTTTCTATTATTTCCACTGCCATTATTCAAAGTACTTTATAAAATCCAAAAGAAATTTTTATAAGGCTATTCACTCCCCGCCCCTCTAGCCTTATTAGTTGCCAAGTGGACCTACAATTGGTATCAGAGCCTTAGTTTTTGAAAAATATTTTTTCCAAGTTTAACAACTTGAAAGTCTGATCCATGGCAACCTCAAAAGCTTTTCAAACTCAACATGACTCCGCTTCCTATGTTTGATGAGGATCATTTTGATATCTGGAAACAAAGAATCACAAGATACATGAACAACATATAAAAACGACCGATGGAATGTGTCTTAGGCTGTCCCATTTATCCTATGCAAGTCAATACTAAAACTGTTGTTGAAAAATTTGATAATGCAGATGACACTGAAAACCCAATATTCAAACTTGACTTGGGCGAACGACGGGAATTGAACCCGCGAATGGTGGATTCACAATCCACTGCCTTGTCCACTTGGCTACATCCGCCCCTCTAGTATGTTTTCCATCTTAGATGTAAGAGCTGTACACATCTTATCAAGTGCCCTAGACAACAATGTCTACAAGTAAATCCACAGCTGCGTTACCTCACAAAAAATTTGGGATGCCCTCATTCAATATATTGATGGAGATTAAATAACGAAGGGCAACAAACTATATGACTACATTCAGGAATTTGAAGCATTCAAGAAAGATCCAAAAGAATCTCTAAGAGATGCATATGATTGCTTTTGTCACGTCAGTAATGCTTGTGCCTCTTTAGGTAAAGCTTATACCATGAAAGATTTAAACATGCGCTTTCTCAGTAGTTTAGGTAGTGGTTGGCATGTGAAAATCACTGCTATGAAAGAAGCCAGAGATTTGAACAAAACTCACATACGTAGTCTTGTAGCAAGTCTTAAAATTTATGAAAATGAAGTACTCAAGTATCAAGACCTTGAGAAGAGCTTCAAAGGCATGTCTTTATCTACTCAGGAAGAAAAGATAAACATCAGTTCTACTTCATCTCAGTCAACTAATGACTTTGATGAAGATGAATAAGCTGCCTTTGCTAAGCAATTCAAGAAATACAAATCTTTTAAGAAAAACTTTCAAAAACCTGCTTCCTCAAACTTTTAAAGGACACTTTTTAAGCCTACTGAAGCAAAGGATGACAACAAAAAACTTCTATGTTTCAACTATAGAAAACCAAGTCACTTTGTCTTAGCTTGTCCATCTACCAAAAATGAATATTTCAAAAAGGCTCCTAGGAAGTTTGGAAAACAAAAAGGCTTGGTTGCTGAAGATGAAAATCAACATCTTGCAACCTGGATTGAGACAAATTCAGAAAATGAATCTTCTGATTATGCACAAGAAGCAAATCTTTGTCTTGTTGCAGAATCAGATGTCTGTGATTTATGATTCAGATGATAACTTACTAAGTCATGCTTACTTAAGTGATTCTGACAATGAGTTTTCAAACTCACCTATTACCAAGAATTCCAAACTGACAAAAAGTATCAAACCTAGTCAGCTTGTTATTCGAAAAATAGGAAATGGATTTTATGGACAATGAATCATCAATAAACAAACTAAAAGAAGAACTGAACAAACTACTCACATTGCAAAACCTACTGTCACTCTACCTGAAAAGGAGGAGAAGTTGACTGATGAAAGAAAAGCTGAACTTGAGGAGCAAATGCATGAAATGTACTCTAAGTTTGAGACTCTCACAAAAATTCACTTATTTCAGTCAGCTGAACTTAGAAGACTTTCAACTAAAAATTTAGAACTACGAAAAATCAATGAACTCTATAAAGATCAGCAAGCTAAATGCTGAAACGTAAGAGTATCAATGAAAATTATGAAACTCAGGCTAAGGTTTCATTTGCTCAAATCACTGACTTAGTTGAGAGGAATGACAATCAAAAGCTGCTGTTGAGACTATCATTAGCCTACACAGAGACCATGACAATCAACATGGCATCAGCTACTCTCACAGCAACAACAATGGTGAAAATAAATGTGAAACTGAGACCAAACAGTCAAATGGTGGACCAAAGGTTCTACTGAAAAATGATATAAGACCAAACTTTTTCAAGAACAATCATGGTGGTGTTCAGTATGTATACCCTAAGAATCAAGTTAGGAAGGCTGAGAAACAAACTAAAATATTACATAAGATGGATGAACTCTACTGAGCATCAGCCAACTGTTTATGCACCTGCGAAAAGGCAAAATTCAGCTGAGAAGCCAAATGTTCAGCCAACTAATAGTCATCAGCCAGCTAACATTGAACCAAATGGTCTATATAAATGTCATACTTGCTTCTATTTTGGCCATCTGGCACATGAGTGTTTATTTAGATTTGATCCAACTGAAAGAGTCAACCTGCCAAAGGTTAGGCAAGCATGGCTGCCAATGAAAGCTAACCTTTTAGACCCAAAGCAATACAAGGAACCATGATTTACTTCTTCAATGTCAGGTATGATTTATGGATACTAATCAAGAAATAGATGAATGAATTCTGGACAGTGGATGTTTAAGACATATGACAGGATCATCCGAGACTGACTAGTATTATTGAAGCTAAAGGCCCCTCTGTTATTTTTGGAAATAATTCTAAGGGAAAGACCATTGGATATGGCTCCATCATCAGAGGCTCATTCAAGATTGAAAAGGTATATTTGGTTGATGGACTGAAGCACAACTTTCTCAGTATTTCACACTTTTATGACAAAGGTATGACTTGCATTTTACATTCACTCGTTGTTTTGTCAAAAATTGCACAACCAATGAAATATTAATCACTAGGTCAAGAAAAAGAAATGTTTTTGCAATTGATTTACTTTCAATCAACAACATTTCCCAAGTCTGTCTTATTGCTAAAAACTCTACTGAAACTTCTTGGCTCTAGCATAAAAGGCTCTCACACTTAAATTTCAAGTATCTTTCAAAACTTTCAAAAGGAAACTTAGTGAATGGTTTACCCTCAGTAAATTTTCCTCATGACAAGAAATGTAGAGCCCGTGCACTTGGAAAACTCACCAAATCATCTCTTAAACCCAAACCTTGTCTTTCAACCACTCGTGTGCTTCAATTACTGCATATGGGCTTATTTGGTCCAGTTACTCCTGCTAGTTTAGGAAGAAACAGGTACACTTTAGTTGTAGTTGATGACTACTCAAGGTACACTTGGGTCGAAATGATGAACTCAAAAGATGAAACATATGGTATATTGATTGCACTCTTAAGAAATCTTCAAACTCAAAAAGAGAGTGAAATAGTCAGTGTTTGTTCAGACAATGGTACTGAGTTCAAAAATCAAGGTATGGACATATACTGCGATAATCATGGGATTTATCAAAATTTCTCAGCTGTCAAAACACCTCAGCAAAATAGAGTTGCTGAAAGAAAGAATAGGACCTTGATTAAAGCTAGAAAAACTATGATAGCTGAAACAAAATTACCAAAGTACTTTTGGTCTAAAGTTGTGAATACTGAATGCTTCACTCAAAACAGATCATTCATTAACAAATTCCATGACCAAACTCCTTATGAGCTATGGAAAGGAAAAGCACCAAACATTGCCTACTTCAAGATATTTGGTTGTAAGTGTTACATACATTACAATGACAATGATCTCAGAGGTAAATTTGATGAGAAAGCTGATGAAGGTATTTTCGTTAGCTATTCCAAGCATAGTAAGGCCTATAGAGTTTAGAATTGTAAAGCTTCAATTATTATAGAATCTATACATGTTTCCTTTGATGAATTAAATTTAGTTGATTCCAATGAGACTCAAGATTGTACTGTAGATTTTGAGAATTTTGTGATAGGAAACACTAGTACTAATCCATATCCAGATAATACTACTTCAATCAATTCTCCTGCTAAACATACTACTGTTCCATCATGTACTCCTCAACATGTTGATACTAATGCTCCCCTAGAAAATCCTACCCTAATCAACCTATCCAATCAGATGATGAACAAGCTGAAGTTCCTACACGTCAAATTGAATTTCCCACAAATCCTCCAACTGACAACACAGTTACTGATCCTCCTCACCAAAACATTAATACAGTAAATGATCTACCCCAAAAAATTAAAGAAGCAAGACATTACCCAATTCAAAACATCATTGGTGATCCATTTACTGGGATCATGACAAGAAGCAAATCAAGAAATGAATGTATATTCTCAGCTGAATTCGTGTCAACCACTGAGCCAAAGAAGATTGATGAAGCTCTTGAAGATCCAAATTTGGTGGAAGTAATTCATGAGGAGCTTAATCAATTTGAAATGTGTCAAGTATGGAGTTTGGTACCAAGACCTACTGACCAACAAGTTATTGGGACCAAATGGGTCTTTATGAATAAGATGGATGAGGAAGGAAACGTCACCAGAAGCAAAGCAAGGTTGATAGCCCAAGGCTACAGATAGGAGGAAGAAATTGACTATGATAAAACCTTTTCCCCTGTAGCAAGACTTGAAGCCATCAGACTCTTCCTTGCTTATGTATCCTTCAAAGACTTCAAAGTCTACGAAATGGATGTGAAGAGTGCATTTCTCAATGGTGACCTTCAAGAACAAGTGTATGTAGAACAACCCCTAGCTTTCTAGATCACACTCATAGGGACTATATATACAAGCTAAAGAAAGCTCTCTATAGTCTCAAACAAGCACCAAGAGCATGGTATGAGATTATATCTAAAATTCTCTTGAAAAAATGCTTTGAAAGAGGTAAAATTGATACAACTCTCTTTATTATGAAACATAAAGGCAATTCGTTACCTAGTCCAAATTTATGTTTATGATATCATATTTGGATCTACTAATGATGTTTTATGCAAAATATTTGAGAAACTGATGAAAAGCAAGTTTAAGATGAGCATGATGGGAGAGCTAACATATTTCCTAGGTTTGCAAATCAAGCAAACAACTGATTGCATCTTTATCAGTCAAGCCAAATACACCAAGGAGCTGATTAAGAAATTCAAACTTCAAGATGCCAAGCCTTATGACACTCCAATGGCTACCACTTGTCATTTAGACAAAGATGAAAAAGGTAAATCACTCAATATGACTGAATATAGAGGTATGTTTGGTTCTCTATTATACTTAACTGCCTCTAGACTAGACATTATGTTCGTTGTTTGTATTTGTGCTCGTTTTCAAGCATATCCTAAGGAATCACATCAATCAGCAGTGAAAAGAATCATTAGATATCTCATAAGTACAAAAAAAACTTGGTATTTGGTATCCCAAAGACTTTTCTTTCGATGGATATTCAGATGCTGACTTTGCAGCTTGTAAAGTAGACAGGAAAAGTACTGGTAGTACTTGCCAATTCCTTGGGAATAGACTGATTTCATGGGCTAGAAATAAGCAAGCCTTAGTATTCACCTCTACAACTAAAGCTGAATACATTGATGCTGGAAATTGTTGTGCTCATGATGTTATGGATGAAACAACAACTAGTTGATTATGAGCTCAAAGTATATAAATGTCCTATATTCTATGATAATACTTCAGTAATCTCAGTCTCACAAAACCCTATCATGCATTCTAAGAATAAACATATAGACATCAGGTATCACTTTTTTAAAGATCATGTGGAGAAAGGTATTATTCAATTAGAGTATATATCTTTACTAAAGCCTAAGACTTCACTAGATTTACATTTTTAAGTGGTGAACTAGGGATGTTTATCTTATCTTGACAGATGCTTTTTGACCATTTGATTATTTTTGAGTACTCGTCACTTGGTATCAACTAAAGAAAGGAACATCCCACTCACTAGTTGATATCTTGCGCATCTTCAGTCACCTTATCCCTCAGTAACCTTTCATCAGCCACTCACTAGCTGATACTCTCCGCTCATCAGTCACCTACTGATGTCTCGCCCCCGATTGATCAACTTTGTTCATCAGTCACCTACTAATGTCTCGCGCCTGAGTGATTAACTCTGTTCATTAGTCACCTAATGATGTCTCGCGCCAACTATGTTCATCAGTCACCTATTGGTCCTTGTATGATTTATATAAACCCATTATAACTTGTTTGGAATCATAAGCCTAAGTCATTGACTTAACTCCTTAAGTCAGCCGACTGATTCCTTGCCTTAAGTCTGATGATGACTTAAACATTTTCAAGCCAGTCCACTGATACTTGGCGTAAGTCAGTAGACTGATAATATCTTTGACTTATACCCTAAGTCAGTTTACTAATCTTAGTAGAAGCTTCCATGATAAGCTTCCCCGACTATTTATTTGAAAATGTGTCAGTACTTTAACATGTCTATTTCCTTAACAAAACAAACATGTTTTTTGTTTTGTGTTTACTAACACTTTCCTTTTTGAGCTTTACTGCCGATTTTAGAAGGACAAAGGCAGCCCATGTATTTAAGAAGTTCTTCAATGTTTGACCAAGACTTTTGAAGACATTAATTGCAAGTCAAACAAAAAGCTTCCAGCGTCCAAAAAGTTTATCTCTGCCTATTTAAAGTCATAGAAGCCCCACGAAGAACTTACTGGAGCATTCAAACATTCAAAGCAAACTCAAACACTTCGAGAATTCTTGTGCCTCAGCATTTAAGAGCAACTTACTTATAGTCTTTACTGCTTATTCTATTCTCTTTGTTCTTTGCCTTTATTGTTCAATCATTGTTAAGATTATTCCTCACAACTACTTAGTTTTTGAGGGATCATTGATTGTTACACACGAGAGTGACTTGTTCTTGTTGAACATTCATTCTCCATAAACACATTTCTTGTTGTACACTGATCTATTAGTGATCACTTAAGATTATTAATAATATTAGTATACTTCAAAATTCAAGTATGACCAACTTGGTAGTGGACATAGCAGTTTATACTGTGAACTACTTTAAATCTAGTGTCTTTGTTTTACTGTTCTCTTACTGAACTATCCATTGATTGATTGACCCAAGCTTTAACAAATTAAATCAGTTTGCTCAAGCTTTAGTCAATCAAAACATTGATCGGTTATCTTGTCATTCAAGATCTCTACTTACACCTTATACTCCCTCCCTTCCAGTCAAAGAGTCCAGTTTTGACTTTTTTCGGTCAACTTAGTTGAAGTTTGACCGATAATTAACATAAATTTAGTGATTTTTACAAAGTTTTGAAAGTTGCAATCCATAGTATTCTTAAAATAATTTTTAATTAATAAAATTTTATTTCCTAAAGCATAAGTAAAGTGTGTAAAATTTTGATTTGATTTAGTCACATGTTGACTTTTAAAAAAGGAAAGTGGACTCTTTGGCTGGAACGGAGGGAGTATTATTCAAATCCCTTATCATTGTTTCACTAACTAATTTTATCAATAGATCAGTTAACTGATAGCTCTTTTATTATTTCTACTGCTGTTATTCAAAGTATTTTATAAAATCCAAAAGAAATTTTATAAGGCTATTCAACCCCTCCCCCCCCCCTTCTAACCTTATTAGTTGCCAAGTGGACCTACATTAAGTAAAAAGAAAATTCAAAATTGAGAGAAAATAATCAATGGTCCCAGTGAATCATATGACATGTATACGTGGTGCACGACGACTGATAGCGTCAGACTATAATGTTAAAGTGGTTTAAAATGTACGGTCTACTTTTGGTCTACTTTTTACCGTTTTGACACTATAGTATGTCGTTATTGATCGATATACACCGCGTAGGCATGTCACGTAATACTTTAGAATCATGAAATATTTTCTCCAAAATTACAAACTAAGTCATTAAATCAAGTAAAAAGAACAGAATCTGAATAACCTTATAGTCACCGTTTGTTTGTTACAGGAGCACAAAACCCAGGGAGTGAGACATTCAACAACCAAACTAACCCACGTGTCATTAAACAGTTAAGAGTTCATACAGTTAGAAGTACGACTTTAATGCCATGTTTGGTTGTCAAATTGATAAATGCCAAACCTTTTACTCCTTTCATTCTTAAATTATTATTTTATTTGATCCGACACAGATTAAGAAAAAATAATTCAACTGATTATTAATATTGACATAATGCGTATTTTTTTAATATCCATGTGCATGTGGCGCATAATTAAATTAGGAAGAATAAGTAAGGGTAAAATGATAAAAGTGATGTTCTAAAAATGAATGTTTCAAACAGAACAATTATTTAGAGGTAGATAAAAAAGGAAATGAAGAAAATTATTTAGGGATGAAGGAAGTATTATCTTCATACAGTTAGAAGTACGACTTTAATGCCATGTTTGGTTGTCAAAATGATAAATGCCAAACTTTTTACTCCATCTATCCTTAAATTATTGTTTTATTTGATCTGACACACGATTAAAAAAATTTTTACGATTATTAATATTGGCATAATGTGTGATTTTTTTTAATACACACATGCATGTAGCCTATAATTAAAGTAAGAAGAATAAGTAAGTGTAAAATAATAAAAATAATATTTTAAAAATAAAAATTTTAAATAAAATAATTATTTAGGAACAGATAAAAAATAAAAACAAGACAATTATTTAGGGACGGAGGGAGTACTTTTTTACCGGAGTGATGCCATTCATTATTAGACTTTGTTTAGAATAATAAGGCACCTATATTTCAAAAGTAAGCCACCAAATATGCATAGATCCGGAAACGTGAGGGCAACAATCACTAAAAATAGTAATACTGGTATTGCGCCAAACACATGTAACTTCTTTTTCCAAAGTCTTTCAAATATGCTGATGATTTCTCACCAACCCCAATGAACCATCAAGTGAAAAATAGTTGATTTAAAGATTTTCCCGACTTTGCTTGGTTTCGTTATCGTGGGTAAAACTCGACCCCCTTTGATTTAGAAACAATTGTCAATTCACCACCTTTAAATTTTAAAAGGTTTCATTTTACTACCACAAGACAGAATGAGATATCAAATCAAACCCCCCCCCAGTTCCAAATCATATCGAACAGAAAATTGATTTGAAAAATTAATTAGTGCGATGCTTCCTAGTCGTAAGCTGGTTTGGTTACGTCAAAGAATAAAAATAGATTCTTGTGAGGGAAGCAATGGCTATGTTATGTCAACTTGCTGCAAGTGTGAACGACATCAACCAAGAGAACCGGGCTAATAACTGTCGTCATGCCAGGCTGTTGCAGAGGTTGCAGGTCAACGAGAGAATGAAACTCAAGAGTAACTTAATATAAAAAGGTATTCTCTCAGTCTCGGATAAATGTTTTTACTTTCTATTTTGAAATGTCTCAACTAATGTTTTTAGATAAATATTTATACTTTCTATTTTGAGATGTCTCAACTAATGTTCCTAAAGACTTTACATGTACATATTTTCTATCATTCTTCCCAATATACCCTTAAAACTTCGTTTAATGTAACATATCCTAGAAAAACTCATTTATTTAGAATAGTGAAATTCAATTAATATTTATGGGTATTATCGTCAAAAAATATTTTACAGTATATTATTAATTACGTTTCTTAATTCATGTACTTTGTCAACTATGAACATTTATCCGTGACGAAGTAAATACCATTTTACCTATTTACTATGAGGATCAAATTCAATGTTGGATCCGCCCAAAATTTTACGATTTTGTACCAAATTTAGTGTAATACCGTCACAATCATATGTCGTATCGTGTCGTGTCGACGGGAATGCGTTGATAAAAATAAAATGTCCTAAAAACGTGAGATATTTACAAGTTATTTGTTGTACTAGTAGTATTTCAGAAAACGATGGGTTTAAACCCCAAACAAAAGCATCAAGCTAATTGCATATCCACTATAGTGACAAAATTCTGAATTGGACTTTCTGAATTGCAACATAAAATAAGCTCAGATAATAGGTATTCCTTCCGTCTTAAAATCGGTGTACCATTTTTGTTTATAATCATGAAGAAAAATGGATACTCGCTTTAAGACCGAAGAGTAAAGTATTAGCTCGGAAAAGATAATTCCATCACGTCAACGAAAAAACTCAACAAACCAATGTTTTTTTTTTTTTTTTTTTCCGTCAACTCATTCGCCATGTTCGATTAACCGATGCCAAAAAAACCTAAATCTTATGAGCGATGAAAACATTTCATCCTATTTACTTTTCTGCTCCCAAATGGACGATATGAGATCGATAACTATGATTCTTTGTGTAATCTTATTCGTAAGGGGAAAGTCTACACACATTAGACAAGAATATATACGTTACCAACTTGATAAATGCACGTCGTATTCAACTCAATTTATCTTTTTTTGCTCGGAAAATCAAAAATCGAAATGTTTAATAACAAATCAGAAATGATCAAGACATTTCCTCTAATCTAATAACAAAAGCATGTGCAATCTTAGTGTTTTCAAGCTACTAATCTCTAATCTTATGGAAGATATATAATTAACTCTTAAATATAATATCAAGTGTGCAATTAATGAATCTGCTCAATAGTCAATTTGTGTGGCTTCCTGGAAGTTTGTTTTTTTGTTAACAGAGAAACATAAGATTAGTTATTGAAAGGGACTTTTAAATTCCCTGTCCCCCTTGGCTTTCTAGAGTTGAATTAATATTGTGTCATCTACAGAGATTTTAGTGTTGTCCTAATCTTTTTAATTTTCATTATACAATACAATGTTGCACACACACACACACACACACACACACACACACAAAGCATCTACAGCTAGCTACCAACATAATTAAGAAAAAGTTGATTTATTTCATTTGGGTTGGCCAATTTGATTGCACCTTCAATATAAACATCTGAGACACTAAACTCACTAAACTAAATTGAAGTGTTGAACCCAAATCCAACCCGACTCAACCCACATATTCAACGATGAACACAGCACCACCACTACCACTACCACTACCACTGCTCCACCGCCAACACTCACCCTAAGAGTTGGAGCAAAAAAGGGAATTTCTAGCCGGAGATATTGTTGTTGTTTTTTTCAAAAGACAGTAAAGATGCCTAATTACAGCCAACAATCGCTAACCCTACTATAATCTCAAAAAGTCACGATAAGCCACGTTGAACTTTCCCTACCTTACCATAATCTCAAGTGATAGTGCCCAACATTGACATGCCTAATTACAGCCAACAATCGCTAACTCTACTGTAATCTCAAAAAATCATGATAAGCCACGTTGAAATTTCACTACCCTACCATAATCTCAAAGTGATAATGCCCAACACAGACATATATCTCCAGCTTAGATGGACTTTTGTTGAGACATTAAATTCACATCGGGTAAAAACAAGTCTAATAAAGATCCTGGGCCACACTTCTCACAAGCCGATTGGTTTTGAGATGACCCCAGACTTTAACAGCTTTGTTACTAGATGATCACAAAAATATGAACCAAAACATCATTTATTTGATACCAGATTAAACCACATTTGACCCACAATACAGTTTACCCACACAACCCAACAAAAAGAACAAATCAAATCAATCCACAACAGAGATTTCATCCACAAAAAATTGATATTAGACCTATAGAAACATATTTTTCAATGTTTAAGGTAAGTAGAACATCAATTCATATGTTGCACTCAAGAATGAGGAACCGGTAAAAGCCCAGTAGTAGAATAAATGGACCCGGTGAACAATTATCGATAAGGCAAGGAAGAGAAACTCTTTTACTTAATTAGTTGGTCGCACAATCACGCAAAAGTTACATCTGAGTATGCAGGTGAAAAAAAACACCTGGTTCTAGTTTCAGCTAAAATATGAACCCAGAACAGGCCTAACCTTCAAAATGTAAGCTCAAATCCTCAATAGGGTTCGCGTCCACACCTTGCAGTCATTCGACCAAGTTTACTTCTACAACTAAACAACAACGTAGTAATAAATGTAGTTGGTACTTCAATCAGAAATTCAGAACTATTCAATGCCAACATTTATAAATACTGATATTTTACTTGTTATTTCACACAAAAAATGGTACTAATCATCCAATATGACTACCATGATTGCTTCAAGAATGATGGCAAAATGAACAAACTTGTTCCTAGGCCCTCGCTAAAGCGTCCAAATGGTTATGGTCATTCACTGAATTTTACCAATTCTCCAAAGAATTCACAGAGCAGTTTTCCTAGCCTAGGCTAGTCAGAAATTAGAATATACATATAGTTACCCAATTTTGCACACAAATCATCCCTACAAAGAAACTAGTTGTGCTGTCTGCCACGAGCAACATTTTACAACTACAAACTGTCCCCAAATTTTTTCCAAGTTCACACACTGCAATGGGAAAATGACTTAGTGAGCATACCTATTTCTTGCTACATACACCAAAGAAGTGACAAGTATCTGAAGAGTTGCACGCAGAATGAATCTAACCTATGCAGCAAGAAAACGCTTCTCTTCCTCCTCCAGCCTTTTCAGCCATCTAAATCCAAGATCAGAGCCTGCTTTTGCAGCTATTTCAAATTGCTCCTTTGCCATCTCAAGTGGATTTCGCATAGGGCTACCTGCAATCTTCTTTGATACTCTAGTTGAGGAACCACTCTTTGCACTGAATTTCGTGAGAGACTCTGGAACTTGAACACCTGAAAAGCAACAGCAAGCATTAAAAGAAATAATAAAGTAAATTTAAGAAAATACTAGCATACAAAGCAATTGAGCCAATGACACGGGAAAAAAGAGCTCAAACATCCAAAACAGATAAGTACACATGATTGTTCAAGATCATGGTGAAAAGATGAATCACTCGCTCCCACCTACCTCCCAAAGCAAACTTACCAAAACTTAGGATTATATTTGGTACATTTCCTGTTGTACATTCTTCTCATGATCTAAAGCAATTTCACAATTAACATCTAAAATTGTCATTCTACTTCAATTTTAATTTTACAGTTTCCTTTTGGGTTAATCAAATTGTCTGCATTAGATTTGCTTTTATTTATGACTCTCATTCAAAGTGCGTGGCACGTGTGCTCAGACAAGTATAGACTATACACAGATGTGCTTATGGATTTTGACAATCTTATTCCCAGAGGACCCTTAATTAATCATTGAAGTATTTATATACATATATAATGTTTTCTTGTTATACCTATCTTTCTATTTTCAAAATAGCCTAAATTATTCATTAATTATTGTCAATTGTAATCCTCTTCAATCTTAACTCCTAAATTTTTCTTGATTTATGGCCCTGATTTTATTTTTGATTTTTGATTTTTTTTTTTTTGCTTTGATAACTTTCCTATAAAGTTGATGTCAGAATGATCCTATCCACGAGAAAACATGTTTACTAAACTTTGTGTCGAACATTGATGCTATCCTATTTGGTGGATGAAATAACACATGCATATATCTATACCATTGATATGAGATTCTTCTGCTTGGTTGACCATTAAGGATTAGGTAGACGAAATGAACAATTATAATGTTCTGCTGCACTAAAGAATAGTTTGTATGGGGAGCAGTTATCTAAATACAACAAGGCTTTGTTTAGTTAATTGGCTTTAAGGGAACAAAAGGAAATCTAAAAGGAGCTCTTTCTTCTTTTCTCCGGAAAGTGAGACGAAGAAAGAGTTGCGAACCACGAAAAAAAAAAAGCTTTTTGTGAATATATCATTCATTTTTTCAGTAATACTGAAAAGGAAAACTGAGAAAACCTGATTCTTATCTTTCTTTCCCTTACTTCTCCACTCAAAATCTACAACTCAAAGAAGTGTCAAAGAAAGAAGGAAAGTAGCTCATGAAGGTAACCACCAAGAACCTCAATCAGTCTTTTCCAATACATATTATGTTTCCTCCATGATGTCGATAGATTGTTAGTCATTCATCAACATCAAGTTGTGGGGCTCATCAAGTGAGCAACTGAATTCACCCGCACCATAGGGACACAACTGGAAATTGGATGGGGGAAAGCTGTAGCATTATTCAAGGTTAAAGCAAACTCAATTTGAACGACCAAATATATAGTAAAATAATCTCTCTGAAGTGTTAATCAAGTACTCACTTTGTTCTTGGTTTGTAAATCTTCTGGAAATTGGATAGGGGGAATCGACAGCATTTTTCAGGGGTTGAAGCAACTCAGTTCGGACAACCAAAGATAGAGTTAAATAATCTCTGCGAAGTGTTAAGCTTGTACTTACTTTTTCCTTGGTTAATTAATCTTTTAACAATACATAATAGAGTAGATGTTCAAGTTGCACTAAAAAGCTATTTGCTTCATGTATAATTGTGATCTAACATGCCATGTATGCACTAATGCACATGTGTTCAAGCAAATATACATACATATGCATCCTAGCGTTGTCAAACTAACAGATGGTACCGTGGACCCAATCACATAGAAGAATAGAAATAAAATCAGGAAATATGATGCATGGACAGGCAAAGCAAACTCACCTATAATAAAACTCTGTATAAAAGCATAGATATTCTATTGGGTGTATCCTTCAGTTAAGGCACCTCAAAGAGTTGGGGCAACCAAAAGTAGTAAATCCTGACCTTCTATGGTTATACAAGCAAACTTGAATGAGCTAAGTAAAGGAACGACAGGCTAAAAATTGAATTGAACAGTCTAGTGGGCCATGAGCAGAGCGCATGGAATGTGAGTAAAATGTGTCATGGCTTGGTTGCCAAGATTCACGTCCCAGAAGTAAAAGAAGAATTGTTAGGATATCTGGTTCGATAACTACACTTGGTGATATGCTGAGGCATAGCAATGACCTATCTTGTTCACGTGTCATTCAGGAGACTGAGCAACTGACAACAATATTATAATAATCAAACTAATACAGTTAAGATGCAAGTACAAAAAATAGATGGACCCACACTGCAGTAACAGTAACATACACATGTTCCAACACATACCCTTGCGCCTCCTTAGTCCTTGGAATTACAAAAGGGATAACCAAATGGGAAGGGGCTGACGAAGGTGGAAGGGATCATCTTGTTGCTTGGGAGAAGGTGTGAAAGCCCAAGGAGGAGGGGGGTTTTAGCTCTTAAGAATCTGCTCTGCAGGAATGTTTCCCTTGTCGGAAAGTGGTTCTAGCATTTTCCCCGTGAACCTCGCACCATTCGACATAAAGTGATTAAGAGTAAGTTCTGAATGCATCATAATGGGTGGGACGCTAGCATCCGGCGGTCAGTAACTCATCACAGCCCTTGGAAGTTTATTCACCAATGCCATCATTTGTTCCGTCCACTTGTTCGTTTCAGGGTGGGTAATGGTACTCGAATTTGTTTTTGGGAGGATGTTTGGGTGGGGGAGGTTCTTTGTTTATGGCTTTTCTCCGCCTTTTCCTGTTATCTTATGGTTCCAATTTCAGCTTTCTTTCTAGGGAGGGGTCTCCCCTGCTTGGAATTTCCACTTCTTCTGTAACTTAAATTATTGGAAGGCTAAGGAGCTTCTCAATTTGCTAGATCATATTTCTAATGTGCATCTTTCTCGTGTTCCTGATTCTCGAGCTTGGGTTTTAGAGAGGCCTGGATTATTTTCTAGTCGGTCTTCCTTGACTCACTTGAATCAATCATCTAAACCATCTACCTTTTCGCTTTCCTCAGTCATTTAAAAGCTAAAGTGCCTTTCAAGATTAGAGCCTTCACTTAGAACCTTGGTTCCTAATAAACTCAGCACCAATGATATCTTGCAAGTGCATAGACCTTTTAAGAGGATCTCCCCATATTAGGGTGTTATGTGGAAGAGTTAAGTTTGTTATGCATAAGGGTATGTTTGTTAACCTAATTAAGAGCTCAATTAGGAAAATTTTAAGTGAATTTAGAAATAAGATTGTTTGATAATGCAATATTACATCTCTTAATAAATTAAGCATCTCTTAAAAAAGGACCAAAATTTTAAGTCAAAAGGGGATGACTTAAGTCTGAATGCTAAACACGCTAAGAGGTAGGGTTTTATAACTTTTCCCAATGGAGATCGAAATACCCATCCTTGTCCTCGTCCATTTTTTAGTAGCCCCATGTTACGCCTACTCCATCCTCCCTCCTCCCTCCTCTGTATCCTGCCGGTCTCAACTGGTTCTGATCACAAAACCCTAGCTCTGGCATTGTTGATTGCTCTTCTTCTCATCACAAAGAGTTCATCATTTTTTCAGTCCGAGAGAGAGAGAAACGGAAACAGGTAATATTATTACTCCATATTTGTGGCAGTGAAGAAGATTAGGAGTGTTTAGGGAGTGGTCGACATTATAGATTAATATTTATGGAAGGAGATCATAATAATTGGGAGAGATCGTAGTAAGGACAAATGATTTTACAGAGTTGGAGCCTTGGAAGGAGGGGAGGTCTTTCTTAATGATGGTTGTTTTTGATGGTGCATTGATTAAATGTAATGAGCGCTGAGTTGAGATTTTGATAATATTCAGAAAAAGAGGCTTGTTATTATCAAACAAAACACTTGAATTCAGCACTTAATTTTAAGATCACAACAATTGATTTTTTAGTACTTAAAATTCAGTAACTTAAATGTTTTCAGATCTACTTTTTCAGACTTTAGTTTTTATAGATTAATTTTCAGTTTTAACAAACAGGGCCTAAGAGTGTCCCTGAATCCCATGATTACTTATTCCTTCCTTTAAGGGCTGCTGATTCCTTTGGAATAACTTGCTCCGGGTTTTGGGGTAGCTTGAATACGCCCGGGAACTATTGCCACCTTCCTTCAGATGCAAGTTAGAGGCTTTGGCAGAGGATGCGATGCTAATCTGTTATGGCATTCATTGGTGCATGTACAGAACTTTTAGGAATAGATAGCTCTCTTGGCCTCTTCTCTGAGTAGATTGCTCTCTTGGCATCTCGGCTTTGGCTCAGAGCACCTCACGAGGGGTTCCCTATCAGAGATTCCACAGGATTGGGCTTTGATTTCTTAGTCTCGGAGTTGTTGGTCTTTGCTTTTTCTTCTTTTGACAGCTTGTCTGTCTTTTTTATCTTTTTCATAGCTTAATGTAATCTTCTTTTTCCATCAAACAAAGAAAATTTTAAAAATATTAAAAAGAAAAAAAAACAAAAGGTGTTTCTTATGTCAAACATTTAATAGCTGTATTTTCAATTCTCTGCCACTGACTCGAGATTCTCACCAGCTAAGTTTTTTCCCAGCTCTCCTGTAAGTAGTCCGCCTATAGGTCCTAGAGCCATCAACAAAGTGCTGACCTCATCCTTTCTTAAATCAGAAACCATAGCAAGCATGTAAAATCACAGAGAACTCATCTTTTTGTCTGATAAGTAATCAAACTGATGCTAATAACTCATATATTCTCGTATATTCTGAATTTATCACTGAAGTGAGGAACATACACCGGGTATACTACCAGGAAAGAATGTACATAATATGATGGGAACATGCAGTTAGCATCTTTTCATGGCAGAAAAAGCTAACCTCTAAGAAGAAGGGACCCATATGCTATCGCTGCCCCAGCGTGCCCCTGCATGAATGTTAAGAATATAAGGCGAGGACAGATGTAGACAGGTTTCTTAGTTGAATAATGCTATTGGATGATTTCAAAATTTCACTCTCACCATCCCACAATGAGCGTCTCTATAGGAAAATACAGGTGGATAATATTGGGAAGCAAGAGCCAAAATGCTAGTTGACTCATTCAGAAGTTGTACATATTTTAGCCCGCAACTTGGAGACCATTTATCAATGATTAACAGTAACCAGATACGTCGTTATGACGGAAAGAAGAGTAGCTGTACCTTCTCTGATGCTCTGTGGAAACACCATAATGCAGAGGAAGTATCTTTCTTCACACAATCCCCTGTTATATATACAGCTCCTAGAAGGTAAAGAGCATTTGGATGCAACTACAACATGGAGAAGTGAACTGAGAATTGAGGTATATCCTGAAAATAATACTCCCTCCGTTCCTAAATTATCGTCATGTTTGAATTTTTTTGGTAAAACAGGTTGTTTTTCAAATGCAAATTTGAAGTATATTTTTTCATTTTTTCAAAAATCATAAAACACATAATTCTTGTTCTTAAATTTTAAAAGTACTACAAATTACGTGTTTTATGATTTTGGAAAAAATAAACAAAATATACATCAAATTTGCATTTGAAAAACATGTTTGACCAAAAAAAGTCAAACATGACAATAATTTAGGAACGGAGGGAGTATTAGTAAATTATGATTTGACAAAACATACCTGGTCAACAGCCTTCTCCAAATAATGAAAAGCTTGTTGATCTGCTTGAACATCGTCATTCTACAGATAACCAATTCGATAGGATATAAGAACTATCCATAATGCCAAACGAGGAATACATATTCTATAAATAAAGATGAAAAATCATAAGAAATGAGAGAGGATGAGTGGATAATAGCATAAAGTATGGCAGCCATATGGCCATGTATCGTACAAATACATGGCTATATGAAGAAACTGCCCAAGAAACTAGATGAAATGAGATGATGGAAAGGGACTAAAAAAATATAAATGCATTAAATAGTCACCAACTGGGCTGATGATTAATCTAACCATAGCCATATCAAGGGGAAAAAATCATAAAGAAGGAAAGAGAATAAGTTGTTCAGAGCAAAAAGTATGACAGCCATATGGCCATGTATAATACAAACATATGGCCATATCAAGAATAAACAAGAGACGAGACGAAACGAAACGAGATGATAGAACGGGCAGATTAATTAAAAAACCTAACTACAAAGGAATTATTTACAGGGAAGAATCCACACCTATAAATATATATAATATATGTGATGTCGAACCACTTTAAGATCCCACACTTAGAACGAAGACAAAGGGATTTCCAACCAACAGGAACCTAAAAACACTTTTATTCCAACCTAAATTACTCACTGAAAGATTACAAGATTCATAGGCCTAACAAGCTAAACCTAATTATAGAACTTTACTCAAATCCCCTAACTAGTACAAATGCCAAAATAACTAAAATTTAACATAAATAAATGACAATGTATTTGCTTCTGCATCATTATTCCCGGGTTGGAAGAAAGTTCGACCTCGAACGTATCAACTCACAAAGTATCCATAAGCAAACATTCATCATCACTTTGGTAAGTCCAAAGGATCAACTACTTGATCAGTATGATCAGCGTCACCCAGGAGGTCATGCTGAGGGCATGCTTGACGCTGGAGTATCTTGCCCTTTCTCTTGAGCTCTCCTTTCTACCATAAGTCGTTGCTGCTTTGCAGAATCACGATAAGGACAATTCTGAGCGAAATGATTAGTACCACAAGTAAAACAACCATTATCAACTTTATTAGGGGGCCGCAAACGTGAAGAGTCAGAAGGTAGTCATTTACCTTCTGAGTCAACTTCTTACGGTCGCCTGTCCCAAAGATTTTTGATCTTTTGTTCACACCCTCTTGCAAATGAATGTGTGCTATCAACAGAGAAATCATGATTAAGCACCTCATAGCGAATGTCAGCTCGCAACCCATTAATACAGCGTGCGATACATAATCATACATTGTTGATCAGATTCTTCAATTCGGCTGAGAAGAGACAATTTGTGAAATTCCCCGGTATAAGCATCCACAGACTTCGAACCCTTGCAAAAATTCTGAAGTTTGTAAAACCTAGTAGCCACAAGTAAGACTTCGCGATCATGAGGAACGGACTGATAAACAAAGACTTGTTCCACCAAATTTGCTCACTCAATAAAGACATAAGGCTCAAATTCCCCATAAAATCAGGAAGTTTGACCTTAATTCCATATTCACGTACCCTCAGTTGCTTGGGAGGACACGCTTGTGGAGGTGGTGCCAATGGAGCCGGAGGAGAACGCACAAGAGCAGCGGGAAGAGGAGAGATTTCCTCAATAGGTTGTTTACCCAAGCTCTTCACGAGGTGATGCAACTGCTTAGTCAACGCACCGAGTTGAGTATTTGTAGAAGCATGTTGAGCATCCATTTTTGCGGTTTGAGATTCGAATTTAGCATTTTGCTCCGCTTCAGACGGTGCAAACTCATCTAAGAAAGTCTTAAATTGTGCCTAAAGGTCATTGTTGGAGACACTCAGAGAAAAATCTGCGAATATTTCAGAAGTTTGGGGTGCTGTTGTACTTTATGTTACCTGGAGGCTGTCTTCTACTCGACCAAGGAAAGGGAGATTGCAACAACAAAATCCAGCAATGGCGAGATGGATGCCCCAAGGTGGCTAGGGTTTTGCTGAGAGGCTCCAGCGACGGCGACAGTGACGGCTAGGGTTCCGGCGACAGAGTCAGGGATGTCGCGACTGCTTTTGATGATAACAGGTGAATGGCTGATTTTTTTTTGGGATATTGGCGGCAGCGGAAAAATATGGAACGAGGGTGATTTTATGGATAGAGATGAAAGAGCGCCCGGTGATATTGGCGAGATAGCAAAATGGAAAAACGAGGAATGGATCAAAGTTGATCTGATACCAAATTATGTTGAACCACTTTAAGATCCCACACTTAAAGTTAGAATGGCAAATGGATTTCCAGCCAACGGAAACCTAAAACACTTTTATTCCAACCTAAATTTTTCACTGAAAGATTACAAGATTTATAGGACTAACAAGCTAACCCTAATAATAGAACTAACTCAAGTACCCTTAACTAGTAAAAATGCCAAAATATCTCAAAATTAATAAATTGAACATAAATAAATGACGTCCTATTTCCTTCTACATCTATGAAAAAGTACTAGAAAGCCTCTCTAGTCACCCATCTGACCTTGATCATTAGTGCAACTTAGATGCTGCATTCACCAATACATCCTAATCGTAATCTATAAGAAAATGGTATGTGCCTCCACCTTTCTGGTAATAATAATATTCCAGACCTAAGAACATCATGAAGTTCATCGATACTGCTGTTGCTCCTACAAGGCCATGATTCACACTTCCACTTTGCTGATTTTAAAATGTGCCCCAAAGATATTGTTTTGTCATTTTCTCAAATTGAGTCTGTCATAATATGCAAGAGATTATTGTTTTCAGATCTTTGTGAGGTATCAATTAATTGAATAGTTCGCTTATTTACCCCACTAGAAATCCCAAGGTCTAACAAAAGGCAGCTCAATCATGCTGTTGAATGTTTTTGATGGCTCGAAGTCACCTATGTGCTTAACTAAAGATACCAATGGACCAGGAAACTCCATAGAAATTATTTAAAGAAAAAATTAATTGCAGATTATTGTATAAGTTATCTAACCTCGATTCTTAATTGGCAACCCAGTTCGTACTGAGCATCTGGATTACCCATATCTGCAGCTTCTTGTAATAAAGCAGCTCCTCTATCACGATATAACCAATGCATGGAGTTTACTTGTGTCAGTTGTTTGTCTAAATAAAAATAGTACAGGTAAACAAAGCAAATTTGAAGTTGTTCCATGAATAAGGCAGACCACCGCAATAATCGTCACTGAGATAGGCAGGCTCTTACATAGCTTTACATTTCCCGGGCACGTGGTATTTAAGATGCAGTCTGGACAACCAATATCTGGCATGGGTATTTGAGTTGTCCACCTCCAGAGCCAATTCAAAGTTTTCTTTTGCTTTCTGAGAAGAAATCCAAATAAGCAAACCATTTAATAACCAAAGAAAGTTTATATCCAAGTGATAAGAGTTAAAAGGAACATTAAATATACTTTATAATTGAACAAGGAATAATAGCTTTTTATTCTTAAAACGAAAGGAAAACTATATTAGAAAATGGACAAATATTTAATTAAGATATGTTAGTAATATAAACCTCATTTTCTTTGATCCAAGACCAGGATGTATGTATATGTATAGACATCAACAATTTTTAGCAGTTCCATTAGTAGGGAAAACCAAATCAGAATGAGATTGAAACCAAGAAGGGAGGTGTATACTTTTTGGATTCGTGCAGGGTGAATGGCGGTAGAGAACGAAGGTGGAAGGATTACATATTTCTGAGGAGGATAAGGCATGACTGGAGAGACAGTTTGAAGAGTGAGAGATAATGGAGGCTCCAGCATCATGTGAAGGAGATAAGGCTCCAGAGATGGAGAGACCATGGCATTGTTTGAACAATGCTAGAGTGAAGTGAGAGGATAGAATGGCAACTGTCCATGATATTTATAGAGAGGGCAGTTCGAGAAGAGTCATAATGCATCCTTTTTGCATGCATTCTCAAGAAGTCTGGGGGGAGAATATTAAGGACTTCTTACCTATTAGCTTGGTAGGGAGTGTTATAATGTCCAATGTTTGGCCATTAGAATGAAGAGGGTGCCGAACGATGTTATTCCTGACACCCAAAATGTATTTGTGGGAGGTCCGAAGATTCTTGCTGCAGTCTTGATGCCAATGAATGTTCAGATGCTAGAAGATAATTCACAAGCCAGGGAATATTTTCAAATTAGTTATAGAAAATGCCTATGACCATGTGAGTTAAGAGTTTTTGGGCTACTTTTGGGAAAAATGGACCTCGCAGAACAATGGAGAGGATTGATTTCAGACTGCTTAGCATCAGTGAACCTCAGGATTTTAATTAATGGCTCCGCAGAAGGTCTTTTGGCACTTCTAGAGGATTGCGAGGATGGATACTTTAACTCGTTTAATTTCCAAATCAGCTGCAGGGGATTCCTAGATGCATTTCCAGCTGGGAACAGAGGTGGACGGCAAAGTTTAGCCTCTCATTTACTGTTTATGATGCCAAAAGATATACTATATGGTGATGCTAACTAGGAATGTCTACATTATCTGAGGCATATACGTACATGTTTTGAAGATGTACTACAAACTGGGCCCTGGCTAAGGTTCATAGTGGGTTATTCCCAACTGAATATCCTCAAGAGTCCCACACAAGAAATCACAAAGCAAGCTACCTCAGTATTTGCGACAATGCACTAGCCAAGTCACCTGTGGTCTGTAGGTTGCATTGCTATGCTCTTCTGTAAGCCATTGCTGCAAGGCCCGTGTTTTGAGCACCCTTGTTTGTTTATCAAGCCACTTTTTGCGGGTAACTTCCTTTGGTGGGGTGTGGACCCCTTGAAAGGTACTCCCTCCGTCCCTAAATTATTGTCCTGCTTTCCTTTTTTGTACATCCCTAAATAATTGTCTTTGTTTGAAACTTTCATTTTTAGGATGTCACTTTTACCAATTTACCCTTTCTTTTTCTCCCTACTTTAATTATGGGCCACATGCACATGGGCATTAAAGGAAACTACACACTATACCAATATTAATAATCAATTCAATTGTTTTTTCTTAATCCGTGTGCCGGATCAAACAAGACAATAATTTAGGGACGGAGTGAGTAATATTTAAGTGTATTAGTTATTCTAGTAGGTGATAAATGTCAAGCTATTCATACCCTATAACATGTATAAGAAAAATAAGAAACAAAAACAAATATATTACCATATGGCTTGTTCTAATAAAATATACTTACCCTAAGCAAAGGAATGAGACGTTTATCATTAAGTTCACTGTAGTCAATCACTCTATCAACTTCCTTTAATGCACTCCACCCTTTTGCAATGAGCTCCGACGCTTTCTTGTTTCTAGTGTGCACCCCTCGCTGAGACAAAACTGTAAAGTTCGAAGAAGAAATAAATAAATAAATGAAAATATAAAGAAGAAGAAAGTTTACCTGTTGGCTGAATTGGGCAAGATGAAAGGTGTTCTGTCCATAAGAAACCCTCATTAAGAAAGATTTCAGCATCTTCTTGACAAGAAGCCGCCGTGTTAACTAGTACCAGAAAGTTAACAGCATCAGCTACAGCACAACATATTATGGTGACAGCTTTGTGCAAGAAGCTCCACTTAAGTTTTGGGGGGGAAAATATTGACTACCAAGAATTCTTTCCATAAAACAGTAATCATGGTGCAAAAAGATTTTCCACCCTACTAGGATTTTTATTTTTCTTGCAATCCCAAAAAATTTAAAAAATCTTCAGTCAAGGATACGTAAGCATTTTCCGATATCATTTACTAATGTACAGAGATATAAATTTGACGTGTCTAGTGTTTGTCAAAGAATCAATCTTCCTTGCCATCCCAAAATTTCACAAATGAGACAGTATCAACTATAAATACATTCATCCAGCTTGACAATCTCTCATTAACAAACATGCAGCGGATGGATTCTAACAATTGAGTACAACTTATCAAAAAAAAAAAACAATTGAGTACTATTTGCCAGAGGGTGAAAAATATATTTGCATTGGGAATTAATACCACACAAAATTCTGTAAGAGGCATTACCACAAACAAGTGGTGCGCACCACGAATGTAATCGGGGATTCATAGTAAATAAGTGCTCGTTCGGTACTCAACAATGTTCATTTCATTGCATGCAAATATTAGCACAAATTTCATTCCGTTATAGTTAAAATACCCCCGAAAAAGAATCACGATTACCGCTTATCATACGAGCACTAACAGTAGGTCTTAAAATGTAAGAACAGAAAAAAGATCATTGAAGAGAAAGCGGGAGAGAGAGAGATAGGTATCACATACCAAATTCGAAAACGAAGATCAAAATTTTCCTGCTGCCTGCTGGTAATCTACGGCGGAGAAGCGGCCGGCGATAGAAAGAGGACTACGGGAAAGCTACGCTTATGAATCGCGCCACGCGCCGTCAAATTTTTTTTTTTTTAGGGTTAATTACACCATTAGTCCCTTGACTATGGACCTGTCCACGATTCGTCCCTTAACAATTTTTTTTCAAATTTCAGTCCCATCCCAAGAGTATCAAAAAGTCACGCGACTAGTCCTTTTGATAGATGTTGTTAGAAAAAATTCGTTAAGTCAATTATGTGTGTTGCACATGCTATTTTTCAAGGGTATTATGGGAAATGCATAGGAAATAATTAAAGAGGATTGCTATTTGCACCCATAAAAATACTGAGTACACCTCATTGCGGTGTTCGCACCCCTGTCAAATACAAATATAGGCGTATTAAATAGTGTTCAGCAGAGGTATCGAACACAAAATAGGTGTACTTAGTTTTTTTTTGGTATAAATAGCAATCCTCATAATTAAATAATAAAAAATTATAGACAATAAACTTTGCCAGAAATCGAACTGTTTGGAAGTAATTAACTTCGGACAAAATCACTTACATAGAATCCTCAAACTCCTGACAAATCACGAAATTAAGATAAGGCTTTTAACCACCATGAAGAGGCGAATTTTTTTGTACAAATTTCGCATGAAACCGACCCCACTTAGACCATTTTCTGAATCGCCGGAGGCCATCGCCATTACCGGAGAAGAAGCAGGTTGCCGGCTTACGAGTCACCCATGAATGAGGCTACTACAAGCCTAAGGGGCCCCGCTCCACATAGCGATTTAAGCAGCCATGGCCTACTTCATTACATGTGCATGCACTGTTCAAGTCCATCCACAAACCCAAACCCTAATCACTTGAAACGGCATAGAGACTTGGCCGGAAGTCAAGAAATTAGGGTTCTCCAGTTCACCCAACCCACAACCACCACCCTCTGTTCTTCTCAATCCCCTGTCGCCGGAGAACGTTCGCGCAACGTCAGCATCATCATCGTCATCTCCAACCCATTGCGCATTGCTTCCACTGTCGATTCTGACCATTGCCTCACCAGAGCAAGTGCTCAAAACCATCGCCTCGCCTGCAAGTGTTTCTTCGGATTCTTCCATGAGAGGGAAGAGCCCCAATTTCGAGGTTAGTCCTGGGACTGAAAATTGATTGTTTGATCGATTGAAATTCTAGTTCCTTTTAGATCGAGCTCTCTATTTCGCTCCTTCGTTTTGTGGGAATGATCGTCAATGAACTAGTATGTGTGTGTTTTTTTTTGGGATTGGGTTTGAAGAATGTGAAGAAGATGATAAGAGAAATTCCATTTTTGCCCTTGGTCAAACGCATGTGGGAGGCACATGGCAACTTAACGGCAAATCACTAACGACATGCATCAAAAGGACTAAACGTGTCTAATTTTGATACTCTAGGGACTAAAGTTTAAAAAAATACTTAAGGAACTAATTGTAAAAAATTAATAGTTAAGGAACTAATGGTATAATTAACCCTTTTTTTAATTACGTACTCCGAAGGTCAAACAACAAAAATGGTCCCGTATTTTTTGATTTTTTTGTCTCCAAAAGAAAGTGTGGGTTTTATTTATAAAAACGAAATGGGTAGTTTATGATAATTAATGAAATATAAGGGTTATAATTATATTTAACATAAATAGGGTGTTGTATTTAGTGCATCTCTTGTCAAATTGCTCTTTACATATATTAAACTCGATTCTAACGATGCCAAGCAAGCAAGACTCTTTGAATTTTTATTGAGTTCCCAAAAATGTCAATAGTTTGTTGATAATTAATCATTGAGTTCGAGGCTCTATTCTCATGATTTAAACCCGAAACCTATGGTTAAGTTAGAACAGTCTCACCTACTAGATCCTAAAACCTATCATTAAGTTAATACAACCTCTTAGCGTTTGGTAGTATTATTAGCATATGTTAATATGTTAAGTCATAGAACTTAAAAATATTAAGCTACTCAACTAAATATTCCTCCCATCAATAACACGAACTCCACTAATTTTAAAACTCAATACAATTAAAGATAGAGAAGAAATGAAAATAGAGAAAAACTTCAAAAATTTGTAGAAAATTCATTTAATATCCAAATGGAATAAACCAAGTCTCTATTTATAGAGAAAAATGTATACTTTATTAAAAAATATATTTGGAGTGAAAAATTACCAAAAACGGAGAGGGAGAAATTTTGGTGAAAAACCTAAGCACTGACACGTGGCCTGGCATGGTTAGAGGGCTGTCAGCGTCTTTTGTTTTTTGTTTTTTTTTTCAAAACTCGTTGGCCAAAACGACGTTGTTTTGGTCCCTTTTTGGCTAGAACTATGTCGTTTTGTGTCTCCTTCCTTGGTTAAGCTCCGGGAACTTATTTTGCTCCCTAAACACCTTTTGGCTTATTAAGAACCCGAAGCTCCCTCCAAGAATCCTTGTTTTATACAAGAACTAGTATAGCACCCGTGCATTAAATGCACTGACAAAAATCTTTTTAATTAAATAATACTCTAGCAAAGCGAAGAGGTAAAATGATATCAAAATGCAGATTGTTAAAATATATTAAAATGAGATGTTGAAACACTTGGCCTGTAAATAACATAAATCAAAACAAATGATATCATAAATAAATAAATAATGAAGTACAAATTGATGAGTAAAAAATATAGTAATTAATAATACAATTTGAAAATATACGGAACAAATGGTGAGTCCCACTTTTACATGAGTATACTTAGAAAATGTGTATAATATTATATGACTGTATTTGAAAGTTTATTTTAATATTTTATGTTGATTTGAGTCACATTTTGAATTAATAGGTCCCACCTTTACATGAACATCGTTGAAAAATAGATATCATACAAAATTTAATGGTTAGATTCAAATATTTCCTTTTTAAACTATGACTATAAAAATCAAAATCTTTAGTAAGAGTGAAAAGAGTAATAATTTTTGTATAAGGTATTACTATTAAGTTGCAATGTATTATATAAAATATTATTTATGGCATTATTTTTTATTTTTGAGTTATTAAAAATCATCCCTTTAAGCAAATTACATGAGATATTATTTACTATGTAAATAAATCATATCATAAAAAAAAAACATGAATTACTTGTAATCTACTTAATAATAAAAATTTAAAAATGTAACAAACATAACAAAACTTTACATTGAGTAAGAGACAGAGATTTATCTAAACAATTTTTCTTGTTCGGAATAGTAGTAACTGTAGGATTTGAACATTCTCCCTAATTTGTTGAATCAAAATTTGCGAGATACTTAGGCCTATGAAAGGCGAATAGGTATAGAAATTGTTGTTCCATGTGTTGCATACTTGTGCAATAACTGGAAAAAAAATATGTATTAGTTTAAAAATATACAAATTAAAAAATATTAAAGTGCGTTTAAAAATAGTATTATATATCATACCATTTAAAAATAATATTAATGTACGTTTATTGTACGTTTAAAAATAGTATTATATATCTGATAAAGGAAGAACTAAAGACGGATACAACACATTTTGATTAGAACCTCTAATATTATACTGTTAGGAAGCATCATTTTCTGCATTATAATTTTAAAATGATTATTCATTTAAAAATCAACAAACACTACAAAAATCATCAAGACACACTATTATTTTCACATGAACAAAATAATTCAAAAAACATCTACATTATATAGAGATTAAATACATTAAAACTTGAAAAGAGGCCCAAATTAAATCCATATTAATTGAATTATTATCGGGCTAATAACAAATATGGCTCAAACTAAATACACCCATTTAATTTGGGCCAAAAATGAAAACCTAATACTCAGTTACTCACCCTTTGTATATATAAAGGTGGCAACTTTCTCAATAACATACCTAAACGACCGTTCTCTCTCAAACTTAGCTCACAACTTTCTCTCTAACCTAAATAAAATCCGACAAACTCTCAAAGTAAAATAAATAGCCCAGCCACAAACATTCTTAAGTCAAATAAAGCTAAAAGAGTAGATAGCTAAGGCACAGTTCAAAGAAGGCAGCGCTCACTTCCATCCTCACTGCTTGTGGGGGCAGGAAAGGAGGAAGAGTCAAAGCAGGAAAAGATGGATCTAGCCTATTAATTTTTTCATCTTTTTGATCCAGATCTGTAAGTGTTCCTAGCTTTAATTTTTTTAGATTAAATAAGATTTTCGTAGTAATTTGTAGTATTCAACTATATATTTAGATTTCATTTTAAAAATTTTAGTTTAAGTTTTTCAGATCTGCTTCTTCACTTTTTATTTATATATATATATATATTTTACAGATCTGTAAATTTTTTTAAAAAAATACTGATTTGTTATTGTTACATGCTTCTTTACATTTTTTTATAATAGGGTTTAAAATATAGATCTTTAATTTTTTTACCATGATATATCAGATCTATAAATCTAAAATTCAAATCTGTTATTTTTAGATCTTGTTGTAAAAAACATTATAGAGAGTCACATTTGAAATCATAAATGTTTAGATCTGTTAATATTTACATGCTTCTTCACCTTTTTTTTTTTTTTAAGAAATACAATATTGTTACATGCTTCTTTATTTTTTTTTAAATAGCGTTTAAAATGTAGATCTCTACTTTTTTGACCTGGAACTATCAGTAATTCTAAAATAGATCTCTGATTTTTAGATATGACTTACAAATAATATTACATAACCTCGTATTCTTAAGTACAAATCTATAATTTTTAGAACTATAATTTTAGTTTTAAAAAATAAAAATCTGTAGATGTGGAAATAAGTGTTTTCACCACATGTTAGTTAAGTTTTATAACTTATGACTTCATGTTCAAATGACAATGTTGCTTTGGACCAGTTTTTTTACGAGTAGGAAGCTGGTAATTTGTATGGTTGGGGATAGATTGAATGTGTAAAAGCCCTAGTTTCTGTTTTATAACTTACGACTTCTTGATTGCAAATGTATGTTAAGTATAGAATAGTATATGTATGTTGAGTATAGAATAGTAGTGCAGATGGCAACATCTTTAAATAAATTTTGAGGAAAAGACATCCACATGGATAATGTTAATATTTAATCTCCTTTATTTTGGTGAGTTCTTCTTCATCCTTCACCAATGAAGAGCCATGCCCAAAGACACGGCCATTGGTCCGGGCCCAATCCACGAGTGGGAAGAAACCCACTACATCGCGAGCAGTCGGGCATTGGCGATGAGACCGGACAACCGACAAGAGAGTAGCGAGCATGACTCGCCCTTGGGGTTGAGATGCAGCGAGCAGGCCACGCCTTTACTGTCCACCCCACGCGTGTTTAGGAGATGTGGTGCTCGGCAGTTACGCCCACCACGCCGGCGATTACGGCCACTCCACAGCAGTTATGCCCGCCATCAATCCCATTATGGTCGGTAGTTAATTCAACCCCTATATATATAAGCCTTAAAGCAATCCCAAGCCAAGATACACACACTTACATTACACATACACTCTGCCGGATTAACTTGAGATCAAAACACTTACTCTCATACCGGAGTGAGTGTCTTCACGGGCCGGCCCTTGCATTCACCCTAATGTTTCTCCTTTCATTTGGCAGGTTATTAAAGTCCAGATATCCAGTTACGAGAGCAACCCATGATAATTTGCGTAGCATCATCCAATTTTTTTCATTTTTAACATTCAATTGAATTGCTACTAATTCAATAATAATTATTACACTACAAATATTCTCCTTAATAATATCCTTGTTCATTGTCATTAGAACAAATTTACTCTATGCACATTTACATGTTAGTCTCCTAATAAAAAATAGACCCATGCCCAAATATGTTACTGTCATCATTTCTATTGTAATTCTTTTTCGGTGTCACACGAGTGTCATTATATTACATTAGGTCTGATACTAATTTTTGCTCGCGATACTGATCAATTGTTATCACAATAAAATTTATACATGATAAGAGTTAAATTCAGAACAACGTGCTAAATGAATCACTTTAAACAGAAATTGAGTGATGATAGATCCATACCTTTCTATTATAAATTCCCTCCCCAATTCATAAATGTCGTACCTTTCTATTATTTATAAACTAGTTTTACACCCGTGCGTTAAACGCACGAACATATATCTTTTTCAATTAAATTATACTTAAACAAAACGAAGAGAATAAACAATATTAATTAGTATTAAATAATTATAACAGAGAGATTAAGAAAAATTAAAATTAATAATAAATAATCATAAATAAAAAAATTATTATAAATTTGGAAATACTTTAAATACAACATTTGTTGTTGAACATGTGCAATTAATACTACTATCACTATCCCGTAACAAAATTTGAAGACCCTTAGGATTTGTACGTAACTTTAGACAGAATGACATACAAATGATCATGACTAAAAACTGTATTATAAAAATAAATGTGATTTGTGGTTGTACTAAATATGCATAAAAAATTACTATGGAAAAGAAGAGAGCTATATATTAGTTTATACTATAACATTTGGGCTTGAGATATTGTGTGTGCATAACTGCACATTACTCGAGCTAAAAAGCCCTCTAGTAAAAATACAATTGAGCATCTAGACGCTCAAATGAAAATATAGTTCAGTATATACACAATCAAATAAAAATACGTGCCACCTATTCGTTTTACTACTGTAGCATCTCTTTATGAAAGACCTCGCTCAGGTGTTGTGCATTCATGCTTCTCGACAAAGCACTCATCTCTGGCTTCTGTGGAATCTTGGGACCGTTCATAGTGCTCCAGATATTGGTAAGACGCTTATACTCTACAAACATTTTCATTACTTCACTTCTATGACAACCTAGTCCTCTTGCGATAATGCATGATTCTTGACTCGTTTATAAACTTTTGATTTGAACCATGCTTCCAACTCTTCAAAAAGTTAGTGGCTCAGGTTAGAAAAAGATTAGGTTGAGTAGTGATCCGCATATAGTGTCACCAACTTGCCTTCATTGGTAATGGAGTCCATTGTCATGCAGAGTTTGATTTTTGTCTGGTTTTCGTTTCTAGCATCAATCCTGCACTAAATCCTGGAAGCATTGACCCATTTGGCTACATTGACCAAAATGCGACCACAGGTTAACACACACCTCTTGGGTGCTTTCTTTCCAATGAACATCATTAGTGCACGTGTACTACTAAAATGACTCAAAAGCCAAATTCCTTCAATTTAGTGAAAACAAAAAATGGACTATCATTTAAAGGCATAAGAATTATTATAAACATGCCACCTCAAAATCAAATCAGAACAAAGAAAAATAGTTGGGTGACAAACCTGGTCAATAGGACCCATTTTGAGAATGTTCTGAAATCTCCCTTACATAATCCTCATAGTAAAGCTTCCTTAAGAAAGCAAAACAAAAGCTTAGGCCGTTCATCCATAAGAATGACTTTACGAATATTATCCATGAGTACAGACCGGTTACCCATACCTAGTTGAAGTTGCAGTCTGAAGGAAGTATCAGATACAAAGACAAAGAAATGAAACGATACACAAGTAAAAAAGAAAGACAAAGGTTTTGATAGAGATAAAAAGAAGTATACCTAGAAGACAACTAACAAATGGTTCAAAATAATTTTGTTTCAAGGTTTTGGTTATTTCTTAGAAATTTAGAAAATGGGTTACTTTCCCAAAAAAAAAACAGAAAACTTTTAGCATCAATACAGTTTTCAAATGTATTCCCTCAATCTTCTTGATTGCAACCTCTTCCTTGGTTTCTGAAATAGTAGTGCAGCTGCAATAAGTGGATTTCACTTGGTCATAATGACAATATCAATTAACAAACATTTAATTATAGTAAAGTTTTAAAAAAGAATAATAAACAAAATAGAAAGGCATCATAGTATCTATAAAGTTGAACTTGAAATCTAATAGCAAAGATTCAGAAAATCAGAGTGGTTTGAAAATCCAGAAAACTTCTCAGTATTGCTTTATTGCTCTGTATTCAACAATCTTTGAGACCAAGAGTTGTCATGAGTGGTCAAGTATTAACACGAAGAAAAATATGACAACCTGATAAGTAAACGAAGAAGATAGTAGTACAAAAATTAATCACCTTCTTTTACGCAAAGCTTTGTGAGAACTGTCGTTGCAAGCTTTGTGAGAACTGTCGTTGCCCTCTGATGATCGCATTGAACAACTTTGCAAGGTAGTTCACTTGTAAGTCTGACATAACCAAAATTCCAGAATGAAAAATCAATCTTTAAGGAACTATACAAGGATTTGCGGAAAAAATCGAAAACCCCAAAATTGACCCCAATTTGAAAACACAAATATTCAAATCGAAAAACCGAAAGAGAAAATTGGAGGACTTATAGAGACTGAGCATGTATCCAAAAACCATATACTTAAAAAGTTAATCAATGATTAACCAAAAGAAGCACAACTAATACCCATTAATCCCAAACACTCAAAAATCATAAATAAAAAATTACCAAATCAAATGGATGTCTCTGTGAGTATAGAGAGAGAGAGAGGGGGCAGTTAATGAAGTACCACGGTTGTGGCGTGGAAATGGTCCATTCTCCGTTTTCCTGCTTCAAATACAACAAAAATCAATCAGAAAAACATATCGTTGAACACATAATATGCATAATTCATGTACTAATTCCAATGGAACAGAGAGAGAGAGAGAGAGAGAGAGAGAGAGAGAGAGAGAGAAAGTTTAGGAAGAGTTAGGGTTTGAGAGAGAGAGAGAGAGAGAGAGAGAGAGAGAGAGAGAGAGAGAAAGTTTAGGGAACTGAGTTAGGGTTTGAGAGAGAGAGAGAGAAAGAGAAAGAGCAAGGCCAGCGAGGAGAGCCGAGACCGGCTTGATGGTTGGGTCGTGGTGTAGATTCCCATCTCTTCGTACACTTGCCCCATCTTTGACCTCCGTGATGCCGCTATTCGCTGTTACTTTCAATTACTCTATATAAGATACAATTTAAGCAAAATTAGTGAAAATGCACAAACACAATAAATTTCGAAAAATATCAAAACTTACAAGATTTGGATGGAAATGAGTTCAAAAAATCAAGCAAAAAAAAGATATAGGTGAATCGAATAAAGCAGATCAGTAAACTAACATATGGAAGCAAAAGTAGAATTAGAGATCTCAGAAACTTGTAGAGGAACTGTGAAAGTTGTAAGGGTTTAGAAAATTAGGAAGAAATGAAAGTTAAGAAACCCTAGCAATGGTAGGGTAGGGTTTACTGAGGAGGCAAGAGCATCTATGGACAGAGATATGGGAGGAAAGAGAAAGTGTGTTCGATGTGTGTGTGTGTGAGAGAGAGAAGAATTGGAAAAGGAATCCGCAGTGGTAGAGAGGAAGGGGAAATCAAAGGGTTTTGTTTGTTGAGAGGGGAGGAGGGGCTGTGACGCTTCTAGCTTATTATCTCTTGGGTTAACGTGTCTTTTCAACTTGTATTGGAATTTGTTCCGAATTTATGAGGCAGGTTTGTTTTCTCAGCTAAACAAACAGATGGGTTTTAATTTGGGCAAGTGTATTTTGGCGGGATATCAGCACTGTTGTTATTATATATATATTGATATTGATTAATTCATAAATGTCGTACCTTTCTCCTCTCCCCACTCCCCGCCCTCTTTTTGTCTCCTTTCTCGTTTGACTTTTGATTATTTTATGGGTCTTCGCAACACAAGAAAATTAAGACCTACCCAACAGCATAAATTATCCAGTTTCTGTTTTTCATTCTTCGATAGTTCAGTCAGAATCGGGATAATGCAACCCCACCCCCCCAAGTTTGTTTCACATAAACCAGTTTATAGATATCCAAATTTTCTAATTTTCATTAACGATCTCCCAAAGCTTGAATATGGAAAACAACACTATTCCTCGCACCTTGTTGCGAACTCTTGGCATGCTTGCTGCCATCCCAATCGATTGTGAGATTCGGCTTTACCCCGTGACGGGTAGGGATCGAATAGAGGGAGGTTGTGAGAATTTTGTTGAAGGGAAAAGAGAAGAAAGATGGTGAATCACCCTTTCTTTCGGCTCGAGATGAGAAATGATACATGAAATTGGGACAGGTGATCTCGAGCCTATCACCTATCCCAAACATGTAGCTTGATGCTGGCTAGATGTAGATGAATATACCGAATGTATCAACATAATTCATTTACACCACGTTACATATGAACGTGACACTAATATAATAAAACACATTAACTAGTCCATTCTTCTAACCATATCACATCTTGTGACTCGCTCAGTAATTACAGATGCAATTAAATAACTAGATAGTCTGGACCTAAATTAATCAAATCCAATGTTCTGTTAGAGTAGAATGCCCAGAATTCCAATTTGATTGGATTTTATTCTACGTGTAAAACAATTTTATTGGAATTTATTTTTATATATGAAGGCATTGCTTTATCCTATATTTTCATATTAAATGTTTATAAATATTTGATAAAGTCCTTAGACCATTTTTAGCTATGGGGCATGGTTACGCATTTGATGGTAATCATGGAAAATGCTTCTAAGGCTTTGGTCTTAAAATTGGTTCTAAGTCGGTTGACTTTTTAAGACAAGGACATTGAATAGCCTTGTGAGACTTATGCGTATGATGTATGTTCGTATGACGAGGATGTTGTATTCCATCAACATCAGCGTTGTGACGCAAGTGCATATATGCAGGTGCTTGTTAGAGAACAAGTTCACTGAACATGACTCGTTGGAAATTCTTAAATGAAAATTTCAATTGTCAAATTAAGAATTTTCACGTTGTGATAGTACATGATTAGTCCTCGGACTTGAGGTACGATAGTAGCCTTGTGTACATCCTGTAACACTTTAATTTACTTACTGATTGTGTTAGGAATATGCCTGTAAATCAGCTGATATATATGTATGCATATTCCAACACAGTGATTTGCTTGTTCCCATTACAACGCATGTTTCACAAGTGGCTAAAAGGGCTGCGTACCGGTTAGTGTGGCAGCTTGTTGAAACAATGCATAGGTCATTAGACTAGGAAGTCTTTGTACATATCCGAGTCTTTGTCCTACCAGATTGATGACAACTTTCATATGGATTAGCTCTTCAATTGCCGGTGACGTGACCATCGGCAAATGTCTCACTAGCGACATTTCCTTTAGCTATATTGCCTATTAGCTATCTCTACATCGCAGCTTCTAAAATGGCAGATCTCGATCGGCCAAGTCCTCATCGAACAAGCAGAGAAGCGATTATTCAAGAGGAACATCATGATCATCCGCGATCTCTACATCAGCAGTTCTATAATAGCAGATCTCAGTATCGGCCAAGTCCCTTATCAGAACAACTGCAGAGAAACTGTAAGATCACGAGAAACATCGGTCGTCGTTCAACACGCTACAAGTCAAAAATAGATCCGTTGCAAGATCTGTCTGACAAGTCCAAGATACGCATCGATATTTGCGCCTTCACGTTTACTCAGTAGACATTTCCTCTTCTGTGCATTGGTTGCAGTCTTCAAAGCTTCACTTCCATAAAAGGCCAAGCACAGTACGCTGCACTCCAGTCAAAGCAATGATACGTCCAAATCGCCAGTGCATCCAGCGGCTCGACACGTCCAAATCATCCACTGTTTCACGGACCAGCTTTAAGACACAAACCTAACTGAAGGTCTTTGCCCAACAGATCCAAAAATGTACTCTGCTGCATTATGAGATTCAGATCACCAACGGGCATAAACCTATTCAATACACCAACGGTCACCTCTTCTTCTCCAGCCTATATAAGAAGACTCTCATTATCATCTCAACATAGAGCAAGAAGTGTATGCTTATGCTTGAGAAAGGTTGTGGTATTGTTCTTCATTTACTCAATCCTGAACCACACCATCAGAGTGAGAAAACACAAGTGTAAGAACAAACACTTTGTGAGAGAGAGAAAAGAAATTCCAAAGGCTGAGAAGCTCTGCTTGATCAAAAACTTTGTTTTTGATTTGAGTTCCTTCTTCCTTCGAAGAACTCGGTCTCTTCTGGTTTCACCTCCGTTATTCAAGAAAGAGACCAAGCACTCTGGATCGTTGAAGCGCACCAAGCTTGAAGATGTCCGATGAAGAGCGAACTTAATAATCCAGTTGCATTCATATCGGCGGACTTATACTACATTATAAGTCGTGTCGATTGTGCAATAAATTGTCATCATTTTTGGTCGAGTGCTTAGCACTCAGTTGTTCAAATACTTGCTATTTGAACAACTCCTAATATTCTCTTCTCACATCACTCTAACACTAGCACTTTCCTTCCCTTACCTCCAAGGTTGTTAGGAACTGCTAGGATTAGAGTTCTAATATGAGTCTTAGGGATCCCATCTCACTTTCCTTCTATCCCCGGGGAGATTGCTAGGATAGAGAGTCTAGGTTGATGTACTAAGCATGTTTGCCTTTGAGTAAACCTCTGCTGAATTTTAATATAATATATATATTTGTTACATTCAGCCTTGATCTCTCTTTCTTGTATAACTGCTATTATCTTGTGCAATCTGTTTAAGGAAAGCAAGTGATGCATCTAATATAGATTTTAGTTAACTGCTAAGCTTTCTTTGAAATCAAATCTTTACAGTTACTTTAATCTATTCGTTATACTTATGCTGCTTATTCTTCCGCTGCTCATATTCATCTTCATCAGCTAAGTTTAACAAACGTCTTCCGATTACACTTTCTACAAATCTGCTGATCAAGAATGTCCGATTTCACTAACTTCGGCTAAGCAGTCAGAATGAGGAAGATGACCTAGTTGTATTAATCATCTCATCCATTCTTCAACTTAAATGTTAAAATTGGATGAAATTTTTAATACATCAAGTATAGGCTATTCACCCCCCCCTCTAGCCTATACACTGAGGAACCCTTGGACCCAACAATTGGTATCAGAGCGGGTTCTCTGAGAATGATTGTTCCAGGCTTAACAACCTGCGAGTATAGATCCTGTTGCTCAGATTAGATGCATAGTCAAAAAGAGTCTGTTTCAAAATTTCTTATTTACAAAAACCTTTTTGACTGAGAGACCTGGAAGCCATTTGAAAAACGTCTTTTTCAATTCAAAATCAATTTTGTTTTCAAAAACATGTGAGAAAGAATATCATGATGATTAGGTGATTGCTATAAGAAAATCTATCATATATCAGAATTATATTGATATCATGAAGAGAAGTACTATAGTGGAGAACAACTTGCTGAGGATTATGCATGCTTCATAAAATCAATTTCCTTTAAAAACCGTGTTATATCCTACAGCAAATAAGTTAAACTCATATATGATGGATGAATTACTTAGATCCACTTCTAAAGATTTGCTTGCTTGACATAAGGCTAACGATTGTACCAATCTAACACCTTCTCAAGAAAACTCTTTATAAAAGTTTAGAGCAAATGAAACAAGAAAAGTTTCAAAGGAAAGTCAAAGGAAATCAAAGTTATGTCGTCTCCAAAATCACTGAGATTATTAGCTCTTGGCCTAAGGACATCGATGATGAAATTGTCTTTCTTCAATGAAAAAGCTTCAGCCGAGCAAGAATACACTCAAAGAACCTATGCTCAACATTGGAACTGATACTTTAACAACTATGAGTAGACACGTTCAAAGAGTTTTAATGAGGAAGTAACCCCAGCTCCTAATCCCTTAACTTTTTGGGTTACATATATAAGCTGTATTTTGAATGATTATTCATTTGTCATGCTTATTAAGTCTCATTTGTATTATTGGATTTCTAGAGCTACCTTTAGCTCATAAATGTTGCTAACAATTTCTCTATGAGTATTTTAGGCAGGAACTCATACGACAGAAAGGGTCAAATGTGCAACATTACTCTCCATTGCGAGTAACATTACTGCCGATTTATGAAGGACCGATCGCCCATGAAAATTCACTCATGTCCTTCACTCACTCAAGGTCAAATCCTCACCTGCTGGACTTCAGAACTACTATGCGAAAAATCTGCTGATAAGTCCAAAGGAGTTGATAAAGATCATCTCTCATGCATACACAAACAGTCGCCTATTTGCTTGCTAATGACTGTGCTCATGTCTCCTGAATTGATATGCTTATACATATTATCAGACATAATGCATAATAACCTGTCATACTGCACTTTTATTGATGTCTCTGTATTGCTTGTATGACTTGCCTTATGCAAATGGTTTTCAAAAACTCATCAGCACTTTTCATATCAGCTGATCTCAAACGTTTTAAAAACCCCGTAGTTGAATTTCCATATCGCCAACCTACACTTCATAAGCTGGCTTTATGCTGACTTATAGGAGTAAAAATCCTTTAATGACCTACTCTCTCAAGTCTATTAAAGGTGGAGGCACACTTCTCGAAGTCTGACTGCTTCGATTAAAGTTATGACTATTTTTAAAATCTTGGAAAACGACAAAACAGTCATTATCAACCCCTTCCAAGAATCTTGAGAATATCTAGACTTCACAGCCTATCCCTGCCAAGGCGTGATGTTGCATAATTAGCCTAGATTTGCTTGAATCCATAACCTAAGTCTAAGTCAAGGTGACTAATGGGCCTGCGTGTCTGTTAGAGTGGCAACTTGAACTTAGGCATAGCTTGAATAGTTTAGGGTTGCTTATTGTATATTGCCTTGAAGAAGATAGCCTATAGGACATCGGACGCCCCTCGCACAATAGGCAATTTATGCATCGCCAGCCTTCCTTTCGGATATCGGACAAGCTCATATCGCCAAGCCTCATCGCAATGTTGAAGAACCTCAAGAACGTCTGATAAGAGAACTGCCGAAGACATGTCCTGATTTGAGGCTTTCATTGACTTCGATGCAACGTTAACCTGCAAATCACATTCAATGAAGGTTTCCATTCTTAGCATACACTCGTAAAAGGACATTCCTCTCCCGCAAGCACCGCCTATTTTTAGCAAAGTGTCGAGACAGATCGCAAGCTACAGCCACCTATCGAGTCAACAACTGATTAGAGCATTAATTGCTCTTAAATTCAAATTAGAAGACTACCAACGGCTCCAAGCTTCCTCCTACATATAAAAGGAGACTCCATTACTGCATTCAACACACTTCAACAACCACAACTCGAATCTTCTTCATCTTCTTCAAGTGCATTAAAAGCTTAAACGTCCTATCTCCTTCTTTGAAGAGCTTCTCTAAGACGATCATCCATTAAAGCTCTTCATTGATTGCAACACCTAGCTTTTCATAGCTCACGAGAATTGTATCTTATTGATATCAATTCTCCCACACAAACACTTGGTCAACAAAATTTTTGTACACAATCCATTAGAGATTTAGTTTGTAAAATATCTAGTGGAAAAACTTAGTACACGATTTTCAAATCCAAAGTTGACCACTTTGGTTGTGGACGTAGCACTTATTTATAAGTGTGAACCATATTAAATATTCTGTCTATTTGTGTGTGATTGTGATTTGATTGTGTTGCTTTAAATTTCCGATTTCCAACTGTTAAGAACCGCCGATCTTGTCCCGCCAAGATCGCCATTCTCAACTTGTCCTGTGCTTCACAAGTCTTCCGCCCGCAAAATTTATAAAACCCTAGTGAAGTAAGATTTTTGAATCAATTTCAAAAATTGGACATAGGCTATTCAACCCCCTTCTAGCCTATATAGAGCAACCTTGGACCTAACAATTGGTATCGAGCTTAACTCTTTGAAAACTAGTTTTTCCGAGATTAACCTCTTGAGAGATTAAAGATCATGGCTGCTCACCAAATGTTGGAAACCTCAAACGTGAACCATTGTCCTGTCTTGGATGAAGTTCACTTTGACATCTGGAAAGATAAAGTTAAAAGACATATGAACTCAATTGACAAACGTTTGTGGAAATGTGTCACGATGGACCCGTAATTCCAATGAAGCCTAATACACCGCGCGGTAGATCCAACCGCGCACCAAGTACCAAAGCCGAAGAAGAGTGGGATGATGAAGACAAAGAATGATGCTCGGATGGAAAGGCCATCAACATCATTACTGTGTTGATATAAGTACTTATCGCCAGATTATCAACTTGGACACAAAGAAAGGAGATGTGGGAAGCCATCCTTGAATATCTTGAAGGTGATGGCGAGACAAAGAACAACAAATTATATACCGCATCCAAGTTTGACTCCTTCAAAAGGATCCCAAAGAGTCTCGCGAAGTGCCTATGACAGATTCTATGAGGTAGTCAACTCTTGCTATTCATTAGGAAAGAAGTATGAAAAGAAAGAAATAAACATGAGATTTCTAAATGCACTAGGCGCCTATGGCATGTTAAGATCATCGCCATGAAAGAGTCAAAAGATTTAAACAAATTGACTCTTAGAAACCTTTATGCTAGTCTTTCGGTTTATGAGCTTGAAATCCAACAAGCTCAAGAAATGGAAAAGAGTTTTAAAAACTTGTCCTTACCAACCATGTCTTGAACCTTCCTGTTCAAAACCCGATGAAACACCTTCTACTTCCAAAGAAGATGATGATATTCTTTCCGACGAAGCCTTTGCTATGTTTGTAAAGAAATATCAACGTTTCAAAAGGTTTAATAAACCATCATCACATAGGCGCCTTCTCACAAACCGCCGTTCCTTATAAAACAACCGCTCAACCAAAAATTTCGCTCCTTATAAATCGCAGACCATCAAAAGGATAATGAGCTAGTTTGTTTTAATCGTAGGAAACCAGGCCATTTTGCCTCTAAATGTCCAAAGCCAAAGTATGAATTTTATAAGAAACGTCCCGAAACTAAATTTCAAAAACAAAAAGGGATGGTGGTCAAGACATTGATGAAAGCACCGCCTACATGGTGTGACACCGACACCGATGAGGATGACTCTTGTGACTTTGCCGAAGAAGCCAACATATGCCTTATGGCCAGGAGTCACCACATGATTCTGAGGTCACTACCATTTCAACAAGATGACAAGGATGATGATGATGAGCTCAATGAACCATCAAAGGAGAGCTCATCAAAGCTAACAAAGACATGCCGAAGAGTTTTCAAAATTCAAAGCCGCCTATGTGAAATTAGCCAAGAAGCATGAACTAGTCGTCTCGAGAAATCAACCTTGATGTCTAAGATCAAAGATCTTGATAGACAAAGAAGTCGAAAGTATCAAATTGCAAAAAGAGAACAAAGCTTTGATCGAAAAAGTGGATTTCCTACTTGAACACATCAAGAAGATAAATTCGAGAAAGATGACCTTCAAAAGGTTGTCAATACTTGGAATAACTCTAAAGGAAACTTTGATGCCATTCTCTCAAACCGTAAAACTTTAGATGACAAAACGGTATTGGTTTCCAAAGTGAGTTCAAAGTAGGTAGTTCTTCTAGTTCTCAAAAGGATGAGACATCTCAAGTGATTGTGAAGAATTGGTTGTAGGAGTTTCTTATGACCAGAGCTCCCAAAAGGCAAGGACTTGGCTTTAACAAAGTTCCTTTTGTTTATCCCAAAACACAAAAGACAAGTCCAAAAGAAAGCAATCACAAAGAATGACTCTCTAATAGTGAGTCTCGAGCAACTAAAACTCGCCATTAGTCACCCTAAGAAAACAGGATGACTAATAGCAAGTCTAGAAATTCTCACTCAAACCTATTAAATTTGTCAAAGGCAAGACCGCCGATCCCAACACCGCCTATAAAAGGGTAAAAGAAGTGAATTCGCAGATAAAAAGCTTAAAGGACATGTGCTCAAATACAAAATCTTTTGATAAGAGGTCTACCTATGGTAAACCTAACATCAACAAGAAAAGGCATTATCACCTAAGTCCTATAGGCCAATTATCGCAGAAAGATCATTCCAAAGACCGCCGATATTAAGAAGCCTCAAAAAGAAATCATTACTCATGTTGAAGGATTTCACAAATGCTCTTCGCAAATGCCATGGTCATGAGATTCATGAATGCCTTCGAGATTCACACCTAAATCTAGAGGATTTACTCCTCCAAAGGTTAAACAAGTGTGGATCCCAAAAGGTTGCTAACCTTGAGGACCCAAAAATAAAAGGGGACCATATTCTTAAATGTCTATATTTCAGAATGCTTCATGGTCACAATGAAGAAGAGAAAGATCTATGGTATCTAGACAAGGATGCTCAAAGCATATGACGGTGATCCAAATCTTCTTTCAAGCATTGTTGAAGCAAAAGGTCCCTCACCATATTTGGAGATAACTCAAAAGGGAAGACCATTGGTTATGGAAGTATAATCGAGGCAATCTCTCCATCAACAAAGTCTCTCTAGTTGAAGGTTTAAAGCACACCGCTAAGCATATCACAATTTCGTGATAAAGGGCTAACATGTCGCTTCCTCAAGTCAATGTCTCATAAAGGACAATGAGACATGTTCAACTATCCCGACAGGTTCGAAAAGGAAATGTCTATGCCGTTGACCTAAATGCCGTTGGAAGAAAATCAAATCTTTGCTTGGTTGCTAGGTCATCAACGACAACCTGGTTGTGGCACAAAAGGCTTAGTCATCTCAATTTCAAATACTGGAGAAGCTATCAAAAGACAATCTAGTTGTCGGTTTGCCTAAAATATCACCGAATCACACTCCGCAGAGCATGTCAACCGGGCAAACTACATAAATCTTCCTTCAAAAGCAAGCCTTGCCTATCAACAACTGCACTCTACGGCTCTTGCACATGGATCTGTTTGGACTGTAACTACTACAAGTCTTGGTGGCGCAAGTATACTGGTAGTAGTTGATGATTACTCAAGATTTACTTGGGTAGAAATGATGTCCTCCAAAGATGAAGCATATGACATCATTACCGAACTCTTCAAGACTACAAACTCGTAAGCCGGATGATATCTCGATGTCGATCGTACAATGGAACAGAGTTCAAGAACAATGGTATTGCCAAATATTGTGATGACCATGGAATTGGTCACAATTTCTCGCAGCTTGGCACACCTCAACAAAATGGAGTTCTGAAAGGAAGAACGTAACTCTCATTGAAGCAGAAAGACAATGATTGCCGAAGCCAAACCGCCTATGTATTTTCGGGCGAGGCCGTGAACACCGCCCGCTTCACACAAAACAGTCCATCATAAATAAATTTCATAACAAAACTCCATATGAAATATGGAGAGGCGAGCTCCCAACATTGGATTCTTTAAAATATTTGGTTGTAAATGCTATGTTCTTTACAATGGTAGAGAACATAGAGGTAAGTTTGAATCCAAAAGTGATGAAGGAATTTTTCGGATATGCCAAGTTTTCAAAAGCATACGAGTTTATAATAAAACTTCACTTAGAGTTGTTGAATCTGTACATGTTTCTTTTGATGAATTTGATTTCATTGGGCCACATTTGGCTCCTAAGGTTACTAATGATTTCGATGAATATGAGACAAAGTAACACCTAATCCTGATCCGCCGATCCTCCTTCTTCACAAGATCTTCCAAGAGTCAACCCGTTAGAATCCTCAAACGAACCAACAAATGAACACTCAAAACCCCGAATCCCTTTGCCTTCCACACCGTAAGTCATACAACCTACCTTGGAATTAACCTACCCTTTAGAAAACCAAGCTTCAATTACTTCTACTTCTCAAGAATCCAACTCGCCGATACAATAGGACAAGTTCAACTCCGCAGTTAGGGAAGTAAAAGATCATCCTATCACTCAAATCATTGGAGATCTTAATGCCGGTGTTCAAACTAGACAAGCTTCAAGAAACGAATGCATGTATTCTACCGCATTTGTATCTAACATTGAACCCAAAAGATTGATGAAGCTCTGGAAGATCCAAGTCGGGTGGAAGCTATGCAAGAAGAGCTAAACCAATTTGACAGATGCCAAGTCTCGGTCACTAGTCCCTAGGCCTAAAGGACAAGCGCTATTGGCACAAAGTGGGTTTTCAAACAAAATGGATGAAAACGGCAACATTACAAGAAACAAGGCAAGACGGTAGCCCAAGGATACAGACAGAGAGGGTATTGACTATGATGAGACATTTGCCCCGTTGCAAGATTAGAGGCTATCGATTATTCTTGGCCTATGCCTCCTACAAGGACTTCAAAGTTTATCAAATGGATGTAAAGAGTGCATTTCGAATGGAGAACTTCAAGAAGAAGTCTATGTTGAGCAACCACCGGGTTCATAGACTGCTCAAGGAGAGAAGATGTCTACAAGCTAAGGAAAGCCCTTTATGGACTTAAACAAGCTCCAAGAGCCTGGTATGAGACCCTTTCAAAGTTCTTGATATCTCAAGGCTTTGTAAGAGGTCAAATTGACACTACTCTTTTCATTATGAAACATAAAGGTCATTCCTTACTTGTTCAAATATATGTTGATGATATTATCTTTGGTTCTACTAATGAAAATCTTTGCAAAAGGTTTGAAAAGCTTATGCAGAGTAAATTTGAGATGAGCATGATGGGAGAGCTCAACTTTTTCCTTGGTCTTCAAATTCAACAAAGTTCAAATGGTATCTTCATCAATCAAGCCAAATATGCAAAGGATGTCATCAAGAAATTTGGTCTTGAGAATGCAAACAGCCTTCAAGACTCCTATGGCTACTAACCGCCATCTTGACAAAGATGAGAAGGGCAAGAAAGTGGACATGACTCTCTACGAGGCATGATTGGTTCACTTTTATACTTAACTGCTAGTAGGCCCGATATCATGTTTGCCGTTTGTGTTTGTGCTAGGTTTCAAGCCGATCCAAAGGAGTCTCACCTACAAGCAATAAAAGAATCATCGATATCCGATAGATACTCCCAATTTGGGAATCGGTATCCTAGAGATTCATCTTTTAATCTTATAGGCTATTCGATGCCGATTTTGCCGCATGTAAAGTTGACAGAAAAGCACAAGTGGGACATGTCAATTCTTAGGAAATAGACTTGTCTCATGGGCCAGAAGAAGCAAACCTCTGTTTCAACTTCAACAACCGAAGCGTAATACATAGCCGCCGGTAGCCGCCGCCACAATGCTGTGGATCAAACAAAGAACTAGTGGACTATGAGATCAAAACCGATGATTGTCCTATAATGTGTGATAACACATCGCAATTTCGCTCTCAAAATCCGTCATGCACTCCAAAACAAAGCACATTGATGTGAGATATCACTTTCTTAAAGATCATGTTGAAAAAGGTAACATCGGATGCAATATGTGCCTACAGAGAATCGTAGCACATCTTCACAAAACCACTTGATTCAACCAGGTTTGCATATTTAAGAGGAGAGCTTGGTATGCTTGACCTCAATCCTTAATCCTTTCTAGCTAAATTCTTTAAGTTATTTCATAAACCGCCGTTATTAAACCGCCTATGTGATCGCCCGATCTCAACTCGCCGAGTAAATAGACAACCTTGGGTAAGTGTCTATCTCCACATCGGCAGCTTCGATAAAATAGGCAGACTCGATAATATAGGAAGACTTAAGGGCGCCATACGTACGAACTCATCGTAATAAATGCGGACTTCAAATTTTATCAAATTCATTTATTGGCCTGTCGAGGTATAAAAGGGTAAAATGTACAAGTCTCTTCACAATTCTCAACAACCGCCATTTTAAACTTTCAAAAACCTCTGACTTCCAATCTACAATCTCTCCAAAAGCCTTCAACTTTCCAAAATCTTTACGTTTTCTAGCTAAAATCATCAATGGTAAGAATTTCTACATCTTTTCTATTCATTTAAATTCTATGTTTGGTCTGTTTTGACCTAATTCGAGTTGTTCAAACCGTCCGCCATTGATGAATTTTGGATTCTCACAATTGTTGCTTGAATCGTGTTTATGTGGTGTAAAATGTGTTTTAATACTTTATGTGACACTATATATTCGCTTTATGCTACTTTGTTTGCTTGAAAATGACAAAATCGCCATATTTAAAACCCGATCATGAACTGTTTAAATTGTTTATGTTTTGGGTTTGATTCGAATAGATTTGTTTTTGATAAATATATTGCTTAATATCTCGATTACATATTATCTCTTGTTTCTTGCATATCCGCGATTTCTATATATGCTATTCTCACATCCGATCATGTAGGAAAGTCTAAATCCTCAAAGGCCGCCGCTACCACTTCATCCTCTCGCCTCGCAAAGCCAACCAGGGCTGCATTGGCCGCCGAGCTCCCTATAAGGACCCTTCCCAGTCAAGCTATCACCCAGGGATGACTATCGACATAGACTCCATCATTTGCACATCCGCTGTGATGCCTTGCTAAAAGATTTAGCCGAGTGTGGACTCCTCCCCTGTTCCAACTCAACGACACCCACTACAAAGAACTATCTAGCCGAGGAATTCTATACAAGGATGATTCTCGCTCCTCCTCCAGCCTAATGCCTCGAGCCGCCAACTTAAGCTATATCAAGGGCTACATCGAGGCCACTACATCAAGTTGACCTACAAGGATGTTGGAGAAATCCTTGACCGCCCTTGAAGGCAAATTGACTTGACCGATGCCGAATCGCACTTGCCTCGGGAGATGATGAGGGGTCCGCCCAACCGCAGAGGTTTTCCGAGATGTCTAGGAACCTCTTCCCGTGAGAACCCCTATCATATCGCCATCCGCTCGACAAGAGCATTTTGTTCAAAAATGGCTCGAGGGACATCTTCACCTCCCAACACTGATGTGGACCAAGGCCGTGGTCCTTCGCAAGCAACTCAACCGGGCAAAGATCATCTTTTCAATGCCGTCCGTAGCGTTGCCAGTCCAAGCTCACCCGTCCATGAAGAGGCCCTTTGTCGTGGTTATCAATGTCATCCTCCGCGTTATGAGGAGATTGATGAGCCGGTCGCCACGACGACCTCATCAAGGTGTCCAACACCTACGTCTTCACGGCCAACAACATCACCCGCTATAGGGATGATATGGCCAAAGGACAACCAACGCAGCCGAGGCCGCCGCTGCCGCTATCGCTACGGTGCGCCGCCGCCGCACCCGCCGCGCTATCGCTACGGTGGCCCTCTACCCAAGCCAGGGTAAGAGGAAGGTCACCTATACCGCCGGGTTACCACCGAGGAGGAGGAGCCTACACCCATCGGCCGAGCCGCCGAACATTTTGACCTCGCAGCTAGATCATGACCCATATGAGCTCGCCGAGCCCCCTACCAAAAGCCTAAACACTCTCCCTCTCTCACTCCTAAACTCAAACAATCCAGAAGCTCGCTCAAAGGCAACTGAGAAGGACACATCATCCTTCCAACCACTGACCTCTCCAAACCTCTCAACCTACCTCCCATTCCTCCAAACCCAAAACCAAACAAACCCTCCTACCCACGTACGAATCATTTGGCCTTCCTAAGGTCTCTCTATCCACACCACCAAGCTTCTCCATCTACTGCTCCTCCACCAAATAGCTCCCACCACAACATCTCAATCACCAACTTCTCGCCTCTTCCACTCCTACTAAGTCCAAGCATGGCAAACGTTTTAAAAGAGTGCAAAGAAGAAGGTACATTTTGTGGGAACCGCCGATGAAACCTCTTCTCCTCCACCTTCTCCACCTTCACCACCTCGCCTACTACCACTACCACCTCACCTTCTTCCTCACCTCCTCCCTCCGCTCCCATCCAAACAACCACCACACAAGAGCCATCTATCTCACCTCGCCACCTCTTCTCAACCACCATCCTCCAAACGACCTATCTCTCCTCTTCCGACCGCTCCTCCCAAACGCCTCAAAACCAACCCCTATGCCAACCTACACCCCGAGGTGCAGCTCGCTGTCCCTTCGTAGACAAGCAGCCTAAACCCAACCCCGCCGACTCGACCCCTTCTTGGCCACCCTTGACTACCCCAAGAGATTTCCCCGTCGCCCTATGTCCAGTGAAATCATCTTTCAATGGGGTGCCTACTATGACCCTCTTCCTCCCGCTCGGTCCCAACTCTTTTTCTCCCACAACTCGGTTCAAGATCTTATGATCTTCAACCAATGGGTTGCAATCCATAAAGACCTAGGCCTTCCCTTCCAACCAAATCGGACATCTCCCCTTCCTCTCTCTCCTAAACCCCCGATTCACCATTATCCGCCATCCTTCCATCCTTCTTCACCCCGTGGTCTACACCTTCATTGATGTAGTCACCACTTTCCTTGGCTTCAACCCTCTCATCCCTCTCTTCCTTTCTCCTAGCCTTTCCCCTTTCTTTTCTCCTCCTCCCTTCTTCATTCACCCCTTTCCTATGTCATCTACATAGAAAGGCTCTTTCCTGTTCCTCGCATCTTCTCTAGCCTTCCTTCCCTCTATTGATATTTCCTCCACCATCCATTCTCCTCATCCTCTAGCCATCCCCGTCTCCCCACCACCATCCTCCACCCTCACCTACCCAAGCCACCACCATCCTTCCCTCGCAGACCATCGCAAGTCATCCCGACTCGTCCGATACCTATCCCGCCGAGGCCGTCCATAAATTTTTGAAGGATTTTGAGGTCATCTCGTTGACCCGACCAAGGCCCCGCACCAACTCTCGCAGATCGCCTCACATCACCCATGTGCAGCCGACCGCATGACCCAAGTGATGGAGATTTCAAAGGGTGCAAAGGCCGCTTGATGCCTCGCCACGATCCATCTCGGCGCCAAGCCGCCTTGCCGCCAAATCTCATTCTCTTCATCCAAGACGTCTCGCCATCTTCGAAACCAACCGGGACAACATAGCCACTAAGATGATGCAGTCGCCGACATGGTTGAAGCCGGCTACAAGCTTGTGCTTCACTCTCAACGCCAGCCAATCGCTCCGTTCACTCCTCCGTGCGAGCAACGCTAATCTCACGGCCAAGCACTTGGCTTACTATCGCAAGGAGCGCAGAACTACCGAGCACCGCCGCTTTATTGATGCCTCGCAAGGCCCATGAAGGAGGAGATGGCCGACTCAACAATGATCGCAGACCAAGCTCATTGAGCATAATGCTCGCTCAAGCGTAAGAACAAAGAGCTCTCCTCCGAATTGGCCGATACTAAAGAAGAGCTAGCAAAGAAACGAAGAAATTGCAAGACTTAAGGCCGCTGTTGACTCTAAATGGGCATCAAGAGGCTATGGGCAATCTTCATCGCAAAGGCAAAGGTCGTGCATCATCTCGGTCATCTCTCGAACCGCCGATAATATTTTGTATAATCTTTTTACTAAACTTTGTAATTAAACAACTTGTTTAATTAACAATGTCTATGTTTTAAAACTTTCATGTTTATTATGAACTCGCTTATTATGTGATTGCATGAAATTTAAACCACCGGTTTAAAGACATGTCCTATATTGCCTATTCTCGCCTATCCGCATGTCTTTAAATTCGCTCATTACAAGTGTCTGCTTAATTTCCTTTTGTAAACACTTTGTAATTCTTGAATACAATGACCTTTATGTAAGTTCATCTAGGGCATGCTTATTTAATATATCAATCTTACAAGCATGTTATTACTAGACTTGAACATGGTCACCGATATTGTATTCGTAGGGTCATGGACTCAAGCAAATAGGAGGAGATTGTTGCATCTTAGCCTAGATTTGCTTGAATCCATAACCTAAGTCTAAGTCAAGGTGACTAATGGGCCTGCGTGTCTCATAGAGTGGCAACTTGAACTTAGGCATAGCTTGAATAGTTTAGGATTGCTTATTGTATATTGCCTTGAAGAAGATAGCCTATAGGACATCGGACGCCCTCGCACAATAGGCAATTTATGCATCGCCAGCCTTCCTTTCGGATATCGGACAAGCTCATATCGCCAAGCCTCATCGCAATGTTGAAGAACCTCAAGAACGTCCGATAAGAGAACCGCCGAAGACATGTCCCGATTTGAGACTTTCATTGACTTCGATGCAACGTTAACCCGCAAATCACATTCAATGAAGGTTTCCATTCTTGGCATACACTCGAAAAGGACATTCCTCCCGCAAGCAAGCACCGCCTATTTTTAGCAAAGTGTCGGAGACAGATCGCAAGCTACGTGCCCCTATCGAGTCAACAACAGATTAGAGCATTAATTGCTCTTAAATTCAAAATAGAAGACCTCCAACGGCTCCAAGCTTCCTCCTGCATATAAAAGGAGAATCCATTGCTGCATTTAACATACTTCAACAACTACAACTCGAATCTTCTTCATCTTCTTCAAGTGCATTAAAAGCTTAAACGTCCTATCGTACTTCCTTCTTTGAAGAGCTTCTCTAAGACGATCAGTCCATTAAAGCTCTTCATTGATTGCAAACACCTAGCTTTTCATAGCTCACGAGAATTGTATCTTATTGATATCAATTCTCCCACACAAACACTTGGTCAACAAAATTTTTGTACACAATCCATTAGAGATTTAGTTTGTAAAATATCTAGTGAAAAACTTAGTACACGATTTTCAAATCCAAAGTTGACCACTTTGGTTGTGGACGTAGCACTTATTTATAAGTGTGAACCATATTAAATATTCTGTCTATTTGTGTGTGATTGTGATTTGATTGTGTTGCTTTAAATTTCCGATTTCCATCTAAGAACCGCCGATCTTGTCCCGCCAAGATCGCCATTCTCAACTTGTCCCGTGCTTCACAAGACTTCCGCCCGCAAAATTTTTAAATCCCTAGTGAAGTAAGATTTTTGAATCAATTTCAAAAATTGGACATAGGCTATTCAACCCCCCCCTTCTAGCCTATATTGAGCAACCTTGGACCTAACAAGACTCTTTACCTGAAACGGATGAGGTATTTTATAAATCTACTAGTACTAGTTTTGTTTTTGATTTAGTATCATTAGTATTTGAAACCGGAAATTGCTGGCCGATCTCATTTTCAAAGTTTGTAACCGTTCCAGTTCGGTTTTTTTTTTAAACCGCTAAAAAGTACTTTTATAAAATTGTTCTTAAAATACCTACATTTCTTCCATGTATACTTTGAAGCAAAAATGTCAAGAATTACCCCTTGTTGATACATATTCATCCCGATGCAACAATTGGACTCATTTTCAACATTGGGATGTAAAAAAAAAAAAAAAAATCAAAACATAGTAAGAGAGAAAGAGAGAAAAACATAAACAATTTCTGGATTTTCGATTTTGAGGCAGCAGCTTTGCGCCGGTATGATTAGATGGCAATCATGAAGTCATGGTCCGATTGAGCTGATTTTTGGACAGCGTGTTCACAATATATAAAGTTTCAATCTGAATGGATCAGGAAGTTTGAGATGATTTTTGAACAACGCGTTCACAACACACAAAGTTTCAATCTGAATGGTGGAGATTCGGAATTGAATCAAATTGTTGGTCAAAGTTTCAATCTGATTGTTGCAATTCGATGCTCAATTGTTGCATTCCGATGCTTAATTATTTTGTTGCAGCGCCTGATGACCAATGTCCAATTATTGCATCCCGACGTCTAATTGTTGCATCTCAAATTGAATCTCGATGCACAATTCTTGCATTCTGATTCCCAAATTAATCTGAGAAAATGGCACTGCATCCCGATGCAAAATTATTACATCTCAAATTGAATTCTGATGCACAATTTTTGCATCTCGATACCCTAATTAATCTGAGAAAGTGGCACTGCATCCCGATGTTCAATTGTTGCATCTCAAATTGAATCCTGATGTACAATTTTTGCATCCTGATGCCCAATTGTTGTATCTCAAATTGAATTTCGATACACAATTGTTGCATCCTGATACCTTGGGATGCCTGATGCGCGTATATTTTGGTTTTATTAAGGGTATTATTGTCTTTTCAAAAAATGCATTTTTCCAATTTAAAAAAAAATAAGTGGATTGGAGCAAATTGAAATATTAAAAAAGTGACCGGCCCGAAATTACCCCTATTTGAAAATATTGGAGTAAAAAAGTACAATCTAGAAAAATAAAGTACTACCTCAGTTCCTAAAAAATAATTTATCTTTCATTTTTTTATTTCTGTTCTAAAAAAAATGTCAATATTCTAATTGTTTTTCCTTTTTAATAAAGTTATGTTTATCATTTTACGCTTAATTTCCTTGCTATTTTAATAGTGAGTCCCACTTGCATTTGGGGTTTAGAGAAAAATAAACAACATATTAATATTTATAATATAGTTAATCATCCTTTTTTATTTATGTGCTGAATTAAATTGGATTTTTTTTAAAGAACTGCGGGAATACTATTTTCTTAAACTAGCAAGGGACCAAAGTTGCTTTTATTATACAAACATTTGCATTTTGCTTTAAATCCCACAAGTCAGCTCAACTAGCAAAGGAACTTTAAATACTCCCTCCGTTACTTAATAATTTCAATTTGACCCTTTCGAGTCAAATAAATTATTTTTTAAATATAAATTTAACGTATATTTCTTTATAATTATATAACACGTACTTTGTATTGCAAGAAAAGTACTAGAAGTTACGTGGTTTATAATTTTGAAAAAAACTAAAAAATAAATAATATATATATTTATAGATTAAATTTGCATTTTAAAAATAAAATAGTCTGTTTGATTTTAAAAAGTCAAACATGACAATAATTTAGGAACGAAAGGAGTAATTTTTATGAGATTCTTAGTTCGGTTTCCTCCAAATTAGCTCATAAAATATTTATTCTAATGCTTTAGACTTCAGATAAATGTATTACTTTTAATTATTCGAGAAAATGATTCGACACCAAGGAGATTCTTAGTATAAGTTGTTCCCCAAGTTTTTCTAAATATATACATTTGAAACAACTTTGTGTATGCAGGCAACAAACATACATTATCAGTGCCCGCACTGAAATATTGGGACCCTAGTCGAACTTTAAGAATGGGGTCTTAACCATATATAAGTATATAGTTAAAAAAAAAAAAGGGAACTAACAAAAAATTAGAAATCAGTAGCAATGAAAATTTTAATGGTGCAGTGTTTTTCTTCTTCTTTTTTTTTTTCTAAATCACTTCGATTTTTTTTCAATTACCGAATTCCAAAAAGTCAAATCTCAATTTGTCTCCTCACCTCATGTATAAATAGACTAATAGAAACCTGGTTTTTTTAAAAAAATTTATTTTGGCCTAAGTATTAGGTTTGGGCTTTAAAATTAGATGTGAGTTTTATTTATAATTGAGATAAAATTTTAATACTCCCTCTGTTCCAGGTAAAGGGTCTACTTTTCTTTTTTAAAAGTCAACATGTGACTAAATCAAATTAAAATTTTATATATTTTATTTATATTTTAGGAAATAAAATTTCATTAATTAAAAACTACATTAACAATACTATAGATTATAACTTTCATAACTTGTAAAAACAAATAAATCTATGTAAATTATTGGTCAAACTTTAACTAATTTGACCCAAAAAAGTCAAAAGTGGACACTTTGCCTGGAACGGAGGGAGTATATGAGACCAATTATTCTGGTTTTTTATTTCATTATAAGATTTGAGTTATATGATGTATATATAGGGCAAAATTCGGCCGGTCCTCTTTAGACAATTTTCAATTGCTAAAGTCCACCATAATTATTTTCAACCGGAAAATGAAACTTCTTTTGCGTAATGTCATATATGCCATTTAAAAACGTGGAACAAGTGCACGCTATGCATCACATAAACAAAAAACGATGCATCGCAACACAACACGATGCACATAAAAACACGGAAGCCCACTCTGTGCATCACAAAACAAAGACGATGCACAAATTACCTTTTTCACTTGTGAAGCACCAAAAGTTGTGCATCGCCCTAGAAAAACAAACTAACCCTCTTCACTTCAAAACACACTGCAAGAAAAACCCTCTTCACTTCAAATAGAGCAAAATTTCTTAAAATCCTTCGAAAATTTTGCAAAAATTTTTGAAAATATTATCACGAGTTACTATCAAATAGAGAAAAAAAATGTCTTCTCAACTACAAAAGAGCACCGGGAAGAAGGTAACAACAACCAGAACCAACAAAAACGAAGTATCAAGTTAGTATTGATGAATACATTTTACGGTTTCAAAACAGAGCATAAATGTTCCTGAATATCGTTTGTAAGGTTTTTTCATCGCAATGCACAAATTTTATGCATCATATTACAAACTTTTGTTGTTTTTGATGCATCGCAATGCATTATTTTGATGAATCGCGTTCACTGAAAACGTTAATACACCGTTTTATTTTGGATTCAAAATTTGTGCGTTGTAATGAAAAATGTTTTGCGTGCTGATGCACAAAAGTATTTCATCACGATGAACAATCGATGAACATATTGTCCATCACGATGCACAAAAAATGTTAGTACTGTTATACTTGACGATGCACAAAATTATACTTGACGATGCACATTTCTTACACAAATTCACAAAAATTACATTGACGATGCACATTTATACTTGACGATGCATAATCAAATCTAACAAATATACTTGTTATGCAGGTGAGGAATAGAACAGCAAACAGGTCAAGTATGCAGTCCTTAATTGGTCATATACAAAGTATTAGTTTCAGGGAATACCATATAATGGTGTTGAAAAAGACACCCTTCTGGTATATAATAGAGAGCATCATTGGCGAAAACGTACTCTGTGATCATTCTAAGAAGGATGACGTAATAATAAGGTGTATTGCCAAGTGCTACGTTAAAGGACTTGGGTCCTTCCAAATGGTTGGATAAATACTAAAGCTTAGGGCAAAAGATGCCAAGCTTATATTTGGAATCAAGGACGGTGCGGAGAAAATCAACATCTCCTTCTACAAATTGAAGTGCACCGATTTTCTTGAAAGGTGCTTCCCTGAGAAGATGTCTAAACAATCAAAAGACGTCAAGCTCAAGCCAAAAATGATCCTTGATAAAATCAAGGAGAGGACAGACAATGTCCAACAAATCGATGTCAACTACGTGGAATCGTTGACGACACTGCTTGTCCTCACGACGTTGCTGGTGGTGACCAAAACCTCCTATATACCTTGGGCGTACACGTACCTTGTCTCCGACATTAACAAAATATCAAACTACAATTGGTCAAAACATGTAGTTAAATATTTTGTTGGAGAGCATGGAATTAGCAACTGATCAAGGCATTGAAAGATGTATGCTGCTGCTTGAGGTAAAATTTAAGTTCATTTAATATTATTATGTGTAATTTTCTGTGTATGATGCACGTAGATTTGGTCATATTAATAGTGTTAAATTTATGTGTGTATGCAGTACTGGATGTGCGGACAAAGCGACATTGTGCTCCCGACACGCCAAAAATATATCCCATGATTTATCAAATGGGATTTATCGGCGCTGTCGAGAGAACTCGGTGAATCAAATTTCATGATGGTCATGAACAACCATGTGAGTGGTTATAGATAAAAATGACACATTAGTTTACAATTATAAATAACAACATTAAACATACGATGTATAAAAGGTGTGCATCACGATGCACAAAGTTGTACTTTAAAAGTATTGTTATTGAGCATCATGATGCACAACTTTTTATTTGACGATGCACAATATTGTACTGAAAAGTATAAAGAGTACACTTGCGATGCACAAAAAAACGTATTTTCTATGCACATTCTCTAAAAAATATACATTTTTTATGTTTTTGCAGAGGTGTATGGGTGTTTTGAAAAGAACACAGGATGAAAAAGCCAAAATGACCGGAAGAGGAAGAATTTAGATGACTCCTATACCGATGATGTAGCAGAGCCTGTAAAGAAGAAAACAAACAAACCAAAAAAGAACAATCTCCCCAACCCTATTGAACTGGATCTCACCACTAAATCAAAATTGGCCAAACTTTAAGAAAACAATGATGGAGACCAGTAAGTCAAATTTTAATATTGTCGAATTTCAATAACATAACATTATTATCTGTATTGTGTGAATTCCTTAATAATATGGTCCTCAATCTTTTGCAGGGCAATTGTTTAAATGGGTGAGGATATTTCACAAATTGTTCGTTATTCTGATATCCAAATCTTGTCGACACACAAAATGCTGGAGAACAACGTATGTATTTCAATTTTTAAACATTGATATTGCTTTCACATGGAAAAAAAAAGATATCAAACATTACACTTGCAATGCACTTTAAAAGGTGTGCATCACGATGCACAAGTTTGTACTAAAAAAAAGTACTATTTTTGATGCACAAACCAACCTTTATTTCACTTGCGATGCACATAAGGTGTCCATTGCGATGCACAAGTTTGTACTGAGAAAATACTAATTATGTGCAAGACGATGCACATCCTTTATTTTCATATTGTATTTTGAATGTATTGTTTTTATTAAATGCAATCAATGAACCAGTTTTATATGCATTGTTATTTTGTTTTTATCAGCTATATAACTTGTTTTTCTTTCTTGTTTACAACACATAGACATTTGGGCGTTGATTATGGAAAAAATCTAAAAGGATAAAAAGAAAGGACTTCCAGGAATGGTATTTTGTTCTGGTTCTTGGGTAATATTATTATAATCCTAATTCTTTACTATATAATTTTCTTAATTGATTATTGTAAACTAAATCTGTATACGTTACATTATTTAGTTGTACGTGACACGACAATCAACCGTCGGCATTTTCAAAGAATTGACTAAAATGCACATCGACGAGAAATTGGAGGAGGCCATAAACTATGATCTATTAATCTTCCCAATAAACACAGCAAGGCAGGGTGATGTGCAGACTGGTAGTTGCTTGCATTAGACCTGTAATACCCTAAGTTCTTTAAATGTTCATTATGTTTATTTGATTGCATTACTACCATGTGTTTAGTATGCTTGACTTGTGATTTAATCATTCATACTTGTATAGCATAACATTCTAGTCTTGTTACATGTGAACTTGGATGAGTTTTGATGTGTTTTAAACCTTGTTGGATGTTAGGATCATGTTAGGATGACTTAGGAACACTTTGAAAACATTTTAGAACATTTTTTAACTCCCAGGTCGCGCCCCAGCGCACCCTAGGTGCGCCCTAGCGTGCAACAACTAGTAGTTTTGCAAAAATTAGAGAAAAAGTTCAGGACCTGGAGCGCCTTAGCGCGCAGGTACGCGCCCTGGCGCGACTGTACGGACAGTTTTGGGCTGATTTTGTAATTTTTAATTTTTGACCATTTGACCTTGGTTGACCCAACTTAAAACATACCCAAGACCCTTGACCAGCCTGATTCTCTCCTTAAACCTCTAAGAAGACCTCAAACATTCTTATACTTCATCCATTTCCTCCATTAAAGCTTAGTGAGTGTGTGTGAGGAAATAGTGTGAGATTGGTGTGTGTGATTCTTGTTCTCTCAATCCAACCACTTGATTTTCAATCCAAGACCACTATTGAGTTGCTAAGGACTAGGAGACCATTATACACGGCTTTGATTTCATCTTTGGTTAGTTTAAGTGTCCATTCCAAGTAAATTACTAAACCCCTTATGTATGTTTAAGAATTGCTAAATCATTGTCATCAATTATACATGCATGACTTGTATACTTGGTATTTTCATGTTTAAATGATATGTTGAGATGTATAACATGCTCATATGTTAAATTTTGGGTTTGGATGATGTTGTATGTTAAGATTAAGTGCTCAACCATGGAATTGAACTAAAGAACAAGTTAGAGACTTTAAATGGAAAATTTTGCATATAGCAATTATACCCAAATTTTGAGAAGTGTAGTAAACACTCTAAGAAGTTGATTTTATGTAAGAGTAACAATTACCGAACAACATGTTAAATTCCTACTAAATTTAGAGTTTGTTTGATATGGGTTTTGGTCCTCCGAGTAATTGATACTGGTAAATTAGAGACTTATAATTTAGTTCAAAAGTGGTTGTTTTGGGTTCTTAAACAATATGTTTGATGAGAATTCTTGGTAGAATAATATAATCTACTTGAAATTTATCAAGTTCATTACTTTTGAACTTGATGGTTATTTGCATAAGATGAGTATTATACCAACTTGTGCATTGCATTGAGTATAGCTGGCATTGTTGTCTAATCAAGGTGGGACGACCTATGGTCTTCACAAATCAATGTTTGGGATCTCTATAAGTTGCCGTACCATAAGTTCACACACCCCTCCTCTGTTGGCCACAGTTGAGAAGTAGCTCTACTTTGTAGCAATACGCATGACTTTGGCTAGCTATGTTGAACCCGACGGAATTGTGTCGGGGATGTCGATACTACGTACACGGGTATCGAGACACTATTGGTTGTTTTGTGTATATCATTTATAATGTGGTTTATTTACAAGTACTTATGTGAACACCAAGGTGCTATGTGACTTATGTGAAGTGTATGTCAATATCGATATTACATGGTTGGTTGTGGTATGTAAATAATATTACCATGTTATATCTATTAATTGAGCATTATGCCATGTCACGTAGTTGCATTTAGTAACTTATTGAGTTTCGACTCACCCCGTTTATTGTCATTTGATTTTCCTTAGATCCGAGCCAGCTAGGAAGTTCGCGGTGAGGTCGGAAAGATCGCGTTAGCTTGAAGGTTGTATTTTGGTCTAGTAGTATTTCTTTTGGTGAGGACGATGGATTGTATTTATGTAAACTTTACTTGGATAGTATTTTATTGTGCTGTAGACATTGTATTTTTTTGGTAGCTGACATATGTATGTCGTGCTTATGTATTTCACTTCGTAGTTAATTTAGTTTCTTTCTCCGGCATGTTGTGGCGATGGAGGTTGTTGTTGTTAGTTGTTTCCCAAGTCTTAGACTTTTGGTTTTTGTTAGTTGGGTTCCGGCTATAGTGTCGCCGAAGACTTGTTTTTAATTTTCACAGGTTTTATCTGTTGTGTTTTGTTGTAAGTACGGGTGGTTACGCGACGTGCTTTTCTTGTTGGTTTGTGTTGTTGTGTTGTTTGATGCACCGACCTTGGGATTTCATATAGAGATCTGGGTCGGGGCGTCACAAGACCATGCTGGTGTTTTATGAAAATGATAATAAATAGGTCTTCTACAACTCTTCCATCAACAAAAAAGAAAAAGACTGGCACTTGGAAATGGCTAAAATATTGGTGAGTAATGTACCTTGTCTTTATTAAAAATACAACAAATAATCAACTGATACTTGTTTTTGAACAATTTCTACTATAGGCATCATATGTTGAAGAAAAGATGAAGGTATTGAAAACTATATCACCATTAAAGTGATACCAACAATTAAGCCAACTACAAGATGTCTGCCCAATAAGCACATGTGAAGCAACACCCCAACAACCAGTTTGAAGTGATGACTGCGGGATGATCGTGTGCAAGTTGATGGAAACATTGCTCCGAGACAAAAATTATCGACGGTTTTTAACGCTAGTGAGTGTGCAAAGTACAGGGCTAAAATGGCTAATGCAATGATTTTGTACGGACAAAAGGATTAAGAAACAATACTTTTTTATTAATAACATTACATTTTTTGTGTTATTCCTCTCTTTTTATGAATCTGTGCTAATAAACATTGTGTAATTTCTATCTTTTTTGAAATTACAGTTGACGATGCACAAAATTATACTTGACGATACACAAAAATTATACTGAAATAGTGCTGTTATACATTGACGATGCACATTTATACTTGACGATGCACATTTCTTACCACAAAAAATTGAAATAGTACTGTTATACTTGATGATGCACAAAATTATACTTGACAATGCACATTTCTTAACACAAAATCACTAAAATTACATTAACGATGCACATTTTATACCTGACAATGAATACGATGCACATTTCTTACACAAAATAACAAAATACATTGACAATGCACATTTTATACTTGACGATGCACACGATGCACATTTCTTAACACAAAATCTATAATACAATACAGCTCAGTTCGTACGTGCACAATTGACAGGAGATAACTACTGGTCAGGATTTACTGAGTTACTAAATTTAAATGGCCAAGATGAAACCTCAAATTCACACGTGCGAACTTCACTTCCTAGTAATTTCTCCGGCTCTGCAATCGCATTCAGTTCCTGACTTTTGCATTCTCTCTGCAACCTTTTCATCACCTAACTATAAGTCCTCTCCTTCAATTTCCTCTCAGACATCTCTGATTTTTCTCTCACAAATTCTTCTTTCTATTGCAAAAACAAAGCGAAGGGGCGCCTTATAAATTGATAAAATGAAAGAAGTTCTTGATTTTTTTCTCTCCCTCTCCCCTCGATTTCATCCCTCCTAAATTTTCATCCTTCTTTCCTGTGTCAAGTGAATTGCAACTCACAAGTGAACTCTTCTGTCTAATTCTGAGTTCTTTGAAGATTGAGAGCAACACTATCCTTGAGAAAATCAAAGGATAAAAATCAACATTTGTAAGAGCAAAATACACGCGCAAGGAGAGACATTTTTTATGGACGCGAGGTGTTTGTGAATTTGACTGAGAGAGGGACAAACCCGAATTGATGGTTGAGTCGTGGTGGCAGCTTCATTATAGTAACAGAGAAGCATCCATGGAGAGGGAAAGGTGCAAACAATTTAGTTGTGGATTGAATTTTCGCCAAAGATAAGAAATGAGGAGACTGATTTATGTATGATTTCTTTTTCTCTCTCTCTACATCCTTCTCTCCTCTGTCATGGATCGCAACTTATAAGTGATTTGATTTTGATTTTAATCGGTTCAAATAGAAGGGCTAACTCTCAATGTCGGCGGTTAGTGTATGCAGGTTGTTTGGATTACTGGGCCAGTCAGGTTCATCTCCCTTCCCCAACTTAAGTTCTTCCAAATTTAAAGTTGAAGCAAGCAATCCTAAATGCTTAAATTCAGTTTGGTTTCATGGGTGCTGGAGTCTAAAATTGGGTATATTTTGTTAAAAGTTAGTGTGAATTTTAAGTTTTTTTTTTACTGTTTTTGGCTGAATTTGACATTAATTAGTTTTTTTTTTTTTTTGGTATGATACATACTGGTTTGGTGGACGCTGGAGTCTAAAATTGAGTTTTCAAGTGTTTAATTTGATGGGTTCTTCACAATGCAAGGAGATTGTCTATATTTTGATGAGTATCGTGAGAAATTCATATGTAACTCTTTTAATAGGTTTGCATCATGGGCATGCTTCATAGGCATATGGTTCCCTGCTCTAAAAGTGTTACAAATCTTTTCTCAAAAAGTAAAGGTTAACCAACCCCAGTTCAGTGGCTTGAAGAAAGCTCATTAGTAAATACAATCACATACAACCACTATTCAAGCATTTTAAACCTATCCTCTCTCACCTACTACTCCTCTAGACATGAAAGCTACATATAGCAGTAGACATCACCTTGGCCACTTACTTGGTAGATTGAACTAAAGCCTCCTAAAATAAGTGATGTAAGCACGAAAAAATGATTAATAACCGATTTCGGAGAACAAATAACTTAAGATATCAACTGAAAATGAATGGGAAAATCTTTCTCCACAACCATGGCACAATTTATTAAGAATCACCTAATCAATTGATTTAGGAGTCAATAAAATTTAAAACTTGGATTCGGTGTTTTCATGGTCTGAATTGACATGATTTTAAAATACTCTGTACAGCTGAAGCAATTAAGTGCCAACTTAGAGTAATTTAATGGAACCCAAACTGAAATGGGATGAACAGTTTCACGTCAAAGTGAAAGACAAAAAATCCTTAATCTGATACTCAGCACAAGGTCTATGCATTGGAGCAGCCAATGTATGCTTAGCATATTGCAATATGGGAGTCATCTATAAAAATCGTGGAGATCTGGAGTCAGCTATTGGCTGCTATCAGAGGTGTTTGGATGGTTGATCAAGCGTAAATGTTCTTACATTTTGGTCCAAATAATATTTTACGTTACTGCTAATTTTAACGGTCTCTTCTGCCAATATTCCATATGGTTTGTTGCTGTGGTGTTTAGGTGTGTGGTTGTGTGTCCTAATTTTGAGATTGCAAAGAATAACATGGCAAACGCCTTGACGGATTTAGGCACAAAGGTAATCTCCTTTATGTTTATGGAAATGTGGCATATCTTCATTTAGTTGAGAATTGTGGCATATCTTCTTTTAGTTGGATTAAACTTGTTTATGTAGGTTCAAGATTTTATGACCTAAAAAACTACTCCTTGCAGTAATTTTATCATAGTGCATTTTTTTTACGTTTTATTGTTAGATTACAGTGCATGTGCCCGTTTTTTGGATTTTATTCATGACCTGCTGAATGTAGTTACAGCAAGTACACAACACTTTCTTCGCAAAACTATCAGCCTTTAGTTCTTTGTAAACCTCATCTGGTTCCATATTTGATATGATTGAAGAAGGGTGTATTTTAATACCCAAAGAGGCATGAAACAGGGAATATAATATGGAATTAGACTAATTTTCATTGTTTTGATTCTCACATCTTCACATATTTGATACTCCATTTTTGTCAGAAACTACTCATTTTAAAAATGAATTAGCATAATGCGAAAAGGAAAACTTTTCTGATTGAATAAGGAATTATTATGTTTTTGACCAATGTACTATGGTCGGGGAGCAGAATTGACAATCGTACTTTCAAAGACCCACTTTTGTCATATGTATTTGCATAAGTTGGAAACAATTGACACGCCCATTATCTTCCCATCCAAAAACTTAACGGCCGTCTGATGTGAAAATTATTTTTGTGTTAAATCTCCACCGTGGCAGCCAAGTGAATATTTAGTGGAGTCCAGAAGTAAAATGGTAGGAAAATTAGGGTCAAAGACAGTGTAATGGTTCCTAATGTCTTCCTCATTGTCATTTTCATCCTCACTAATTTTCCCACGTCAAAGATAGTGGAGTCCGAAAGTACACTAATTTTCTCACCATTTTACTTCCAGACTCACTTGGCTGCCATGGTGGAGACTTAACACAAAAATAATTTCCACGTCAGACGTGTGACGCCCCGACCCGGATCTCTATACGAAATCCCAAGGTCGGGTCGCCAATACAACATAACAACAAGAAGAGCACGTGGCGTAACCGCCCGTACTTACGATAAAACTCAACTTATAAAACCTGGTTTAGTAAAACAAGTCTTCGGCACACAACAAATGAACCCAACAACTAAAACCACAAGTAGTCTAAGACTTTGAATATGTGAAACAACAACTACAATGGTAACGTAGTACGAACAATCTTCGGCAATAACAAGCCGGAAAACAACTAGTAACAACCACGAGTTTACAACTCGGGAAAGACAACTACTACAACAACATCAGCCACAACATGCCGGAACAAAACATAAACCACGAGCTACACTTGCTCGGGAAAGAAACTGAACTTACTACGAAGTTAAACATACAAGCACGACATACTTACGTTGGCTACCAAAGAATATAAGGTTTACAACACAACAATTACTACCCAAGTAAAGTTTACATAACTTTACATAACCGTCGTCCTTACCAAAAGAAATACTGTTAAACAACAACAAGTTCCAAGAGCTACTAGACCAAAATACAACCTTCGAGCTAAACGGAGTCTCACCGACTCACCGGAACCGCTAGGTGGCTCGGATCTAAGGAAAACAAATAAACACATAACGGGGTGAGTCATAATGACACGTAAGTTACTAATGCAACTAAATGGCATGGCATGATGCTCAAGCAATAAACATAACATGGTATCACAATTATATACCATAACTTAACAGATATCATCTTACTTGATATACCATCATTCAACTCACACAGCACTTTGGTAAACACATAAGTGCTTGAACATAAACCATGTTAGAGAAGGATATCATATCTCTTTCTTCAACCTTGTGTAGCTCCTGCATTACACAAACAACCAAACGTGCCTCGATACCCGTGTGCGTAGTATCGACGTCCCCGACACAATCCCGTCGAGTTCAACCTAGCAAGCCAAAGTCATGCGTATTGCTATAACAAGGGGCTACTTAACTCAGGGCCAACAAGAGGGTGTGTGCACTCGCACGACTTATAGCGATTACGAATCCCATTCGTAAAGACTATAGGTCGTCCCACCATGACATTAACAACAACGACGCCAGCTGGACTTACACAACACACAAGTAGGTAATCTTACTCAACTTATGCAAATAACCGTCAAGTTCAAAAGTAGTGAACTTGACAAACATCATGTAGATCACATTTTTCTACAACATATAACCATCAAACATATTGTTATACACATTTGATACCCAAACAAGCACATCTTAAAACTACTAATTTAGTCTAGTTACACACCCATGTTGAGATTTCTCATATAGTTCTCAAGCACAAACACATCAAGAATACATATTTAGTACATTAACATCGAGTGCGAAGTACTACACCCACAATGACGCTTGCAGCGTAAACAACTCATTCTTATAAACACAAGTACCCTCAAGTACACTTATCCTAATTCATATGGTTTTGTAGTTAAATTCCAAGATTTACGAACAATCGCTTATTACACCGAGACTGATGTACTAGTCTCTAACATTTCGTATTTTAATATTATACGTGTAAACAACTCTCGGGAGTTGATAATTATATTAAACGAACATCCCAAACTATACAAGTCCGGATATACGGCTTGCTAAATTAATTAGACGTCATCTTACGAATATAATCGGAGTCTTTATTTTACCAGTACCAAATTATCGGAGGACTCAAACCCAAATCAAATGAACTCTAAATTTCGTAGGAGTTTAACATGTCTTTCGGTAGATATTATTCTTTTCAAATATCTAATTTCTAGAGTCATTAACATACTTCTCAAAATTTGGGTATAATTACCTTAAGTGAAATTTCCCAATTTAAGTCTCTAACTTGTTCTTGAGTTCATTACCAAGGTTGAGTGCTCAACATCAACATACAACATCATCCAAACCCAACACTTAACACATAAGCATGTTATGTATCTCATCATATCATCTAAACATGAAATCATCAAGTAATCAAGACATGCATGTTCATAAATATTCATACATGTAACAATTTCTAACATACATAGGGGGTTTAGTAACTTACCTCCTAGGTAGAAATTTAAACCAACAATTTCACAATCAAAGCTTGATTATGAAGTCCCCTAGTCCCAAGCTATGTTTTGGTAGCTTTGCATGGATGATCCAATGGTTGGATGGTGAAGGATGGAACACAAACACTAATCTCACTTTAAATCTCCCACACAAACTCTCTAGGGCTCCAAGGTAGAATTATGGAGAAGATGATGTGTTTTGAGTCTTCAATTGACTTATATATGGTCAACGGTCAAGCCATGGTACAATACTTTCATTAAGGGTCCAAGGGTCTAAAGCCCAAAATTTACAAGTCACTTAAGTGTTCGTACGCTTTGTACGGCCGTGTCATATAAAGTCGCACGGCCGTCATTTTGCACGGCCGTGCCAGAAAGGCTACGCGGCCGTGCCAAACTTACTGGAAATCTTTGCGCGGCCGTGTCAACAAAGCTGCGCGGCCGTGCAAACCCCTACTGTCCAGTCTTACTCCCAATTGTCTCTAATTCCTTGTTCAAATCACTTGGTCACCTTAGGTGTGATTACACAATACTCATAGCACCTTTAACAACACATAATTCACATAGATCATCTCCACCATGCTAACAACAATCACCTCACACTTATGAGTAATCACAAGGGCTTGTACTAAGTTAATGCATTAACATGTATATCCGTTAGGAATATGCCCGTAAATCACCGATATATATGTATGCATATTCCAACACAAAGTGATTTGCTTGTTCCCATTACAACGCATGTTTCACAAGTGGCTAAAAGGGCTGCGTACGGTTAGTGTGGCAACTTGTTGAAACAATGCATAGGTCATTAGACTAGGAAGTCTTTGTACATATCCGAGTCTTTGTCCTACCAAATGATGACAAACCTTCATATGAATCAAGCTCTTCAATTGCCACCGACGTGATCATCGGCAGATGTCTCACTAGCGACATTTTCCTTCGCCTATGATCGCCTAAATAGCCATCTCTACATCGCCAGCTTCTATATCGGCAGATTCTCGTATCCGCCAAAGCACTTCATCGAGCAACGCAGAGAAGCTATTTATTCAAGAGGAACATCGTGACCATCGCTTCTACATCGCAGTTCTATAATGGCAGATCTCGATCGGCCAAATCCTCATCGAACAACCGCCGAGAAACCGTAAGATCACGAGATACATCGGTCGTTACTCAACGCACTTCAAGCCAAAATAGATCCGTTACAAGATCTGTCGACAAATCCAAGATACGCATCGATGTCTGCGCCTTCACGTTTATCCAATAGACATTTCCTCTTCTCGAACGTTGTTCGCGGTCTTCAAAGCTTCATTTCCAAAAGGCCAAGCACGGACGCCGCACTACGCCAAAGCAATGATACGTCCACATCAATCGCCCGCATCCAGGCAAGCTCGACACGTCCAACTCGTCCCACTGTGTCACGGACCATCTTCAAGACTTAAACCTAACGAAGGTCTTTGCCCAACAAATCCAAAGATGTACTGCTACATTATGAGATTCGATCACCAACGGGCATAAACCTATTCAATACACCAACGGTCACCTCTTCTTCTCCACTATATAAGAAGACTCTCATCCTCATTTCCAGAGCACAAGAGAGAGCACAAGCACTAGAACACACAACCGTGTATGCTTATGCTTGAGAAAGGTTGTGGTATTGATCTTCATTTCTTCAATCCAACCACTCCTTTAGAGTGAGAAATCACAAGTGTAAGAACAAACACTTTGTGAGAGAGAGAGAAGAAAATCCAAAAGCCGAGAAGCTCGCTTGATCAACAACCTTGTTGTTGATTTGAGTTCTTCTTCCTTCGAAGAACTCGCTCTTCTTGGCCTCAACTCCATCATCCAGAAAGAGACCAAGTATCTTACGTCGTTGAAGCGATCAAGCTTGAAGATGTCCGATGAAGAGCCGTAACTTACATGTCCAGATTGCATTCATATCGGCGACTTATACTACATTATAAGTCGCCGATTGTGCAATAAGTTGTCATCATATTTGGTCGAGTGCTTAGCACTCGCCTGTTCAAATACTTGCTATTTGAACAACTCCTAATATTCTCTTCTCACAACAAATATATCTAGTTGAAACTACGGAAGATGTCTTAATAAATATTAAGTACATCTTCTAATGTATTTTCGATATATTTGATTTCGCTTTCTTCATTTCTCCTTCTTTTCCTAAGGAGATTGCTAGGTTAGAGAGTCTAGGTTGATGTACTAAGCATGTTTGCCTTTGAGCAAACCTCTGCTGAATTTTAATATAATATATATATTTGTTACATTCAGCCTTGATTTCTCTTTCTTGTATAATTTGTCTTATCATGTGCAACTGTTTAAGGAAAGTAAATGATGCATCTAATACAGATTATAGTCAACTGTTAAGCTCTCTTTCATATCAAATCTTTACATTACTTTAATCTAAATTGTTTGACTTATGCCGTTTATTCTTCCGCCGCTCAAATTTATCTTCATCGCCTAAGTTCAACATACATCTTCCAATCGACACTTTGACATCCGCCGATCACGGATGTCCGATGTCTCTATCTTCGGCTAAGAGTCGAATGAGGAAGATGATCTATTGTATTAATCATTTCATCTACTCTTCAATTAAATGTTAAAATTGGATGAAATTTTTATTACACAAAGTATAGGCTATTCACCCCCTCTAGCCTATACACCGAGCAACCCTGACCTAACAATTGGTATCAAGCCGTACTGTAAACCTTATTTCGTGCTTAATAACCCGAGAGTTTAGATCCCGCTGCTCGATTAGATGCATAGTCAAAAGGAGTCTTTTCAAAATCTTTTATCCACAAAAACCTTTTGACCGAGAAACCCGAAAGCCTTTTGAAAACCATCTTCAAATCAAAATAAATTTTGTTTTCAAAAACATGTGAGAAAGAGTATTGTGATGACAATGTGATCACTATAAGAAAATTTATCATATATCGAATTACATTGATATTGTGAAGAGAAGTATTATAGTGGAGGTTGACTTGCTAAGGATTATGCATGTTTCATAAATCTGTTCTTAAATCTTGGTATCTTCTTTGGCAAATGGGTTAAACTCATATTTGATAGATGAATTACTTAGAATCCTTCCAAAAACATGCTCTCTTGACATAAGGCTAACGATTGTTCCAATCCAACACCTTCTCAAGAAAACTTTTTATAAAAGTTTAGAGCAGAGGAAATAAGAAGAGTTTCAAAGGAAATTCAAAGGAAATCAAAGATATGTCATCTTCAAAATCACCGAGATTGTAAGTTCTTGGCCTAAGGACATCAATGATGAATTTGTCTTCCTTCAATGAAAAGCCTCACCGAGCAAGAATACACTCAAAGAACCTATGCTCAGTATTAGAACCGGTGCTTCAACAACTATGAGCAGCGTTCAAAGAGTTTAATGAGGAAGTAACCCCACTCCTAATTTCTTAACACTTTGGGTTACACTTATAAGCCGTATTTTGAATAATTATTCTTTTGTCATGCTTATTAAGTCTCATTTGTATTATTGGATTACTAGAGCTATCTTTAGCTCATAAATGTTGCTAATTTTCTATGAGTACTTTGGGCAGAACTCATATGACGTAAAAGGTCAATCATGCAACATCTCTCTCCATCAGATAGTAACATGGTCAGCCGATTCATCATGAGAATTCACTCATGTCCTTCACTCACTCAAGGTCAAAATCCTCACCGCTGGACTTTATAACAATGAAGTGAAAAATCACGATAAGTCCAAAGGAGTTGATAAAGACCTCTCTCATGACTATACAAAACAAAGTTAGCTATTTGCTTTCTAATGACTCGTGCTCATGTCTCCGAACTAATATGCTCATACATATCATCGACAATAATGCATAATAACTCGTCATACCGCACTTTTATCAATATATATTGATTGTATGATTTGTTTTATGCAAATGGTTTTTCAAAACAAATCAAAGATTTTTCTTATCACCGTTTCAAATTTTTTGAAAACCCCGCAGCTTGGCCGAATTTCCATATCGCCAACCAACACTTCATAAGCTCTTGTATGTGCCGACTTATAGAAGTAAAAACCCTTTAAAGACCTACTCTCTCAAGTCTATTAAAGGTGGAGGCACACTTTTCAAGTTTGATCGCTTCGATTAAAGTTAAGACTATTTTCAAAATCTTGGAAAACGACAAGACAAATAACATCAATCCTTACCAAGAATCTTGAGAATATCTAGACTTCACACCTATCCCCGCCAAGGCGTGATCGAAGGACAACTCAACAAGAATGCTTCATTATTGAGTATCCTTCGCCTAACCTCCGTGAGTATAAGTAGAGCTCCTTCTTCATCCAATCTCTACTATGACAAAACTCACAAACCGCCTATAGATTACACTAGTTACAAATCGATGATTCAAAATCTCACAAATGTTACTAAATCCAAGTCCTAAGATTGGATCAAGACAATTCCTTAACAACGGGTATGATTCCTTCATATTCATTCAATGTTGTTTCGATTTTATTTCATACTTCACAAGAGTTGATCTAAATTTCTCTCAATAATGTATTTCCAAAATCATTCATAAACCGTGAAAATTATTTCCAAAATCTTTTCAATACACGCTTACAAACATGAGAGAAATTGCATCAAGTCTTGTGTACCGTAAATCATTAATTATGGTTCCAAAATCTTGTTGAGAAAACAATTGATAAAGAGATCTTCTTTGTCTCGTCCGATAATCATAGAAGTTTGCCATCAAGCATGATTTATATGCCGCAAACCATGATTGTCGAACACTTAAGAACATTTTTAGTCAATTAGTTTTAAAAGTAAGATAGAAAACCATCAATTAATGCCAAGAAAGTGATTTCATTCTCTCTTCTAACTTTTAGCTATCAATCTCATTGATACTCTAAAATGTCTACAGATGAACTGGGAAAATCAATTAGCACATACTCATTCCACTTTTGGAAGTCTCGCTTGCATACTTGAACTTCACGTAAAAGATCCGAAAGAAATGTCAAATGTTTGGAAAACATTTAATATATTGCCATGTGCAACAAGTCTTCGGTTATATGTAGGTATGCCGACCATCACCTCAAAGATGGCCGATGCGATAATTCGGCTTAATTAAGTAGCTAATATGGAATTGATGAGGATGACGAATCGAATAGTCGCCATCAATCCCCTCGTCTATCAAAGGGGATTCATGGTCAAACAGACATCCTGACGGCCATCACCCTTCGGTGATTCTTTAATGACCCGAAGAAGTGAAGATGTTCTGCCTCCCCCGAGAGTTGGAGGAGATCAAAAAGAACACGGCCTTCTTATCATCCAACTCCTTCTAAATCCTTGACTGATGACTCCTCATCTAATGTCTAGGATTAGGACCTATAGGACACAAATTTGTAACATGTATTTCTTTTCGTAAATTGAATCATTATGTATCTTTCTCATGTAATCTCAGTCACTAAAAATCCAGCTTGTATTGTTCTTGTAATCACCGATCCTTGCAACACACCGTGTAAAACTACTTGGATTATTGAATACAAGCTCGCAACTTTTTCTCATGCTTATCTACTTGTCGCATTCCTTTGATAGCATGAACTAATGTGTTAAGTGTGTTGATCAAACTTATTATTCTTTATTATCTCCATTTTATTCGGTGATTAAAAGAATTGTTCTTAATGAAATGATCACTCTACCGAGACACAAACTCGCCGACATCCCATCGCAAACCATTCTTGAACAATCGCTACATCAAGTTATGGTCTTCTACTACCGCTAACTTTCATCCTTAGACACCATGATAATTGCCTTTCGAATTTAATCTTTTCACAATGAGTAAATTCAAGTTCGCCAAAACCTATAGTCTCTTAACAAATAGGCAGATTTCATGACCTTCATGTCAACCTATCAAGGAATCGCTATTACTCAATCTCTATCCTTCATGATTAAAAGGTCAAGATTATTAGTAAATCGCTGAACAACGTGTCCGCTAAATCGAACCTTTCAAGACAATTCAACAAAGACTTTGTGTTCTTAGTTACGACAACTACAAAATCTTGTGTACCTTATGAGATTGTAGTTATAAAGGCTTGATTAGTTGTTCCCATTATAATGGCTCAACACCTAATTGGTATACGATTGAATTCAAAACACTCGCTACACCTTATCATGTGATTCTTTGTCAAAAGGATGTAGTTAAAAATCTCTAGTAACTCGACCTATCCTCAAGATAGTCGACATTCAAGAATTCTTGGGAAGACTAATATTTTCAAATATTAAGTCCTTCCTCAGAGTGAATGCCGATATGACCCGCCGTATATAGGCTACGTCTCACTCTCTTAACAATTCTCGTCCAGATCTCTTCTTTGATGTAGATGCCTAGATCCTTGGACGTAAAGAAGAACGGACATCACTTGTACACATTCAATATCTCACATACTTGGTCTATTTAATATTCTTACTAAGCTTTATTAATCTTAAATAGATTGATGTCCATTATAAATAGAGTCTATTCAATTGGTATCACTGTCCTTACCTTAGCCGATATTAATCACACTACCAATAATAGACATAACAATTGATATCGCAGCCTACTTTAGCAAATACCTAATACAACCTCGCCGATAGTGTCTTCATTCATTAAAAGACTCATCAAATCTCTCAAAATTGGTATCGACTTCAAGATTGGTATCGACAATCTTAAGACACATTCATCTAAAACTTCCACATATGTGTCATGTACAACCGTGCCATATGGCTTGGTCAAGTTATTTTGTCCCCAATTCGCCTTAAACAACCAATGCTGTTCTATTTTTGATTAATTTACTCAAACAATTCGCTTGAAGTAAAATAACACTATATTATTTCTAGAAGCATTGTACCCATTAATACCACAATAAAGGCAATCAAATTAATCTGATTATATTTTTAAACTTCTTGTTTGAAAATAATATTAATATCTTCTAGACCGCCTATGTACTAGCCATAATTACACTAAGCATGATGACATAATACCAAATGCAAACTCGCACAAATTCAAAGCCCCCAAAATACCCTCCAATTCCTCTAAAAGAAACCTTCATCTTCTAATTCTACTTAGTTAGGATGAAGCTAGGTTTCGCTTCTTCAAACTTTCTTTACTATATTAGTGTAATATATTCGTTTTTGTTTAGCTATATTTGATGCGTTATCGTAACTTGTCCTCTTGCATACTCTTTTCAAGGCACTTCATTTTTATTACGATCTAAAATTATCTTTGCACATCCATGTTCTCTCAAGGATATGACTTATGAATTAACTTGTCCTCAACAACATCGTCCTATAACGAAAGTCTTAGGCTCTTCATGACTTATGAATTGACTAATTTAATCTCTTTTAAACTCATTGTGTTATACTTATTTTTTTTCAAATATCTTCTCATAACTCTCTTAAGTACATTCAAGGTTCATTACACAAGCCCCTACTCTTCTATCTCAATTAGAACTACCTTTAAGGAGGAATCTATTTTGAACATTTTACTACTTAACTTGTCTTATTACATGCTTGTAAAACCTCTTACAAGCAATGAAACAACATTCCTCACCTTGATATCTTACTCCACATTTGATATGTATTTCTTATACATGAAAATCGCATTATATACTATTCGATACCGAGAAAGAAAATTAGTTTGCTAAATGACTTGCAATATTCAAAATTTTTTTCCACATAGCATACTTAGTCGCTATATTTTTGAATACCGCCGATATGAACAAACTTCCTTCCTCTACATGTCTAAATTCATACCTTATGAATTAACATAATGTTCTCAACCGATTCGAACCCCAATAAGAAAGTACTTACTCAATATTGTCCATATACAAGTATTTTACTTGGTAATTCAATCTATATCTACTTGTGACCATTAAGGAGGAGAGATTGTAATGAGATTGACATTATACATACAGAGTGGAGATTGCAACCAGAGGGGAGATTGCAACCATTAAGGAGGAGAGATTGTGAAATTGCCTAAAACCATTTCAGCTATTGCTTGAACTAGTAAGGAGGAGAGATTAAAGATTGATTAAAGAATTACAAATAAACAATGAACAAGTAAGGAGGAGAGATTAAAGATTAAAAGACAACAAGCAAGGAGGAGAGATTGTGTAACTACCCATACAAATAAATACTATATGACTATTATAGTACGCCGACTATTATAAAACTCTACCTATCCTTCACAAACTTTTAAAATCATCGATGAAGATGCTTAATCAATTCGATTAAGAACTAGATGAACAAGATACTTATACTTTCTACTTCTTGCTTAAGCAACATTCTTCGATCATCCGATGCAAGAAACACACTCTTAAGGCAATATTATCATTTGCCTAACAATCATTTCAGCTTATTGCTTCGTATTTGTTCTTTCATTTATTGAGTCTCAGAATACTTAGCAATAGGTGACTATACATACGCTATCGCTTGTAAGTTCAACCTAGGGCATGCCTTGATATAAAATGAATATTCATTAGTGGCATGTTATTACTAAGGATTGAACAACCGCTTTAAAGAGCTATATGTATAAGTCAATTGTAGTAATGGTCCCAAGCAAATAGGAGGAGATTGTTAGGAATATGCCCGTAAATCACCGATATATATGTATGCATATTCCAACACAGTTGATTTGCTTGTTCCCATTACAACGCATGTTTCACAAGTGGCTAAAAGGGCTGCGCGTTAGTGTGGCAACTTGTTGAAACAATGCATAGGTCATTAGACTAGGAAGTCTTTGTACATATCCGAGTCTTTGTCCTACCAAATGATGACAAACCTTCATATGAATCAAGCTCTTCAATTGCCACCGACGTGATCATCGGCAGATGTCTCACTAGCGACATTTCCTTCGCCTATGATCGCCTAAATAGCCATCTCTACATCGCCAGCTCTATATCGGCATTCTCGTATCCGCCAAAGCACTTCATCGTAGCAACGCAGAGAAGCTATTTATTCAAGAGGAACATCGTGACCATCGCGGTTTCTACATCGCAGCTCTATAATGGCGCATCTCGATCGGCCAAATCCTCATCGAACAACCGCCGAGAAACCGTAAGATCACGAGATACATCGGTCGTTACTCAACGCACTTCAAGCCAAAATAGATCCGTTACAAGATCTGTTCGACAAATCCAAGATACGCATCGATGTCGCGCCTTCACGTTTATCCAATAGACATTTCCTCTTTGTACGTTGTTCGCGGTCTTCAAAGCTTCATTTCCAAAAAGGCCAAGCACCGGACGCCGCACTACGCCAAAGCAATGATACGTCCACATCAATCACCGCATCCAGACAAGCTCGACACGTCCAACTCGTCCACTCGTGTCACGGACCATCTTCAAGACTTAAACCTAACCAAGGTCTTTGCCCAACAAATCCAAAGATGTACTCGCTACATTATGAGATTCAGATCACCAACGGCATAAACCTATTCAATACACCAACGGTCACCTCTTCTTCTCCAATATATAAGAAGACTCTCATCCTCATTTCCAGAGAGCACAAGAGAGAGAGCACAAGCACTAGAACACACAAACCGTGTATGCTTATGCTTGAGAAAGGTTGTGGTATTGATCTTCATTTCTTCAATCCGTAACTCCTTTAGAGTGAGAAATCACAAGTGTAAGAACAAACACTTTGTGAGAGAGAGAGAGAAGAAAATCCAAAAGCCGAGAAGCTTTCGCTGATCAACAACCTTGTTGTTGATTTGAGTTCTTCTTCCTTCGAAGAACTCGCCTCTTCAAAGGGCCTCAACTCCATCATCCAAGAAAGAGACCAAGTATCTTACGCATCGTTGAAGCCGCATCAAGCTTGAAGATGTCCGATGAAGAGCCGTAACTTACATGTCCAGATTCATATCGGCACTTATACTACATTATAAGTCGTGCCGATTGTGCAATAAGTTGTCATCATATTTGGTCGAGTGCTTAGCACTCGCTTGTTCAAATACTTGCTATTTGAACAACTCCTAATATTCTCTTCTCACAACAAATATATCTAGTTGAAACTACAGAAGATGTCTTAATAAATACTAAGTACATCTTCTAATGTATTTTCGATATATTTGATTTCGCTTTCTTCATTTCTCCTTCTTTTCCTAAGGAGATTGCTAGGTTAGAGAGTCTAGGTTGATGTACTAAGCATGTTTGCCTTTGAGCAAACCTCTCGCCGAATTTTAATATAATATATATATTTGTTACATTCAGCCTTGATTTCTCTTTCTTGTATAATTTGTCTTATCATGTGCAACTGCTTAAGGAAAGTAAATGATGCATCTAATATAGATTTTAGTCAACTGTTGAGCTCTCTTTCATTTCAAATCTTTACAGCTACTTTAATCTAATTTGTTTGACTTATGCCGTTTGTTCTTCCGTCGCTCAAATTTATCTTCATCAGCTAAGTTCAACATACATCTTCCTACTGCACTCTTGACATCTGCTGATCACAGATGTCCGATGTCTCTATCTTCGGCTAAGTAGTCAGAATGAGGAAGATGATCTACCTGTATTAATCATTTCATCTATTCTTCAGATTAAATGTTAAAATTGGATGAAATTTTTATTACACAAAGGATAGGCTATTCACCCCCCCCCCTCTAGCCTATACACTGAGCAACCCTCGGACCTAACAATATCCTTCTAGCATCATCAAATGTATATGAATTAAGGCAAAAACCATATTGAACATATTTATTCAAGCAATCAAACACACCTGTTGAGCATAAATAACACCAAACAAGGTAAGCATCTAAAGCATAACAAGTTCAGGTTATTACAAGACGGCCGTTAAATTTTTTGGATGGGAAGATAACGGGTGTGTCAATTGTGTCCAACTTATGCAAGTACATAGGGCAAAAGTGGGTCTTTGAGAGTACGATTGTCAAATCTGCTCCCAGACCATAGTATGTTGGTCAAAAACATAATAATCCCATTTAATAAGCTGGCAAAACTACAACAATTGTTTGTAGATCACCATTCCTATCTTTTATGACAATTCTTCTATTCTTACTTTCTTAAACTTTCTCTCTTCATTTTAGAAATAATACTTTCTTGCAGATTAAATTGGAGGGAGATATCAACCAAGGTATGGCATACTACAAGAGAGATTTGTTCTATAATTGACACTACACTGCTGCATCAAGGTTCATAAAGTCTATAAGAGTTACCATACTAGAAGAAACCTCGATTATAGTGTCGTTGTCGTTGTCGTTGAAGAGCTATGTCTCCTAACATACTGAAATTCTTTTTTTGGATATTTTTCTTCAAGCTAAATTTTTTTCAAAGAATTTTGGTATTTTAGCTAATTGAATCGGTTAATTGATTATAATACAGGTGGAAGGAGTTAGACTTTGTAGCTTTGAAGCGTAGCTCAATGTCATTCTTCAATGTTCAGAATCCGGAAACTGTAGTTTTTTGATGGGCTAGGGCGAGAGAAACAGAGATGCAAAGGTTGGAAAAGGATTGTACCAGAACGTAAACAGCCCTACAACATTGGCTTGAAGCTGTAAGGCGTCTTTATTTTACTTTTGTCTATCTTTTCCATAAAGGTTAATCATTAGTCTTGAATCGTTGAATTTGAACTTGAACTTTGCTAACCATCTTTACGTTCTTTTGCAGATTGATCCACACTACGGTATGGGCACAATTTACACATGTAATATGATCTCCGGTTTGAAAGTTAAAGCAATCAGCTTTTCTTCAGTTAGCGAGTACTCTTTAAATAGCAAATCAAAGGTATGAAACTAATCTTTTTTTTTTAATAGAGATAATAACATGCAATTTAGCTAACATTATTTCAGTTTTTGAACAATATGAAGGTTGGATATTGGAGATGGGAAAGAAGTAAACCTTGAAAAGTGCCCAAGAGCAAGTCGACAACGTCAATGCATCAAATATTTGGGACTGGAAAAACCAACTATCTATCATCTATGCACTTTTTTTGGGACTGGAAAAACCAACTATCTATCATCTATGCACTTTTAAATTATGCATACAAATAAGGTGCGAAGAATCTAACTAATTGGTTGTATCATTTATCAGAAAGAAAGGGAAGCATACGATGTAATTGTTAAAAACGGGAAGATATCGAAGAAAGCTTCGATTTGAGATTATTTCTCCCCCCTGTTAAGGAAAAGAAGTGGAATCCTGTAAAATTTCAGAAAAGTGAATACATTGCTCTCATTAATTCATTTAAAATGTATGCAACTATTAGTAGTAATTGTGGTTCAATATTTCAAAAATCTCTTCTTTAAAAAAAAAAACTTTAAAGTGTCATTATTGGTTTTCTTATGAAATAAATGGATTATAATAAATTATTTTTTATTATTTTTTGTCATTTACTCATACTCACCACCCCCTACAAGATTCGGTCTTACTGATGCCGTACCATAGGCAGGGGCACAAAGACCTAGTTACAAAATACATTGACGATGCACATTTCACACATATGATGATGCACAAAATACACTTAAAAACGTCATATGTTGATACGGGTGCAATTTTGGAACAAATAGTCAATTTATCACTTAAAAAAGACTTAAGCGATTGAAAATAATTATAATAACTTCAAGCGATTGAATATTTTACAAAAAGTACCGATCCCGCAATTTTTCCTTATATATACTGCATTATTAAATGGGATTATGAGCTCTCTTTTTGTGAAAAATATCAGGGACCCTCTTTTTACTTCTTTTTACCCCAATATACTGCATATATATATATATATATATATATATATATATATATGTATATATATATGTGTGGTAAAAAGAAGTAAACAGAAAATTTTGAGTTGAATCTGGATCTATTTTATTTATAGGGTGTCATTCATTGATTAAAAATAATCAACATGTCAAAACAAATGATTAAGTGTCAAACATGTAAAAATGCACATAAATTGCCAAAGCAAAAAAAAGAAATAAACATTGCCTTTTGCTTTAACAGTAGTGTGATACACCACAAACTAGAGAATTTGTAGTACTCACCATGTGCAGCCCTCTCTCTCTCTCTCTCTCTCTCTCTCTCTCCATTATATAGGGACACATTTCTGACACAACTTTTACTTCACATACTCCTCTGTCCTGTGATGTTCTTCTTTGATAATTCAAAATTTTCACAATCAAAAAGCAAGATGAGCTGGTTTCTGTTGAGAGCCCTATTTCTCTCACTATATTTGTTTTCAAACCCAATAAAGGCTGAGGGCCAATTGTACAGCAATTCTAGCAGCAGCAGTAGCAGGACAAGAAAGCTTGCCACTAGAGGCTCATGCAATATATTCCAAGGCAAATGGGTAGTTGATTCTTCCTATCCTCTCTATGACTACTCCACTTGTCCTTTCATAGATCCTGAATTCAACTGTTTAAAATACGGCCGCCCGGATAAATCTTATCTGAAATACCGTTGGCAACCCTTCTCCTGCAACCTCCCCAGGTACGTACTTACGACTACCTATGATCTCGAGCGATAGATCAGTGTATAATAGTGTGTCGTTCTGGAGCATTTCATCACAAAATTGAGAGTTACTCTAAATTTGACGCAAACAGTAAGATAAGATTATGTAAGAGTAACTCTCAAGTTTGTGACGCGACACAATCTTACTGCTTGCGTCAAATTTCTTGCTTGAAATAAAAACAATAAGGCTCATTGTCACAATTCAAGCTCTTAGGTGGGTTATTTTAATAATTTAATTTTATAATTTTGATATTAATTAAATTAAGTGATGGCGGTGCAGGTTTAATGGATTGAAATTCTTGGAAAAATGGAGAGGGAAGAAGATCTTATTTGTTGGTGACTCACTGAGTTTTAACATGTGGCAATCTTTGAGTTGCATGATTCATTCTTGGGTACCAAATACCAAGACTTCCCTCGTTAAAAAAGGACCTCTTTCTGACTTAACATTTGAGGTGAGTTACTAAATTTTAATTTCTTCTCATTATTAGTACTCTAACGCTCTCTAAATTATTGTCCTATTGTTTAACTTCTTTGTCAAACTGACAATTTTTTAAATAAAAATTTGATGTTAATTTTTTTAAATTATAAAACATATAATTTGTAGTGTCAAATTAAATATTACAAAATTACGTATTTTATAATTTAAAAAAAATAAAAAAATTATGTCAAATTTAATTTAAAAAATACAGTTTAAAGTCAAACAGAACTACAAGTTCTAAGTACTGTATAACTGCAGCTACTTCTTTCTTTCTTTCTTTTTTTTCTTTTTAAATTAGAAAATCAAATGAAAATGATTACTCAAGCTTCTATGCATGCATGTCTTGTCCCTTTCTCCTCTCTCTCTCTCTCTCTCTCTCTCTCTGTGTGTATAGCCTTTACATACTATGAATTTTGCTATTTCCACTCCATTTCTTTTGTTGCCACCCCCACTCCGATTCCTTGTTGAGGTTTTTAATGGTGAATTGAATTAATTGTCAAAAGTAAAGGATTTTTTAGTAGCAAATTAATTGATAATCTTCTTGAAGTGAATTTTGCGAGTTAGGTAAGCTTTTATCCACTTTCTTGTGATATTATATTATAAGGTTGCCTATATATTTTGGTTAGTTGTACTCTTTAAATATTTGAGAAAGGTAGGCAGACAAAAGAGAATTTGAAAGTTCCAGGCGGCAGGTAGCGACGAATACTTTTTGCCTTGAATTTTCTCCTCTTTTAATACCCTCCATTCCTAAATTATTTTCAGATTGATCCCAAGACACTGATTAAAAAAATTTAATTAATTTAATTATTAATATTAGAATAGTATTAAAATAGTGTATTATTTCCTTTAATGTCCATGTATATGTGGCCCATAATTAAAGTAGGAAGAAAAAGTAAGGATAAAATAGTAAAAATGATGTTCTAAAAAAGAAAGTTTCAAACAAAACAATTATTTAGGGACGGACGAAAAAGGAAAGGAAGACAATAATTTAGGGACGGAGGGAGTATAATATTCTTATTTGTTGAAAATATAATCTTTTCATTTCATCTTGATAATAATTAATAGGAAACGAAACACTTCATTTGGAAATCCTCTTTATTTGATCCATTTAATAGTGTATAAAGTGTTAATACTCTCTCCGTCTCAGATAAATGTTCATACTTTTTATTTTGGGATATCCCAACTAATATTCCTAAGACTTTTGATCGACTTATTCTCTAACATTCTTCTTAATATACCTTTAAAACTTCATTTAATATAACACATACTAAAGAAACCCAATTAACCAAAATAGTTAAACTCAATTAATGTTCATGAGTATTATTCTCATAATACATTTTACATCACATTATTAATTATGTTTCTTAATTTTTGTACTTTATCAACTAGAAATTTTTATCCGGAACGAAGGGATTATAATAATTAACTTTATCTATGAATATTTGGGTGACTTGTGGTATAAACCTAGTTGATCAAGTGCTTAGTGGGTCAGTGCATGATCATGCTTAACAGAACTAGCTTCGACTCAAATTGTTACAAATGCTATCAAAAGTCAAAACTTTATTTAGTAGTTTAAAAATCAGCAACCTTTTGAATTAAACAACATTAAAATCGACATGTTTTTAAAACCTGCCGATTTTGAGCTACTGATTTTTGAACCATAGGATGAAGTTCTGATGTATTGACTGACACGTTATACAATTCTTGGATAAACCAGATAGAGAGGATTGCCAACTAGTCCTTTTAATTTTGAACAGAGAGGATTGCCATTAACATCCTTTTCAATTTTGTTAAAGATTACTTTTTATTTTGGGACATTTTCACGCAAAAAAAAATTATTACTAGTTCTATTATTAAAAAAAAAAAAAAAATAGTTATGCAACTTCCAAATTTTTTTTCCCTTATTACAACAATGTTAATTTTCTTAATTAGAAAAAATATATATCTTTAAGACTAAGGATAACCATGAAAAATAACATATTTTTTCTTAAATATTTCACTTTTTAACGTGAAATTTTTGAGCAAAAGATGGAATATATCAGCTGACGATTTAATTGTAATAGACAAAAAAAAAAAAAAATGATTTGTGCGGACTATTTACATGGTTAAAGTAAAAAGTGCTCAATAGAGAGTTAAAAGGTAAAGGCAATTTTTTAAATATCTACCATCACTCATTTTTCGGAAATTTATTCAGTCGAATTGTTAAATTACGTTATTATGTTGATATGAAGTAACGTAATACTTACTTTTCGACACATGACATAACTAACCAATAAATATCTTACACTGTCGACCTAAATATAACTTTCTCCGTCTCGAATAAATGTTTCTAGTTGATAAAATACATAAATTAAGAAATATAATTAATGACGTACTGTAAAATGTATTCTGACAATAATACCCATAAACATTAATTTAGTTTAACTATTCTAATTACTTGGTCTCTCTTGAATGTGTTATATTAAATAAAATTTTAATGATATATTGGGAAGAATAGTAGAAAATAGGTAAATTAAAAGTTTTTAAAAATATTAATTAAAATATTTTAAAATAGAAAGTAAGAATATTTATTTGAGACGGTAGAGTAATATACAATTAATATATCATATCACGTAATCTAATACTCCTCCGTCCTAAATTATTGTTTTCCTTTTTTTTTCGTCCGTTCCTAAATAATTAAATTTTTAAAATTTTTTTAGAAATTAATTTTATTATTAAAAACTATTTTAAGAATACTTTAATTATTGCAACATAAACTTTATAAAAAAAAATATATTATTTTAATATTATTTAAATTAATAATTAAATTAATTAAATTTTTTTAATCTATGTACAATCAACTCGAAATAATTTAAACGAGGAGTAACACAATGCAACGATCAACCCAAATAACTTCTCGATTCTACAGAACGGTTTGTCTATTTAAAGTGGGGATAGTAGGCATTAACTCTTTGCTTGTCGTTAAAGTTAAAGTAGAGGGTAGTTACTTGTTCTTATTATTTCTATAATAATGATGTTTTATGGTTATTAAATGGAAACGTGTTACTTTTTGGAACACGTGATGTTCAACAATTTACTTTTTATATTTAGGTTTAAATATAAAATTGATTACTATATTTTTAATTATTATTGACTAAAGTCAGTTTATTATAATTTATTTTTTATTTGTCAATTTCATCGTTACACTTTAATTTAAAATCACACTAGTCACTCTAAAAAAGTTATATAAGGAAAGTTTTCTGTTTCTAATTACTTTTTTTACCCGTTTTTATTAAAAATTTTAACGAAAGTGAATGAAGTGACTAACGTAATTGTAAAGATAAAGTACAATGATGGAATTGACAAAAAAAATATAATAAACTGACTTTAACAAATAAAAGTTTAAATTAAGTGACCATTATGCTTTTCAAACTTTACACTCCATCCGTCCCTAAATTATTGTCTTCCTTTTCTTTTTTGTCCGTTCCAAAATAATTATCTTGTTTGAAACTTTCCTTTTTAGAACATCACTTTTACTATTTTACCCTTACTTTTTCTTCCTACTTTAATTATGGGCCACATACACATGGGTATTAAAGGAAACAACACACTTTTTCAATACTATTCCAATATTAATAATCAAGTCAATTGAGTTTTTTTAATCTGTGTGCCGGATCAACCCAGACAATAATTTAGGGACGGAGGGAGTACTAATTATAAAATAGTTAAACATTGAAAAAAAAAAAAATTAAATAAAAACAACTTGTTTCACTTTTGGAACAAACTGGTTGCCGTAACCAAAATGGTGAGGTGATTGCAAAATTAAGCAACAAATCAAGGAAGTCATTCATGATTGATTGTGGACGACAATAATACATCATATATTCTAAGCAATCGATAACGACTTATGATAACAAACTTTGAAAAGTATATCTATATATATATATATATATATATATATCATTTTAAGAAAAGAAGACTTTATTAATCACTAAGATCAATTGATTTCTGAACATTTGATCTATTCCTTTCATTTTAAGCAAAGAGTTCACTTTTTATTTTTAGAAAATTAACATGTGACTATTTATCAAAAATAGACTATTATTTGTCTGAAACAGAGTGAGCAATAATGACTCGATAAACTTCTTCCTCCTCTCATTCTTTTTCGAATAATGCTATGAGTACTAAAACTGTGTACTAAGAGCCTGTTTGATACAACATTTAAAAAATGCATGTTTTAAAAACGGTCTTTCCTTATAAATACGTTTGGGATATTACTTCAATACGCTTTTTTTTTTCCTATGAGCGTTTTAAAACTGCGTTTTGGGAAAACTGGAAATTACGGTTTTAAAACGCAATGCATTAAAACGTTTTGTTTTGTCGCAGTATTGAAATATATTTTACAAATAAGTCGTTTTATCCCTGCGTTTTGGCCAAAACGCTCACCAAATGAGCTCTAAATGTATACTGAAATCTCAAATGACATTTGATTGTTAAGTAATTTGTGAGGCCTAATATTTTGACCAACCTAAACATACCGATTAAGATTTTGATGTATGCACATAGCATTGCACTTTTCTTTCATAGCTTCCAATCACTATTATTATTATTTTTTTCCTTTTTCGTGCCCATGCCCCGAGCCTATGTAGGTTTCATGTTAGGTTTGTCTTTAGGAGCGTAAAAAAGTCAACATTTGCATACTTGACGCAACATTAACTTCAAAAGAAATTTCGTTATTATCTCTTGTTTCGGCACACTGAATTTGTAATTTCATATTGTGATAGAAAGAAACGCGAAATCTTTTAAGAGGTGCTAAATACAACACTCTTTTATGTTAAATATAATATTTTTGGACAAATTTATTATTATGCCCATGTTATAAGTGAAAATTTTTTTGACAAGACGCAACTCTAGGTGGTCTATTCCAAAGAACTATTAGATTATTTTCCTTTTCCAAACAACCACCCGACTAGGTTTTTGTGGTTGTTTTAGCAAAAAGGATAAAACAGCATTATTTACAAAATTGTTCAATCATTGCAAAAACGGCGTTTTCAAAACGCATTTAATTTAAAAGAAATTCGAATTCCCAAAGCACTTTTTTAAAAAAAAATTTTAAGTGATATCCCAAACGTATTTATAAGGAAAGACCTCCGTTTTTAAAACGTGTTTTAAAACATTGCATTTTGTAACCTACAAACGGCCCTGAGAATAAATGCTATACGAGGTGATTGCCAAAGATTGGGTAATAAAGTCATCGTCCAAAATTACATGTAAAATTTTTTGTGGAATGAACTTATAAGAGTTCTTATTGCATTTTTAACAAAGAAAATAATTTTTTTTTCTTTTTTTTTGGTGTCCTAAAGGGGCATGGAAGGGATTGAACCTGTGACCTCACGCTGTGTGAAGTCTATTTTTCAATATTCTTCACATTTAATATGTGAGATTTCAATGTGAAATAACTCACAAGCCAATTAGTTAGATTGTATTTCCAAACTGGACACTGAATTAGACTCTCTCCAATCATTTGGTATAATAATTGCACCATCTGACTAAAATAATGCAATTTCTGCACCAAATATTTTTTACTATCTCTAATTTTCATGCTTCAAATTATACACTATAAAGAATGTCCTTATTATTCTATTTGAAACATACGTTTTATTTCATCAAATGTACTATTGAATATATATATATATATATATATATATATATTAAAAAAATAAGATAGCGCTAGGTTTGGTGTGCCATATATGGAGCACATCTTGGTCTTGCTCCATTTTACTCTATTCTGGTGCGATAGAGCTTGAATTCACCATGGTTGGAAATGACCTAAGAACAGGGAAAGTGAGACGATAAAGATTATATCCAGAGAGCTTGGGTTATTAGTCCAGACCGCCTATTGTGTCTATCAATCCTATTTGGCCATAATTCTAACTACTAAATGGATCCAAAATATTTTGATTCTACTCATTGATCTTTACTGATTTCACGGTTTCAAATTTTCTATCTCACTCTTTGTCACACTTTCTAACCTATTGAATCCTAACCTTACGTGTCCTTCTTATATTAACCGATCTTCAGATTACAATTTTCACAAGGACGTGTTAGATTGGGATTCAATGAAACAGAAAGGATGTCATGGGAGTGAGATAAAAATTTTGAATCTTTAGAAAAAGAAATTGGACCACATGCCCTTGGTTGGTGGTGGAGAAGTGTTTAGGTAGAAAGAGCCAACTTAATTGTCCACGAAATTCCGAAGCTTGTTTAGACAACTTGCCCTGGTCCACCTTATCTTGGGCATATTATTTGGTTCAATACGTGAAGAAATGGTCCCATTAAAATTAAATATTTTTCGACATTCCAAAATGAGTGTCTTTATTATATTTTGAGACGTATTAACTTTGGTTTTTATTATTGAAAAGATTTTTTTAGATAAATTATTTATAATATCTTTATTTATTACGACATAAAAAAAAAAGAGGGATCTTTTGATTTAAAACAGTAAGGGTACATTGAGACCTTAAAAAAGAAAAATTACATAAAGTCAATCTATTTTCTAAAACTCTTGTAAAATTAAGAAGGGATACTTATTTTGGGTGAGTATTTTCTTACATTTATGGTCTGTTCCTTGCAAAATTTAGGGGTTTTAATTTTTAAGTTTTGACTTTCTCTTTTTGCGCTCAACTGGCTTCTTTTTATTCCTTACTTACTTCCTCCATTCCAGGTAAAGAGTTCACTTTCCTTTTTTAAAAGTCAACATGTGACTAAATTAAATTAAAATTTTACACACTTTACTTATGTTTTAGGAAATAAAATTTCATTAATTAAAAACTATTTTAAGAATACTACGGATTATAACTTTCAAAACTTTGTAAAAATCACTAAATTTATGTTAATTATCGGTCAAACTTCAACTAAGTTGACCGTAAAAAATCAAAACTGAACTCTTTAACTGGAACAGAGGAGTACTTTTTTCTTCTATCATTATAAAACGAAAATTTAAAACTCAAAAACTAACTTTAAAACTACCATATCAGACACACCTGTGGAGTAATATGAGACATATAGCACTCATCATCCCAAGTGTCAATCAATATACAATTAATGCGTTACACTACATTACTCTCCTGACATGAGATAACTACTAACATCGAATGACCTTTGTATGTTAAGATTCAAATTATTGGATTGGGCTTGGCTCATTTTAGAATGGATTTCTAGTTTTGGGCTAGGCCTACTCAATGCACTTTGACCCAACTTTGTGTCTGAAAAATATTTAAGGATTAATTGTGGGCCGATACATTTTGTAGGATTAAATCGCTTTAGTCTACAACAATTATTTTCAACCGCTTAAGTCAATTTTTTATGATAAATTGGCCAATTGTTTCAAAACTATCCTCGTAACAACCTATTACGTTTTAAGCTCTGTCTTGCTTGATTTACTTCCCGTAAATCTTGACTTTTCTTCCATTGCAATTTCTTACCAAAATTTACATCTAAATCAAAGTCGATCTTCTGCTCATTCAATTTCATTTTTTAAGAATAATTTTATAATTCCTGAAATTAATTCGTCTTTATTTCATCTCTCTCTCATGTCTCTTTTACACGTTTATTTTTTCTCCCCATCCTTTGTAATTGTGTTCAATATTATTCTTAGTGCATCTGAATAGAAGTACTTTTGATTCTCAAGATCTCTCTTTGCCATCAGTCATCTCTTTCTGTGACTTTTCAGTGGCTCGAAAATTTGGAATGAATTAGTAGCAGTTAATTCAATCATGCTTCGACTAACTTTACACGTAAAGACATGTCCATTTAGTTTTTGCAATTGAGTAAAGTGTCAAAATGACCTTTAATGGTCTTCTTTGTAACTAACCAGACCTATGTTGCCCTATCTTCTACCTCTTTGCACCAAGGATCAATTAGTAGCTTACCTTGTAAAATATGAAAACCTAAAAACATTACTTAAATTGTAAAGCTTTAATCATGTATTACCTGTTTCTAAAATCTAACCGGTTATCTTCAGTATACAGAAATAAAATTTGTGCATCGCTATGTGATAAAATAGTACTTTTTAGTATAATTTTGTGCATCGCGATGTACACTTTGATGCATCGCAAGTGTAATATTGTCCACTTATACTATTTTGTGCATCGCGATGCACACTTGATACATCGTAAGTGTAATGTTGTGCATCGCGATGCAAAAAAATAGTACTTTTTAGTAAAATTTTGTGTATCGCGATGCATCAATTTTGTGCATCGCAATCATAAGTGTAATGTTGTGCATTAGTACTGTTTTTTGCATTGTGATGCATACTTTAATGCATTGCAAGTGTAATGTTGTGCATCGCGATGTAAAAAAATTATTTTTAGCATAATTTTGTGCATCGCGATGAATTAGTTTTGTGATTAGTACTATTTTGTGCATCACGATGCACACTTTGATGCATTGCTAGTGTAATGTTGTGCATCACGATGCACAAAAATAGTACTTTTTAGTACAATTTTTATGTATCACGATGCATCAATTTTAAAACGGGCTTGAAGGCCAAAATAATGGGCATGATGCTCAAAATTATGGGCGTGACACCCATTTTGAACTCTTAAGGAAATTTTATGCATCGCGATGCAACAAAACAGTATTTTGTAGTATAATTTTGTACATTGTGATACACACTTTGAACTACGATGCATCAATTTTGTTTTGTGATGTATAGCGTGCGTGTTCCGTATTTTTTAAGGGCATAGACGATATTTCGCAGAAAAAGTGTTATTTTTTTAGTTTGAAACAATTATAAGAGACTAAAGCCGTTGAAAATTAATTAAAAAGTACTTGCCTGAATTTCGCCCAATATTTTAAGATTGAACCTCCTTAACTCTAATAATACTCGAATTATTGGATTGGGCTGGGACATTTTTGGATGGACTGCTTGTTTCAGGCTAGGCCTTCTCAATGAAGTTTGACCCAACTTTGTTTCTATGGAAGCTATGGTCTGGAATTGGTCCTCCTTAACTCTATCGATCTACACAGGACTATGGAGTGAAGTTGTTGCTGTATCGGACTACATACCTAGTTGATATTGTTAGCGAGAAGGTGGGTCGGGTTTTGAAACTGGACTCGATCCAAGATGGGGAGGCATGGAAAGGAATGGACATGCTGATTTTCAACTCCTGGCATTGGTGGACCCACACTGGAAGAACTCAACCGTAAGATCTATTAACTACAGTTTACTTAATTTGTGACTGCTTTATGTTACACCGTCCTAAATTATTGTAAATTTACATCGAATTAAAAAAACTCAATTGATTTGATTATTAATATTGAAATAGTATTGAAATAATGTGTTGTTTTTAATGCCCATGTATGTGGCCCATAATTAAAGTAGGAAGAAAAAGTAAGGGTAAAATAGTAAAAGTGATGTTCTAAAAAGAAAGTTTCAAACAAGACAATTATTTAGGGACGGACGAAAAAGGAAAGGAAGACAATAATTTAGGAACGGAGGGAGTACTATTTTCGTCTTAAAATAAATGTCGTTTAAGCAATTTATACACAGATTAAAAAAGTTTACGAAAAGATCAATTTATACTTATTTAAATTTAATTATTATAGATAAATTGCACGAGTATGTTTTTCTTTTCTCTTAACAACCCTATTTAATTTCAGAATAGTAAATAAAGACAATTCTGGTAAAATATAGACAAATATTTCTTGAATTCCTATAACGACACTTATTTTGGGACAAAAAACTTTACTAAAACTACACTTATTTCTGGACTAGGGAGTAATTTTTATTTCGTCTAAAAAACATGATTGTTTCCAAAAATAGAAATATTCTGCTAGAAGTTTTGTTGCAAGAAATAAAAGTTAATTTATTTTGATTATAAAAATAATGCCTTGAAAATACAAGTCTTTACTCATAAATTCTGAACAAATTTCAATAAAAGTAGAAACAACACATAATTTCTCAAAAATCTTCTAATTCCCCCAAACCCTCTAACTCTTTATAGTGGCAATCGACGATTGCACGAACACGACACGATTATAAACACGAATTACGAGACAAGAAACACGATAAGGACACACCACGAAACACGACGAAAGCACGAAATTATAAATTTAGTTAAAATAACATTTATTATTATATTTATGATCAAATAAGATAGATAACACGAAACACGATAGTGTGGCACGAAACGATCGAATTGCCACCCCTAACTCCTTACTTCCCCCTACATCCAAGTTTACCTGTCTCTCTAATTTTTTTCTAAAAACTCTCATTTTCTCTTTCATAATTTCACATTTTTTATCTTTATATTTTAAATATATTTAATTTTCATACATTGGAGCCCCTAAAAATTTTACTCCCTCTGTCCCTAAATTATTGTTTGGGTTGACCCGCACATTAAGAAAACTCAATTGACTTGATTATTAATATTGGAATAGTATTGAAAAAGTGTGTTGTTTCCTTTAATGTCCATGTGTATATGGCCCATAATTAAAGTAGGAAGAAAAAGTAAGGGTAAAATAGTAAAAATGATGTTCTAAAAAGGAAAGTTTCAAACAAGACAATTATTTTGGGACGGACGAAAAAGGAAAGGAAGACAATAATTTAGGGACGGAGGGAGTAATTTTTTTGATATACTTTCCATACATCGCAAGGGTGAATTACTAGTAGATGATTATATATCTTTTGTATTTGCCTTTTAAATAAGACTATAGCCTAATTTATTTTACTTTTTTTCTTACGCGAATTTTGTCATGCAGATGGGATTATATGGAAGAAGGGGGGAAATTGTACAAAGATATGAACAGGCTTGTGGGATATTATAAAGGGATGACAACATGGGCCAGATGGGTCAATCGGAATGTTGATCCATCCAAAACCAAAGTCTTCTTCCAAGGCATTTCCCCCACCCATTATGAGTAAGCTCAATTCCTTTTTAATATTTCAATATAAGTTAAAGATACTCCCTCCATCAAAAAAAAAAAAAAAAACTTGTCTCATTTTCTTATTAAAAGTTAACTTAAGATAATACTATTACACCGGGTCTGTTTGTTAACTTAATTAAAAGTTTAATTATAAAAATTTTAAGTGAAATTAAAAATAAGATTATTTAATAATATAATATTATATCACTTAATAAATTAAATATTTCTTAAAAATAGCCAAAAAATTAACTCAAAAGAGGATGTCTTAATATTTTCAGCTTTACTTTTTCAGACATCAGTTTTCAGAGCTTAATTTTCAGTTTTCACAAACATGTCCTCCATCTGTTTCTAAATTATTATCATGTTTGATTTGTTTGGGTGAATGTACTACTCCCTCCGTCCCTAAATTATTGTTTGGGTTAATTCGGCACACTGATTAAGGAAAACACATTTGACTCGAATATTAATATTGATATTTGTGTGATTTTTCAATTTTGCCCCCTAAGAAAAAGTTATTTTTTGAAATTTGGAATCATGATTACTCCCTCCGTTCCGGATAAATGTTCCTAGTGGATAAAATACAGGAATTAAGAAACATAATTAATGATGTGCTCTAAAATGTGTTATGACAATAATACCCATGAACATTAATTGAGTTCAACTATTTTAAATAATTAGATTTCTTTGAGATGTGTTATATTAAATGAAGCTTTAAGGGTATATTAGGAAGAATGATAGATAATAGGTAGATCAAAAGTCTTTAGGAACATTAGTTGGGACATCCCAAAATAGAAAGTAGGAACATTTATCCGGGACGGAGGGAGTATTAGATTTCCCCCACCCATTATGAGTAAGCTCAATTCCTTTTTAATATTTCAATAGAAGTTAAAGATACTCCCTCCATCCAAAAAAAAAAAAAAAACTTGTCTCATTTTCTTATTAAAAAGTTAACTTAAGATAATACTATTACACCGGGTCTGTTTGTTAACTTAATTAAAAGTTTAATTATAAAAATTTTAAGTGAAATTAAAAATAAGATTATTTAATAATATAATATTATATCACTTAATAAATTAAATATCCCTTAAAAATAGCCAAAAATTTAACTCAAAAGAGGATGTCTTAATATTTTCACCTCTACTTTTTCAGACATCAGTTTTCAGAGCTTAATTTTCAGTTTTCACAAACATGTTCTCGATCTCTTTCTAAATTATTATCATGTTTGATTTGTTTGGGTGAATGTACTACTCCCTCCGTCCCTAAATTATTGTTTGGGTTAATTCGGCACACTGATTAAGGAAAACACATTTGACTCGAATATTAATATTGATATTTGTGTGATTTTTCAATTTTGCCCCCTAAGAAAAAGTTATTTTTTGAAATTTGGAATCATGATTACTCCCTCCGTTCCGGATAAATGTTCCTAGTGGATAAAATACAGGAATTAAGAAACATAATTAATGATGTGCTCTAAAATGTGTTATGACAATAATACCCATGAACATTAATTGAGTTCAACTATTTTAAATAATTAGATTTCTTTGAGATGTGTTATATTAAATGAAGCTTTAAGGGTATATTAGGAAGAATGATAGATAATAGGTAGATCAAAAGTCTTTAGGAACATTAGTTGGGACATCCCAAAATAGAAAGTAGGAACATTTATCCGGGACGGAGGGAGTATTAGATTTCCCTCCAATAATTTTAAAATTTGAAATATGTGTAATAGTTTAGGGTGGGTCCCATTGTGGGTCTCATAAATTAAAAAGTAAAAATCGTATGGGTAAAATGATAAAAATACTTTCCTAAAATACGAACAAGACAATTTTTTAGGACGGACGAAAAAAAAGAAGACAATAATTTAGGGACGGAGGGAGTATTTTTTAAATAAAAATTAGACTTGTAATTCTTTTATCAAAATCACAAAACACATAATTTGAAGTTCTTAAAAAAATACTACGAATTACGTGCTTTGTCGGTTTGTAAAAAATAAAAAATATACCTCAAATTTTCATTTGAAAAACAATCTGTTTGACTCAAAAAGTCAAACATGACAATAATTTAGAAATGGAACACTATTTAACATACATATCTTAGGTATCAAAATGATTATCACTGACACAATATTAAAAATACTATTAATAACAATTTTTAGAATTTGATAAGGATAAGTAAATATTTATAAATCTTGGTTAATGTTTAATCAAGTTAAAAAAAAAAAAAAAAAATCAAAGTAAGACTATTTTTTTGGGACGAAATTCAATGGGGACCGAAATTGTATTGAATTTTTTTTTTTCCTTTTAGATGGCTCGTGGTTAAAAAGGGTTGACAACCAACCAAAGGAACACTGTTTTTTTTTAATAAGAATATGACAAAGAATTTGTGACTAATTATTAACTATTTCCTCCGTTTTAGATGAATGTTTACTTTTAGTTTTTCATTAAGATTATGAAAGTTGACTTTTGGTGCACTTTAGTAGCATGTGTATATTAATACTCTTAATGTTTATATATAATATCAGAAGTCAACCCTAAAACATTATATGTGTTAAAAGATAAAATTAGTAAACTTATACAAAATAAAAATTTCATTTAGGGACAATTTTTATTCTTAAAAATGGACACTCATTTAGGAATGGAGGGAGTACTAAATTTCCAAATTACTTGCCAAAAACCAAATACATTGGTGTAACGTTCTATGTTATATACTCCATTCGTTCCGATCAAAGAGTATACTTTTCTTTTTTAAAAGTCAACATGTGACTAAATCTGGAATGCTTCTCTGAGCCAGATCGACTATACTTTAATTATGTTTTCAAAAATAAAATCTCATTCACTAAAAACTACATTAATAATACTATCTAATACAACTTTTATAAATTTGTAAAAACAAATAAATTTATATAAATAATCGATCAAATTTTTATTAAATTGACAAAAAAAAAAAATCAAAGTGGACTCTTTTGTTGGAATGTAGGGAGTAACTTTTATGCTAGAGTTTGGTTGTCGTCTTATAATTGACATTGATTTCAATTCAGGGGTAAGGACTGGAATGAGCCCTCTAAATCATGTAAAGGCGAGACACAACCATTCTTTGGTACGAAGTACCCAGCAGGCACACCATTGGCAGCCATCGTATTGAACAAAGTGTTGAGCCGGATCAAGAAACCGGTTTACTTGCTCGACATCACGACGCTCTCACAATACCGGAAAGACGCTCACCCGACATTTTATAGCAGCGGACATAGTGGCTTAGATTGCAGCCATTGGTGCCTCCCGGGTTTGCCCGATACTTGGAACGTGCTTCTCTATACGACACTCTTTGGTTAAACATGTCCTATCGGGTGTTACTCTTTGTGTTTGTTTTGGTCATAGCTTCAATGACAAATATTTACATTACTCCTTTTCACTTATTTTGGTAATAAGGAGATCGATTTAATTGTAAAGGATGGATCTCATTGTTTTGGGTATAAATTGCCTCATAGATGGAAGGAAATGTATTTTAGTACATTTTATGTTATATACTCACATTTTGATTGATCTTTTAAGTTACGAACTAGAAAGATGTTAAGCACCTGATTCGCCTGGATGAAACTAATTTTACATAATTTTATGTTTAACATACTTATTCGTTCAATTCTCTAACTCGTCCATGTATAACTTTGAATTAACCAAATTAAACAAAAACAATGAATTCTTAAATCTTAAACAAGGATCAAAGATGTCATCTTTAGGTTGAAATCCACCGTGGGTGGATCTAAGTCACGATGATCATTCTAACATCTAAGTTTGCACGATTGAAAGTCAATAAAAGCCAATTCTCATTGGACATGACATAATTAAGAATGGCAAATGGGGACTTAGAGATGTTAAATGGGCTAGCCTAGCGGTTTCGGGCCAGTCCTAATGGGTTGTAGCACTAACGGGCCGCGGGCTAAACGGTCCAATTTTTTTGGGCCACTAATATTGCAGACCTAACCCTAATCCTAGCGGGTTTCGGGCTAAACGGCCAACTATCGGGCCACGATTAAAGATATAATATAACAATATTTTAAAATAGTGAACCGATAAACCATTCATAACTTTGATAGCTTCTTATGTTTTTCAAAAGAAATATAAACTAGACATTTTTTTACATCGATTTGTTATAATTTTCAACTTATTTTTCTCAAAATAAATAATGTAATAACTCTACTTAGCAGTTCTTTCCAAAATTTTTGTTTATATTTCAGTATTTATTCACAAGTACACAAAGAAGACATGTAGTGCAAAGGACAAATATGTTTGACTTTGGATTAAAAGATTGTTGCTTTTATTCACATGGTGGTTGTTTTACGTATCTCCTAAACTTTTTACGACCTAATTAATATTATGCAGGCTGGGGGGCCAACCCTGAAACCTGACGGGCCAGCCCTAACGGGCCGCGGGTTAAATGGGCCAGCCCTAAAAAGCCCTGATTTTAAACGGGCCAAAATTATTGAGCACTAACCCTATTTTTTTTGGTTTAAATGGGCCAACCCTACGGGCCGTGGTCCTTTTAACATCTTTAATGGGGACACATCATGGCATATCAAGCATGGACATTCATAAGCAATATGGAGGAGACATATTGTAACGTGCCAAACTCGAAACCGGCATTGTGGTCCCACGGTTTGGCCACGACACAATCAATTAATGCTAAACCAATCTAACTTCTAACAACCACAATAAATAGTTACATTGGATCCAAGAGGTGGTCTTTTGTATTCCGAGTGAGCCTGAGTTTCAGTTTAAGGGTTATAAGTTGATGGATGTGCCAGGATTGACTTATTCGTTGAGGGTTAGGCGACTTTTGGGGCAAGCTTGTTAGGGTTATTTAGCCTCCATCATTGATACCTGTGAAGAAGGGGTTAGCTTAGAAGCACTCCCGATAGTTAAAGAGTTTAAGGATATGTTTCCTTAGACTTACTCGGTCTTCCACCAGAGTGTGAAGTAGTGTTTAAGATCTCGGGCCTAAGATAGCACCCATTTCTAAGGCACCATACAGGATGGCATCGGAAAAACTTAAGGAGCTTAAAGAAAAGTTGCAGGAGTTGTTGGAGAAGAAGTTAATTAGACCTAGTGTTTCAACTTGGGGTGCTCTGGTGTTATTTGTGAGGAAGAAAGATGGGTCCATGAGGCAGTGTATTGACTGCCATGAGTTGAATCGAGTTAATGTGAAGAATAAGTACCCTCTACCTAGGATCGATTACTTGTTTGACTAGTTGCAAAGTGTCTACAGCTTTTCTAAGATTGATCTCTAATTGGGATATTATCAAATTGAGGGTTAGAAAAAGGAAGATATCTCCAAAAATGCATTTAGGACAGTATGTACATTACGAGTTCTTAGTAATGCCGATTAGGGTGTGTTAGATCCATGAGGATCCGTCGAATATATAGGCTAGAGGGGGTGAATAGTCTATAGGACCTTTATTAAAGATTTCATCAAATTTTAAAAATTATGTTGAGAGATAATGATGAAATGATTAATAAGAATATGTCATCTTCCATATTAAGCAACATAGCCGATATAGTGGAATCAGCTGATGTGCATCAGCAGACTTTAAGGACCACTGGTAGGAAGATATTGTTATACTTAGCTGGTATAGATGAATATAAGCGAGAGGAAGAATAAGCGAGAATAAGTATGGCGGTCAAGATTAAAGCATTTGTAAACAAATAGGTACATATTTATCTTATCGAAACGAAAATCTTGTATTAGATGCATCAATTACTTTCCTCAATCCAGTTGCACAAGATATATAACTTATATTACAGGAAAGATAAGTAAAGGCTGAATGTAATAAAATATAATTTATATTAAAATTCAGCAGAGGTTTGCTCAAGGACAAACATGCTTGGTACATCAACCTAGACTCTCTAACCTAGCAATTTCCCCGGGGTAGAAGGAAAGTCAATTGGGATGCCGGGAAGACTCATAACTATAACTCTAACCTTAGCAGTTCCTAATCCCTTAGGAAGGTGGACAAGAGAAGTGCTAGAGTTAGAGTAATGTGAGAAGAGAATATTAGGCATTGTTCAAATAACTTGTATTTGAACAACTGAGTGCTAAGCACTCGGCCAAGAGTGATGACAATTCATTGCACAATTGACAGCCCTTATAATATAGTATAAGTCTGCTGATATGAATGCAGTATGGATTATTATGCTCTAGTTCTTCATCAGACATCTTCAAGTTTGATCAGTCTTCAACGACAAACATGATGCTTGGTCTCTAGTTGTGGATTTGAAGTATAGCAACTGAAGAGACTGAGTCTTTTAAAGGAAGAGAGAACTCAAATCAAGAACAAAGTTCTTGATCAAGCAGAGCTTCTTCGCCTTAGGAATTTCAAATTTCTCTCTCACAAAGTGTTTGTTCTTACACTTATGTTTTCTCACTCTAAGTGGTGTTGCAGATTGGAAGCACACAGATCTTGTTCAACCACCACCAACCATAACCTTTTTGAATGAGGGATGAGAGACTTCTTTTATAGGCTGGAGAAGATGAAAGAGTCGTTGGAGCTTGGATGAGTTTTTGCCCGTTAGAGATCTGACTCATCAATGTATCGAGTACATTGTATTAATTGGGCAAAGACCTTCCGTTTAAGCTTTGTCTTGAAGTCCGTCCAAAGAATACATGCTTGATGAAAAAGATTTGACGAGCAGGCTTGGGATGTAGCGCACTGTGTTTGGCATTTTATGGAATGTAGCCTTGACTGGGACCAATACACGGAAGAGGAAATGTCTTCTGAATAATAGTGAAAGCACAGACATCGATGCAAATCTTAAGCTGTTACGAAGATCTTGTAACGGATTTATTTTTTAATTGTAGCTTTGAGCAACGACCGATGATCCTCTTGTGAATAATCAGCTTCTTTGCAGTTTTCTGATGAAGAGCATGGCTGATACTTGGATCAGCCGATGTAAGACTGCTGTGGTAAAGAATGCTGATGAGACATGGCTGGTAGAGATGTCTGCTGGTGAGACATTGCTAGTATACATGTCTGCTGGCGCTAGTTGTAATACCCTAGCTCTCCTAATGTGTTATTTGCATAAGTATATGTTCTATTAGCATGAGCAGAAATGCATGTTAGAAATATGAACTATGGTTGTGTAGTTTGTTGAGAATTTTAGCCTTATATACTTGTGATATATGCCTAAGTACTAATTGGGTTGGTTTTGATTATGTAAAATGACTTTGTATTTAATTTGTAACACACTGGATACAGAGTGATCGCCTTGGCATGGGCCAGAGCAATTGCCCTGTAGACAGAAAGTTGGTATTTGTGAACGGTGTTAGGTCCAAGGTTGCTCTATATAGGCTAGAAGGGGGTTGAATAGCCTATGTCCAATTTTTGAAATTGATTCAAAAATCTTACTTCACTAGGGTTTTAAAAATTTGCGGCGGAAGACTTGTAAAGCACAGACAAGTTGAGAATGGCGATCTTCACGAGTCAAGATCGCGGCTTAACTGACTTGGAAATCGGAAATCTAAAGCAACACAATCAATTCACAATCACACACAAATAGACAGAATATTTAATATGGTTCACACTTATGAATAAGTGCTACGTCCACAACCAAAGTGGTCAACTTTGGATTTGAAAATCGTGTACTAAGTTTTTCCACTAGATATTTTACAAACTAAATCTTCTAATGGATAGTGTACAAAAATTTTGTTGACCAAGTGTTTGTGTGGGAGAATTGATATCAATAAGATACAATTCTCGTGAGCTATGAAAAGCTAGGTGTTGCAATCAATGAAGAGCTTTTAATGGACTAGAAGTCTAAGTATGAAGCTCTTCAATGTATGTATACGAATAGGACGTTTAAGCTTTAATGCACTTGAAGAAGATGAAGAAGATTCGAGTTGTAGTTGTTGAAGCGATAAATGCTGCCATGAAGTCTCCTTTTATATGCGGGGGGACCTTGGAGCCGTTGGAGATCTTCATGAGTTGCTCAATTTGAATTTAAGAGCATTCAATGCTCTAATGGTGTTGTTACTCGATAGGCGGTTTCGCAAGTTCTGTCTCCGACACTTTGCCAAAAATAGGTAGACTGTGTTTGCGGAATGTCCTTTTTCGAGTTGTATGCCAAGAATGGAAACCTTCATTGAATGCGTTTTGCGGGTTAACGTTGCATCGAAGTCAATGAAAGCTTCAAATCGAGACATGTCTTCGGTTCTATATCGGACGATCTTGGGGTCTTCAACTTAGCCGATGAGGCTTGGCTTAGATGAACTTGTCCGATATCTTGAAGGACTCTGGCGATGCACACTTCGGCAGATGTATAGAGGATAGCCGATATCCTTAGGCTATCTTCTTCAAGGCAATTTACAATTAGCAACCCTAAGCTATTCAAGCTATGCCTAAGTACAAGTTGCCACACTAAGACACGCAGCCCATTAGTCACCTTGTCTTAGACTTAGGTTATGGATTCAAGCAAATCTAGGCTAAAATACAACAATCTCCTCCTATTTGCTTGAGTCCATGACCCTACGAATACAATATCGAGACCATGTTCAAGTCTAGTAATAACATGCTTGTAAGATTGATATATTAAATAAGCATGCCCTAGATGAACTTACACAAAGGTCATTGTATTCAAGAATTACAAAGTGTTTACAAACAGGAAATTAAGCATCAGACACTAGTAATGAAGCTGAATTTAAAGACATGCAGATAGGCAGAATAGGCAATATAGGACATGTCTTTAAACCAGTGGTTTAAATTTCATGCAATCACATAATAAGCAGTTCATAATAAAACATGAAAGTTTTAAAACATAGACATTGTTAATTAAACAAGTTGTTTAATTACAAAGTTTAGCAAAAAGATTATACAAAATATTATCGGCCGGTTCGAGAGGATGACCTAGATGATGCACGACCTTTGCCTTTGCCTGATGAAGATTGCCCATAGCCTCTTGATGCCCATTTAGAGTCAACAGCAGCCTTAAGTCTTGCAATCTCTTCTTTTGCTGCTGCTAGCTCTTCTTTAGTATCTGCCAATTCAGAGGAGAGCTCTTTGTTCTTCTGCTTGAGCAGAGCATTATGCTCAATGAGCTTAGTCTGCTTATCATTGTTGAGTCTAGCTATCTCCTCCTTCATGGACGCAAGCGAGTTATCAATGAAGCCGAGGCGATCCTCAGTAGTTTTGTGCTCCTTGCGATAGAAAGCCAAGTGCTTGGATGTGAGAGTGCGTGTCGCTCGAACGGAGGAGTGAACAGAGCGATTTGCATAGCGTTGAGACTGAAGCACAAGCTTGTAGCCAGCTTCAACCATGTCGACGATCTGCATCATTTTTGTTGAGAGGTTGTCCCAGTTGGTTTTGAAGATGGCAGAGGTCGCGGAGGAAGATGCTGAGATCCGGCTAGAGCGATCGGGCGAGAGATGGAGCGTGGCGGGCATCAAAGGCGGCCTTGGCACCTTTAGAAATTTCCATAACTTGGGTCATGCGATCGGCTGGACATGGGTGATGTGAGGCGTCTGCGAATAGGTGCGGGGCCTTGGTCGTCAACAGAGATGACCTCAAAATCTTTCAAAAATTTATGGATAGCCTCGGCGGGATAAGTATCAGAAGAGTCAGGATGACTCGCTGGAGGAGAGGATGGACCTGCTGAGGGGGAAGGATGGCTGGCAGCTTGGGTAGGTGAGGGTGGAGGATGGCTGGTGTAGGACAGGGATTGGCTGGAGGAGGATGGAGAATGGCTGGAGGAGGAAATGGTAATATAGCTGGTAGAGGGTGAAGGTTGGCTAGGGAAAATGCGAGGAACAGGGAATAGCCTTTCTATGTAGATGACATAGGAAAGGGGGTGAATGAAAAAGGGAGGAGGAGAAAAGAAAGGTGAAAGGCTAGGAGAATGGAATAGAATGGGGATGAGAGGGTTAAAGCCTAGGAGAGTGGTGACTACATCAAGGAAGTTATAGACCACAGGCTGAAGAAGGATGGAAGGATAGCAGATAAGGGTGAAGACTGGTGGTTTAGGCAGAGATAGGAAAGGGGAGATGTCCGATTCTGTGGGGAGAGGAAGGCCTAGGTCCTTGTGAATTGTAACCCATTGGTTGAAGATCAGAAGATCTTGAACCCGAGTTATGAGAGAAAAGAGTTGGGACCGGGCGGGAGGAAGGGGGTCATAAAATGCACCCCACTTAAAGATAATTTCACTGCGGACATAGGGGCAGGAAATCTCTTGGGGTAGTCAAGGGAAGAAAGGTAGGGGTCGAATCGCGGGGTTGGGTTTAGGCTGCGTCTCGAGGACAGCGAGATCCGCACCTCGGGGTGTAGGTGGCTATATGGGTTGGTTTTGAGGCATTTGGGGGTAGGCAGGTCAGAAGAGGGAGAGATAGAGCGTTTGGAGGATGGTGGTTGAGAGGTGGTGGCAGGTGAGATAGATGGTTCTTGTGTGGGGGTTGTTTGGATGGGAGCAGAGTGAGGAGGTGAGGAAGTAGGTGAAGTGGTAGTGGTAGTAGGCAGAGGTGGTGAAGGTGGAGGAGAAATGGTTTCATCGGCAGTTCCCATAAAATGTACCTTCTTCTTTGCACTCCTTTTAAAACGTCTGCCATGTTTAGATTTGGTAGGAGTAGAGGAGGCAGAAGTTGGTGATTGAGATGTTGTGGTGGGAACTGCTGGTGGGGGAACAGCCGATGGAGAAACGGCTGGTGTGGAAACAGCCGGTGTAGACACGGCTGGTGTGGAGGAAGAGGTGGATGAGACCTTAGGAAGGCCAAATGATTCGTCTGTGGGTAGGAGGGTTTGTTTAGTCTTGGGTTTGGAGGATTGGGAGGTAGTTTTAGAGGATTTGGAGAGGTCAGCTAGTTTGAAGGTTGATGTGTCCTTCTCAACAGCTGCCTTTGAGCGGGCAGGTTTCCTGGATTGTTTGAGTTTTGGAGTGAGAGAGGGAGAGTGTTTGGGCTTTTGGATGGAGGCTCGGCGGGCTCATAGGGATCATGGTCCGTCTGCGAGGTCAAAGTGCTCAGCGGCTCGGCCCAATAGGTGTAGGCTCCTCCTCCTCGGCGAGTAACCCGGCGGTGTAGGAGACCTTCCTCTTACCCTTGCTTGCTTGGGTAGAGGGCCACCAGCGTGCGGCAGCCAGGAACGGCAGCGGCACCCGAGCGTGCAGCGGCGGCAGCAGCGGCCCGGCCGCGTTGGTTGTCCTTTGGCCATATCATCCCGATAGCGGGTGATGTTGTTGACCGTGAAGACGTAGGTGTTAGACACCTTGATGAGGTCGTCATTAACGACTAGCTCATCAATCTCCTCATAACGCCGGAGGATAACATTAATAACCCTTACGAAGGGCCTCTTCATGGAAGGGTGAGCTTGGACTTCAAAGAACACTGGGATAGCATTGAGAAGATGATCTTGGCCCGGTTGAGTTGCTTGCGAAGGACCACGGCTTTGGTCCACATCACTGGCGGGAGGTGAAGATGTCCTCGAGCCATTTTTGAATAAAATGCTCTTGTCGAGCAGATGGCCGATATGATAGGGGTTTTTGGGAAGAGGTTCTGGACATCTCGGAAAACCTCTCGGTTGGGCGCACCCTCATCATCTCCCAAGCAAGCGCCGATTCGGCATCGGTCAAGTCCGCTTTGCCTTCAACAGCGGTCCAAGGATTTCTCCAATATCCTTATAGGTCAACTTGATGTAGTGGCCTCGATGTAGCCCTTGATGTAGCTTAAGTTGATGGCTCGTGGCATTAGCCGGAGGAGGAGCGGGATCATCCTTGTGTAAAACTCCTCGGCTAGAGAATTCCGTAGTGGGTGTCGTTGAGTTGGAACAGGGAAGAAGTCCACATTCACCAAATCTTTGAGCGTGGCATCACCGAGATGTGCCGATGATGGAATCTCGGTCTATTGTCATCCCGGATGATAACTTGACCAGGAAGGATCCTTATAGGGAGTTCAGCGGCCTTTGCACCCTAGTTGGCTTAGCGAGGCGGATGATGAAGTAGTGGCGCGGCCTTTGAGGATTTAGATTTTCCCTACATAATCGGCGAGATGTGAGAACAAAGATATATAGAAATCGGCAGATATGCAAGAAACAAGAGATAATCATGCAATCAGCAGATATTAACACAAACAGGTACTGTTCATATCAAAACCCAAAATATAGACAAATTGAAACATAATATAAGAACAGTTCATCATCGGGTTTTGAAATATCTACGAGTTTGTCATTTCAAGCAAACAACCGATATAAACGAAAACATAGTATCACAGAATCTCTACAACACATTTTACACCAAAGAAGCATGATTCAAGCAACAATCGCAAGATAGCACAGTTCATCAATGGCGGACAGTTTTAAAAACTCAAATTAGGTCAAAACAAGACCGTAAAACGGATTTAAATGAATCAAGAAGGTGTAGAAATCCTTACCATTGATGATTTTAAGTTTAGAAACTTGAGATTTTGGAGTTTTGAGAAGATTTGAGCCGGATTACGATTGGAAGCTTGAAAGGTTTTTGAAAGTTTAAAATGGCGGTTGTTGAGAACGTGAAGAGTCACCGTACATTTTGCCCTTTTATACCTCGACAGCCAATAAATAGTATTTGATAAAATTTGAAATCCGCATTTATGACTTCTGAGTCTTACGTATGGCGCCCTTAAGTCCGCCTATTTTATCAAAGCGCCTATTTTATAGAAGACGCCGATATGAATATAGATACTTACTCAAGGTTGTCTATGTACTCAGAGTTGCGATCGGCGATCACGTAGGCGGTTTAATAACAGCGGTTTATAAAATAACTTAAGGAATTAGCTAGAAAGGTTAAGGATTGAGGTCAAGCATACCAAGCTCTCCTCTTAAATATGCAAACCTGGTTGAATCAAGTGGTTTTGTGAAGATGTCGCTACCCGATTCTCGTAGGCACATATTGCATGCTAATGTTACCTTTTTCAACATGGTCTTTAAGAAAGTGATATCTCACATCAATGTGCTTTGTTTTGGAGTGCATGACAGATTTTGAGCGAGATTGCCGATGTGTTGTCGCACATTATAGGACAATCATCGCTTTGATCTCATAGTCAACTAGTTCCGTTTGATCCACAGCAATTGTGAGCAGCGGCTACGGCTATGTATACTTCGATTGTTGAAGTTGAAACAGAGGTTTGCTTCTTCTGGCCCATGAGACAAGTCTATTCCTAAGAATTGACATGTCCCACTTGTGCTTTTCTGTCAACTTTACATGCAGCAAAATCAGCATCGAATAGCCTATAAGATTAAAAGATGAATCTCTAGGATACCGATTCCCAAATTGGGAGTATCTATCGATATCGATGATTCTTTTGACCGCTTGTAGGTGAGACTCCTTTGGATCAGCTTGAAACCTAGCACAAACACAAACAAGAAACATGATATCGGGCCTACTAGCGTTAAGTATAAAAGTGAACCAATCATGCCTCGTAGAGAGTCATGTCCACTTTCTTGCCCTTCTCATCTTTGTCAAGATGGCGTTAGTAGCCATAGGAGTCTTGAAGCCGTTTGCATTCTCAAGACCAAATTTCTTGATAACATCCTTTGCATATTTGGCTTGATTGATGAAGATACCATTTGAACTTTGTTGAATTTGAAGACCAAGGAAAAAGTTGAGCTCTCCCATCATGCTCATCTCAAATTTACTCGCATAAGCTTTTCAAACCTTTTGCAAAGATTTTCATTAGTGGAACCAAAGATAATATCATCAACATAAATTTGAACAAGTAAGGAATGACCTTTATGTTTCATAATGAAAAGAGTAGTGTCAATTTGACCTCTTACAAAGCCTTGAGATATCAAGAACTTTGAAAGGGTCTCATACCGAGCTCTTGGAGCTTGTTTGAGTCCATAAAGGGCTTTCCTCGGCTTGTAGACATCTTCTCTTCTTGAGCATCAATGAATCCAGGAGGTTGCTCTACATAGACTTCTTCTTGAAGTTCTCCATTTAGAAAAGCACTCTTTACATCCATTTGATAAACTTTGAAGTCTTTGTAAGAGGCATAGGCCAAGAATAATCGATAGCCTCTAATCTTGCAACAGAGCAAATGTCTCATCATAGTCAATACCCTCCTCCTGTCTATATCCTTGGGCTACCGGCCTTGCCTTGTTTCTTGTAATATTGCCGTTTTCATCCATTTTGTTTCGAAAACCCACTTTGTGCCAATAGCGCTTGTCCTTTAGGCCTAGGGACCGGTGACCGGACTTGGCATCTGTCAAATTGGTTTAGCTCTTCTTGCATAGCTTCCACCGACTTGGATCTTCCGAGCTTCATCAATCTTTTGGGTTCAATGTTAGATACAAATGCGGTAGAATACATGCATTCATTCCTTGAAGCTTGTCTAGTTTGAACACCGGCATTAAGATCTCCAATGATTTGAGTGATAGGATGATCTTTTACTTCCCTAACTTGCAGTTGAACTTGTCCTATTGCATCGGCAGAGTTGGATTCTTGAGAGTAGAAGTGGTGAAGCTTGGTTTTCTAAAGGGTAGGTTAATTCCAAGGTAGGTTGTATGACTTCGGTGTGGAAGGCAAAGGGGATTCGGGTTTTGAGTGTTCATTTGTTGGTTCGTTTGAGGATTCTAACAGTTGACTCTTGGAAGATCTTGTGAAGAAGGAGGATCGCAGATCGGGACTTGGTGCATTACTGCCTCATATTCATCGAATCATTAGTAACCTTAGGAGCCAAATGTGGCCCAATGAAATCAAATTCATCAAAAGAAACATGCAGATTCAACAACTCTAAGTGAAGTTTTATTGTAAACTCGTATGCTTTTGAAAACTTGGCATATCCTTAAAAATTCCTTCATCACTTTTGGATTCAAACTTACCTCTATGTTCTCTACCATTGTAAAGAACATAGCATTTACAACCAAATATTTTAAAGAATCCAATGTTGGGAGCTCGCCTCTCCATATTTCATATGGAGTTTTGTTATGAAATTTGTTTATGATGGACTGTTTTGTGTGAAGCGGCGGTGTTCACGGCTACGCCCGAAATACATAGGCGGTTTGGCTTCAAGAATCATTGTCTTTCTGCTTCAATGAGAGTTCGTTCTTCCTTTCAAAGAACTCCATTTTGTTGAGGTGTGCCAACCGCAGAGAAATTGTGACCAATTCCATGGTCATCACAATATTTGGCAACACCATTGTTCTTGAACTCGTTCCATTGTCCGATCGACATCGAGATATCATCAAGCTTCGAGTGCGTAGTCTTCGAAGAGTTCAAGAATGATGTCATATGCTTCATCTTTGGAGGACATCATCTCTACCCAAGTAAATCTTGAGTAATCATCAACTACCACAAGAGTATACTTGCGCCACCAAGACTTGTAGTAGTTACAGTCCAAACAAATCCATGTGCGAGCCGTAGAGGTCGGTTGTTGATAGGCAAGGCTTGCTTTTGAAAGAAGATTTGTGTAGTTTGCCTAGTTGACATGCTCTGCGAGACTGTGTGATTCAGTGATATTTTAGGCAAACCAACAACTAGATTGTCTTTTGATAGCTTCTCCAGGTATTTGAAATTGAGATGACTAAGCCTTTTATGCCACAACAGTTGTCGGTTGATGACCTAGCAACCAAGCATAGATTTGATTTTCTTCCAACGGATTTAGGTCAACAAAGCATAGACATTCCTTTTTCGAACCGTCGGGATAGTTGAACATGTCTCATTGTCCTTTATGAGACATTGACTAGAGGAAAGCGACAGTTAGACCTTTATCACGAAATTGTGATATGCTCAGCGAGTTGTGCTTTAAACCTTCAACTAGAGAGACTTTGTTGATAGAGAGATTGCCTCGATTATACTTCCATAACCAATGGTCTTCCCTTTTGAGTTGTCTCCAAATATGACCGAGGGACCCTTTGCTTCAACAATGCTTGAGAGAAGATTTGGATCACCGGTCATATGCTTTGAGCATCCACTGTCTAGATACCATAGATCTTTCTCTTCTTCATTGACCATAAAGCATTCTGAAATATAGACATTTAAGAATATGGTCCCCTTTTATTTTTGGGTCCTCAAGGTTAGCAACCTTTTGGGATCCACACTGTTTAACCTTTGGAGGAGTAAATCCTCTAGATTTAGGTGTGAATCTCGAAGGCATTCATGAATCTCATGACCATGGCATTTGCGAAAGAGCATTTGTGAAATCCTTCAACATGAGTAATGATTTCTTTTTGAGGCTTCTATTATCGCCAGTCTTTGGAATGACCTTTTCGATAATTGGCCTATAGGACTTAGGGCGATAATGCCTTTTCTTGTTGATGTTAGGTTTACCATAGGTAGACCTCTTATCAAAAGATTTTGTATTTACAGACACATGTCCTTTAAGCTTTTTATCGGCAGAATTCACTTCTTTTACCCTTTTATAGGCGTGTTGGGATCAGCGGTCTTGCCTTTGACAAATTTAATAGGTTTGAGCCGAGAATTCCTAGACTTGCTATTAGTCATCCCTGTTTTCTTAGGGTGACTAATGGCGGGTTTTAGTTGCTCGAGACTCCTATTAGCGAGTCATTCGCGATTGCTTCCTTTTGGACTTGTCTTTTGTGTTCTTGGGATAAACAAAAGGAACTTTGTTAAAGCCAAGTCCTTGCCTTTTGGGAGGCTGCTGGTCATAAGAAACTTTACGACCAATTCTTCAAAGAATCACTTCGATGTCTCATCCTTTTGAAAACTAGAAGAACTACCTACTTTGAACTCACTTTGGAAACCAATACCGCTTTGTCATCTAAAGTTTTCGGTTTGAGAGAATGGTATCAAAGTTTCCTTTAGAGTTATTCCAAGTATTGACAACCTTTTGAAGGTCATCTTTCTCAGAATTTATCTTCTTGATGTGTTCAAGTAGGAAGTCCACTTTTTCAGTCAAAGCTTTGTTCTCTTTTTGCAATTTGATACTTTCACTTTGTCTATCAAGATCTTTGATCTTAGACATCAAGGTTGATTTCTCGAGACGACTAGTTCATGCTTCTTGGCTAATTTCACATAGGCGGCTTTGAATTTTGAAAATTCTTCCAAAGCATGTCTTTGTTTGCTTTGATGAGCTCTCCCTTTGAAGGTTCATTAAGCTCATCATCATCATCTTGTCATCTTGTTGAAATGGTAGTGACCTCACGAATCATGTGGTGACTCCTGGCCATAAGGCATATGTTGGCTTCTTCGGAAAGTCACAAGAGTCATCCTCATCGGTGTCGTGTCACACCATGTAGGCATTGCTTTCATCAATGTCTTCACCACCATCCCTTTTTGTTTTTGAAATTTAGTTTCGGGACGTTTCTTATAAAATTCATATTTTGGCTTTGGACATTTAGAGGCAAAATGGCCTGGTTTCCTATAGTTAAAACAAACTAGCTCATTATCCTTTTGATGGTGGCGATTTATAAGGAGCGAGAATTTTTGGTTGAGCGATTGTTTTATAAGGAACGGCGGTTTATGAGAGGCGCCTATGTGATGATGGTTTATTAAACCTTTTGAAACGTTGATATTTCTTTACAAACATAGCAAAGGCTTCGTCGGAAAGAATATCATCATCTTCTTGGATGTAGAAGGTGTTTCATCGGGTTTTGAACAGAAGGTTCGAAGACATGGTGGTAAGGACAAGTTTTAAAACTCTTTTCCATTTCTTGAGCTTGTTGGATTTCAAGCTCATAAACCGAAAGACTAGCATAAAGGTTTCTAAGAGTCAATTTGTTTAAATCTTTTGACTCTTTCATGGCGATGATTTTAACATGCCATAAACGCCTAGTGCATTTAGAAATCTCATGTTTATTTCTTTCTTTTCATACTTCTTTCCTAAGGAATAGCAAGAGTTGACTACCTCATAGAATCTGTCATAGGCACTTCGCAGAGACTCTTTGGGATCCTTTTTGAAGGAGTCAAACTTCTGGATGCAGGTATATAATTTGTTGTTCTTTGTCTCACCATCACCTTCAAGATATTCAAGGATGGCTTCCCACATCTCCTTTCTTTGTGTCCAGGTTGATAATCTGGCGATAAGTGCTTATATCAACACAGTGGTAATGATGTTGATGGCCTTTCCATCGAGCATCATTCTTTCGTCTTCATCATCCCACTCTTCTTCGGCTTTGGTACTTCGGGTGCGGCGGTTGGATCTACCGCGGCCAGTGTATTAGGCTTCATTGGAATTCTGGGTCCATCTGTGACACATTTCCACAAACGTTTATCAATTGAATTCATATGTCTTTTGACTTTATCTTTCCAGATGTCAAAGTGAACTTCATCCAAGACAGGACAATGGTTCACGTTTGAAGTTTCCAACATTTGGTGAGCAGCCATGATCTTTAATCTCTCAAGAGGTTAATCTCGGAAAAACAAGTTTTCAAAGAGTTAAGCTTTGATACCAATTGTTAGGTCCAAGGTTGCTCTATATAGGCTAGAAGGGGGGGTTGAATAGCCTATGTCCAATTTTTGAAATTGATTCAAAAATCTTACTTCACTAGGGTTTTAAAAATTTGCAGGCGGAAGACTTGTAAAGCACGGGACAAGTTGAGAATAGGCGATCTTCACAGTCAAGATCGGCGGTTCTTAACGACTTGGAAATGGAAATTTAAAGCAACACAATCAATTCACAATCACACACAAATAGACGAATATTTAATATGGTTCACACTTATGAATAAGTGCTACGTCCACAACCAAAGTGGTCAACTTTGGATTTGAAAATCGTGTACTAAGTTTTTCCACTAGATATTTTACAAACTAAATCTTCTAATGGATAGTGTACAAAAATTTTGTTGACCAAGTGTTTGTGTGGGAGAATTGATATCAATAAGATACAATTCTCGTGAGCTATGAAAAGCTAGGTGTTGCAATCAATGAAGAGCTTTTAATGGACTAGAAGTCTAAGTATGAAGCTCTTCAATGTATGTATACAGATAGGACGTTTAAGCTTTAATGCACTTGAAGAAGATGAAGAAGATTCAGAGTTGTAGTTGTTGAAGCAGTATAAATGCTGCCATGAAGTCTCCTTTTATATGCAGGGGGGACCTTGGAGCCGTTGGAGATCTTCATGAGTTGCTCAATTTGAATTTAAGAGCATTCAATGCTCTAATGGTGTTGTTAAGCACTGATAGGCGGTTCTGCAAGTTACAGTCTGTCTCCTGACACTTTGCCAAAAATAGGTAGACTGTGTTTGCAGGCAGAATGTCCTTTTCTGAGTTGTATGCCAAGAATGGAAACCTTCATTGAATGCGTTTTGCAGGTTAACGTTGCATCGAAGTCAATGAAAGCTTCAAATCAGGACATGTCTTCGGCAGTTCTATATCGGACGATCTTGGGGTCTTCAACTTAGCTGATGAGGCTTGGCTTAGATGAACTTGTCCGATATCTTGAAGGACTCTGCTGATGCACACTTCGGCAGATGTATAGAGGATAGCCGATATCCTTACAGGCTATCTTCTTCAAGGCAATTTACAATTAGCAACCCTAAGCTATTCAAGCTATGCCTAAGTACAAGTTGCCACACTAACAGACACGCAGGCCCATTAGTCACCTTGTCTTAGACTTAGGTTATGGATTCAAGCAAATCTAGGCTAAAATACAACAACTGGGTACAAAGCGATTGCTTTGGCTTGTAGCTAAGTGATCGCTCTGTGGACAGAATGTTGGCTTTCGAGATTTGAGGACAAAGCGATCGCCTTGGTTAATAACAAAGCGATCGCCTTGTAGACAGTAGGGTAAAGTGATCGCTTTGTATGGCGATAGGGCGATCGCCCTGTTAGCAGAAATGTTGTGCTTGTTATTTTATTATTTTTAACATGTTAGACTTTTGGTTTAAGGGGAGACACGTCTTGGGAGAGTTAGTCAGCCCTTCTCCCACCTCTTGAGACCTTGAGTGAGAGATACAATACTCCCACTTCATCCTTGATCATCCAAGAAAACAAGATAGAGTTTGTAGGTGAGAAATATAGTGAGATTGCTGTGTGTTTTATATCTCCTCAAAATCTAGCCATCAAACCTTGCATGCAAGACCATAGTTGGGTTGCTAAAGACTAGGAGAACAATTTTGAAGGTTTTGATTCTTGTTTTAGTGGTTTTATTTGTGCAATTGAGGTAAGTTACTAAACCCCCTATTTATGCTTAAGAATTGTTACATGTATGAATGTTTGTAAACATGCATGACTTGTATTGTTGTTAGATTCATGTGTAAGGGTCGTGTTGATGAGAATTACATGTTATTATGTTAAAGACTTGGTTTAGTTGGTTTAAATTGTGTAGAGATTGATAATCACCAAGGTAGTGAACTAAAGAACATGTTAGAGACTTTAAATGGTGAAGATTGCATATAGCAATTATACCCAAATTTATGAACTTTAAGGAAAGACACCAAAAGTAGATTTTTGGGAAGATTATAATTCTCTGAATCACTAGTTAAATTACTACAAAAATTAGAGTTCAATTGGTATGGATTTCGGCCCTCCGAGTATTTGATACTGGTATGTTAGAGACTTGTAAATTTAGCTCTAAGGTTGTGTTTTAAGACTTTGAACAACATATTTGATGATTATATGTTGTAGAATAATATAATCTACGTGGTATTTGTCAACTTCACTCTTTTTGAACTTGACGGTTATTTGCATAAGTTGAGTAAGGTTACCTACTTGTGTGTTGTGTACGTCCAGCTGGCGTCGTCGTTGTTCATGTCATGGTGGGACGACCTATCGTCTTCACAAATCAAAGTTTGTGATCGCTATAAGTCGCCGTACCGGAGTTCACACAGCCTCTTCTGTTGGCCACAGTTGAGAAGTAGCCCCACTGTTGTAGCAATACGCATGACTTTGGCTTGCTAGTTGAACCTGATGGGATTAGTCGGGGACGTCGATACTATGTACACGGGTATCGAGGCACTATTAGTTATTTGTGTATTGCAGGAGCTACACAAGGTTGAAGAAAGAGATATGATATCCTTCTATAACATGGTTTATTTATGAGCACCTATGTGTTAATCAAAGTGCTATGTGAGTTGAATGATTTGTATATCAAGTATGATGATATATGTTCAATTGTGGTATATAAATGTAAATGCCATGTTATGTTTATTGCTTGAGCATCATGCCATGCCATGTAGTTGCATTTAGTAACTTACTGTGTCATTATGACTCACCCCGTTATGTGTTTAATTGTTTTCCTTAGATCTGACCCGGCCCGGAAGTTCACGGTGAGGTCGAGTAGGGTTCGCGCTAGCTTGCAAGTCGCTGCGTTGGTGGCTCAAGAATCTATTTCCTAGATAGTTGTTTTCTTTTGGTAAGGACGAATGGTTGTGAAGTTATGTAAACTTTACTAAGGGTAGTATTTTGGTGATGAATTGTATATTCTTTTGGTAGCCGACATACGTATGTTGTGCTCTTGTATAGTTTTATTGTTAAAATAGTTTCTTTCTCGAGCAAGTTGTAACTTGTGGTTTATGTTATTATTCCGGCATGTTGTGCCCGAGGTTGTTGTTGTGTTAGTTGTTAGGTTCCGGCTGTAGTTTCGCTGAAGACATGTCTGTTTTAAATCAGGTTATCAGTTGTGTTTTGTCGTAAGTACGGGTGGTTACGCCACGTGCTTTTCTTGTTATGTTGTATTGTTTTGGCGACCCGACCTTGGGATTTCGTATAGAGATCCGGGTCGGGGCGTCACAGTTGGTATCAGAGCTTATGTTAGCTATTCGCCAGGATAGGTTCCATGGCCTAGGTGGGTATGGTGTTATTGTTAAGATCTTAACGTCGAGTGTTGTGTGTAGGTTAATATGGTGGAAATTAAGCACGAAGCGAGTACTATTAAGGTCGGTATGAGTGCAGGTGGAAATGAGGAAGGAGATGAGAATGTTAATACTCAGCGTAATGTTCCTCCTGAATCGAGCGCGAACAATCAGAATGAAGTTCTCTATGATGTGTATCAAAGACTATCACAGATGATAACCGAGATAGCACCACGAGTTATTGTAGGGGCAGGACCTTAGCGGGAGGGTAGAGGACCGCAACCAGAGGCTAGAGTACGACAGTTAGATATTACAGCACCACAACCTAATATTAGAGTACCACCACAGAGAATAAGACATGAAAACAATACTACTATCCTTGAGAAGTTCTTGAAGATGAAACCCCAAAGTTTCGAGGGAGAACCTGATGCTACTAAGGCTGAACTATGGATTAAACACATTATCAAGGTATTTACTGCTCTCGGTTGTACCGATGATGAAAAAGTTTTCATAGCTGTGTTCATGTTAGAAGGAGCTGCGGAACATTGGTGGCAGATGTTGCAGGAGAACTGGGAACGACAGAGGATACCTCATGTGTGGGTGAATTTCTTGAAGGAATTCAAGGAACAGTTCATTCTAACAGTGGTTCGAGAAAAGAGACAGATGTAATTCATTACTTTGGAACAAGGTAGTATGACCGTGGCTCAGTACTCAAACAAGTTCTCAGAATTGGCGCATTATTGTAGTCACTTAAACCCTATTGAAGCGAGGAAGGCACAAAGGTTTGTTAAAGGTTTGAGGACTGAATATCAAGAACAATTACTTGAGGATTGTGCACCTGGAGTAGAAAGTGACATTGAGGAACATAAAAGAAGAGGAAACATGAGTAACTCTCAACAATCGTCGCAATATCATGGACAAGGACAGGATTTTGATATCAGGGACATCTTTAATAGCAATAACAACCACAGGTGAAATCAAAATAAGTCACAGTTTGAGGGGCAACCAAGACAACAACCTGGTGGACAAAGTAAAAACATCACTTATACTCAAGGATAGCGAAGTGATTCATTGGTGTGTAGTTATTGTTCAAAGTATGGGCATTCAGAAGTTAATTGTGGGAGCAAACTGGGAATCAAGCCTGGACAATGTTACTGTTGTAGAGAGACCGGTCACTTAAAGTGGAATTGTCCCAAGCTGAGGGGTAGTCAATCCGGGAGTGTCAATCGACAAACGAGTGGGATGGAGAGAAATAGTGATGGTAGACCTAAGGTGCAGGGTCGTGTGTTTGCGCTTGATCAGCGCGGAGTGTCGGAGTCTACGTCGGCATTAGGAGGTATTCTAGCTATATTTGTATGAGTACACGTATTAAGGTAGCTCATGTTCATGCTTTCACATGTTGCATTGGGTGATTGGAAATTAGTGTAATATGTTTCCTAAGTTTTATCTTGTGATTAAAGGAGATAGCCCGATAAGAGATTGAATTGTTGTTATTGATATAATAAGCTTGTGATAGACCAATATGTGATCACATATTGCATGGTAAGTGTGTCTTACCTTTGCATGGCTTGAAAGTGTAACAAGTTGTGATATACGAGTTAGTAACTGTAACGCCCCGACCCGGATCTCTATACGAAATTTCAAGGTCGGGTCGCCATTACAGCAACAAGACACAATCAAATAGGAAAAGCAAGTGGCGTAACCACCCGTACTTACGACAAAACACAACTGATAACCTGATTAACACAAGTATGAACAATCTTCGGTGATAACAAGGCCGAAAAACAATTAGTAACAACCACGAGTTTACAACTTGGGAAAGACAACTACTATAACAACATCGGCCACAACATGCCGGAACAAACATAACCACGAGCTACAACATGCTCGGTAGAGGAACCGTTTAAAAAACGAAATTATACAAGAGCACGACATACATATGTCGGCTACCAAAAGAATATTTGTTTACAACACAACAAATACTACCCAAGTAAAGTTTACATAACTTTACATATCCGTCGTCCTTACCAAAATGAAAATAACTATCAAGGAAGGAGACCCTCGAGCTACCAAACGCGAACAACCTGCACGCTAGTATGAACCCTTCTTAATCTCACCATGAACTTCCGGGTTGACTTGGATCTAAGGAAAATAAATAAACACATAACGGGGTGAGTCATAATGACACAGTAAGTTACTAATGCAACTACATGGCATGGCATGATGCTCAAGCAATAAACATAACATGGCATTAACATTTATATACCACAACAAAGCATATATCATCATACTTGATATACAATTCATTCAACTCACATAGCACTTCGGTTAACACATAAGTGCCTATAAATAAACCATGTTATAGAAGGATATCATATCTCTTTCTTCAACCTTGTGTAGCTCCTGCAATACACAAACAACCAAACGTGCCTCGATACCCGTGTATGTGGTATCGACGTCCCCGATCCCATCGAGTTCTACTAGCAAGCCAAAGTCATGCGTATTGCTATAATAGTGGGGCTACTTCTCAACTGTGGCTAACAGAAGAAGGGTGTGTGTACTCCAGTACGGCGACTTATAGCGATCACGAATCCCATTCATAAAGACTATAGGTCGTCCCACCATGACATTAACAACAACAACGCCAGCTGGACCTACACAACACACAAGTAGGTAACCTTACTCAACTTATGCAAATAACCGTCAAGTTCAAAAGTAGTGAACTTGACAAACATCATGTGGATTATATTTTTCTACAACATATAATCATCAAACATATTGTTCAAAGTCACAAAACACAACTTTAGAGCTACTTTACAAGTCTCTAACATACCAGTATCAAATACTCGGAGGACTGAAAAACCATATTAAATGGACTCTAATTTTTGTAGGAATTTAACTAGTGATTCGGAGAATTATAATCTTCCCAAAAATCCACTTTTGGTGTCAATTCATTAAGTTCATAAAATTGGGTATAATTGCTATGTGCAATTTTTACCATTTTAAGTCTCTAACATGTTCTTGAGTTCACTACTTTGGTGATTATCAATCTCAACACAATTTCAACCAACTAAACCATGTCTTTCACATATTAACATGTAATTCTTATCAACATAACCTTTCAACATGAATTCAACAACAATTCAAGTCATGCATGGTTACAAACATTCATACATGTAACAAATTCTAACATACATAGGGGGTTTAGTAACTTACCTCCAAAGTAGAAAATTAAACCAACAAATTCACAATAAAAGCTTGGTTATGGAGTCCCCTAGTCTCAAGCAATACTTTGGTGGTCTTGCATGGATGATCCAATGGTTGGATGGTAAGGGGTAGAACACACACACTAGTCTCACTTTAAATCTCCCACACAAACTCCCTAGGGTTTCAAGGAAGAAAATGAAGTGTATTGTGTCTCTCTCATGGTGAAGGGTGACTTAAATATGGTCAAAAGGTCAAGCCAAAGTACAACACTTTCAGCCAAGGGTCCAAGGGTCAAAAGCCAAAAATTACAAGTCAGTAATGTGTTGTCTGTACGCTTCGCACGGCCGTGTCATGTAAAGGCACATGGCCGTGCCAAACTTACTGGAATTCTTGCACGACCATGTCAACAAAGGCGTGTGGCCGTGCCAAACTTACTTGAATGTCTGGCCACTCTTGCACGGCCGTGCCAAACCTACTGGCCAATCCCACTTCCATTTATCTCTATTTCCTTGGTTCAATCACTTGGCCACTCTAGGTATGATTATACAACACTTATAACACATCTAACAAACACCATAACTCACAATGATCATCTCAACAATGCATTATAAGGTGTGTGATGCATTAACCAACAAATGCAACAAGAATTAAAACATGTTTAATCTAACATGATATTCAAGCAAACTTTAAACACATATACTAACATGTTAACATGCAACAAAATAAGCACATAGGTCATAAGTAAGCCTAGGGTATTATAGTAGCTATACGCTGTATGTCAACTATGTGGCTATGCCTATACATGATATTTATAATATACATGATATAGATTGTTAAAGTGTGCATGCCATGAAATGGTTATTGATAAGGGGGTATTTTACTCATTTATTGAATATTATTCGGGCTTAGATTTGCTAATTCTCGAGGTTTTTGTAATCTAATGTTTTGTTCTAGTGTTATTTTGAAGTTTCAGGGAATTTTGGAGACTTTTATGCAATTTGGAGGCTTTGGTACTGTTTTTCGAGACTTCAGGGGTCATAAAGTGCTTCGTACGGTGCCATCTCGATACTTGCCTGGAAGCTGTTATTGTAGGCAAACTCTGCTAAAGGTAAGTGTGAATCCCAACTTCCCTTAAAATCTACTGCACACGCACGTAGCATATCTTCGAGTACTTGAATTAACCTTTCTAATTGCCCATCCGATTGAGGGTGAAAAGCCGTGCTTAAGTTCATAAAATTGGGTATAATTGCTATGTGCAATTTTTACCATTTTAAGTCTCTAACATGTTCTTGAGTTCACTACTTTGGTGATTATCAATCTCTACACAATTTCAACCAACTAAACCATGTCTTTCACATATTAACATGTAATTCTTATCAACATAACCTTTCAACATGAATTCAACAACAATTCAAGTCATGCATGGTTACAAACATTCATACATGTAACAAATTCTAACATACATAGGGGGTTTAGTAACTTACCTCCAAAGTAGAAAATTAAACCAACAAATTCACAATCAAAGCTTGGTTATGGAGTCCCTTAGTCTCAAGCAATACTTTGGTGGTCTTGCATGGATGATCCAATGGTTGGATGGTAAGGGGTAGAACACACACACTAGTCTCACTTTAAATCTCCCACACAAACTCCCTAAGGTTTCAAGGAAGAAAATGAAGTGTATTGTGTCTCTCTTATGGTGAAGGGTGACTTAAATCTGGTCAAAAGGTCAAGCCAAAGTACAACACTTCCAGCCAAGGGTCCAATGGTCAAAAGCCAAAAATTACAAGTCAGTAATGTGCTGTCCGTACGCTTTGCATGACCGTGTCATGTAAAGGTACACGGCCGTGCCAAACTTACTGGAATTCTTACACGGCCGTGTTAACAAAGGCGCGCGGCCGTGCCAAACTTACTGGAATGTCTGGCCACTCTTGCACGGCCGTGTCAAACAAAAGAGCACGACCGTGTCACTCCCGCACGGCCGTGCCAAGAAAGGCTGCACGGCCGTGCCAAGAAAGGCTGCACGGCCGTGCCAAACCTACTGGCCAGTCCCACTTCCATTTATCTCTATTTCCTTGGTTCAATCACTTGGCCACTCTAGGTGTGATTACACAACACTTATAACACATCTAACAAACACCATAACTCACAATGATTATCTCAACAATGCATTATAAGGTGTGTGATGCATTAACCAACAAATGCAACAAGAATTAAAACATGTTTAATCTAACATGATATTCAAGCAAACTTTAAACACCCATACTAACATGTTAACATGCAACAAAATAAGCACATAGGTCATAAGTAAGCCTAGGGTATTATAGTAGCTATACGCTGTATGTCAACTATGTGGCTATGCCTATACATGATATTTATAATATACATGATATAGATTGTTAAAGTGTGCATGCCATGAAATGGTTATTGATAAGGGGGTATTTTACTCATTTATTGAATATTATTCGGGCTTAGATTTGGCTAATTCTCGAGGTTTTTGTAATCTAATGTTTTGTTCTAGTGTTATTTTGAAGTTTCAGGGAATTTTGGAGACTTTTATGCAATTTGGAGGCTTTGGTACTGTTTTTCGAGACTTCAGGGGTCTGTGAGGAAATTCCAAAACTTTGTGGAGCCGCGCCTTAGCGCCTTGCGCCTTAGCGCTGCGATGTAGTCTTTGTTTTCTAGAAAGTCTAGCGCTAGAGCGGCCGCCTTAGCGCCTAGCGCCTTAGCGCGACGCCGTTTGCTGTTTTGTTTAGTCTGAAGATTTAGACGTTAGTTTTCTTTTTTTTGGTAAGTTTTTTTTCCTGGTATTTTTAGGACTTATAGGTAGGTATAAATAGAGACTTGGAGATTAGGTTTAGGGGGTTAACAATTTTTAGAGCCGTCAATAGAAAATTAGACGAAGGAAGAACGAAGTTTGTAATTTTGGATTCAAGTATTGATTTCTTGACTCCTATTATTATTCTTCATCTTCTTCTCATGCTTAATCTTTTGAATCCTTTATTTATTATTATGAGTTTTGTTTATTTTATTATGAACTAAATTCATACAGCTGGGGTAAGGGGTAGCCAATTCATAAAAGAGTAATTTTGATCCGATTAGGGTAACATCAATTGCATGGTTGTGTGAGTTTTAATTCCTGTGCTTAATGCTTTGAAAGACTGGCCACCTTTTAATTGTTTTCAATCATGTGGATGAGACCGAGAGGAGATTCCATATGATGGATCGTAGGAATTAATACCATGGATCTAAATTCATGCTAGAGATAGATGAGTTGATACATGCAATTAGCCATAGATCGTCTCGAAAGCTAAGAGAATTTCATAAAACCTAATGCATTGTTTTCTAACTAAATCTACCTAGAGATACGTAGGTTGCTAGGAAATAATAGGATTGATATTGCTCGAGAGAGAATATTGATTAAATTAGGAAATTCCGTTGTCACACAATAGTAATTGATTGGAACCCGAAATCGTTGATTGTTACCCTGAAGTGAATTGGTGAACCTAAACCCTAGCGCTTTTCTCTCATTGAATTCTTTAAAACTGTTATCTACTTGCTTTCTTTAATTTAATTAGTTTAGTTAAATTCACAACAACTTTCTTTCACTCTCTAGATTAAAGTTTAGAATACCAAAGTCTGATTTTGTTCCAGTCCCTTGGGTACGACAACCACTCATATTTCCACTCTATTACTTGAGACTAGTACACTTGCTAGTAGTAGGTTTTGACCTCATCAAGTTTTTGGCGCCGTTGCCGGGGACTGCGTCTACAATTTCAAATTAGTTATTTTAACTTTAATCTAGTTGTTTCTTTATTTCCTGGTTTTACGTTTCGTTTGCTTGCCGTGCTTTCTTGCAGGAAATTAGTGTATGCACAACACTAGATCCAAAGGTAAAGAACTCGAAACGTTTGATCCGGAAATTGAAAGAACCCTTTGTGTCATTAAGCAAAATCAAAAACCAAGCATGGGTGACAACAATGCGAATAATGCAAATGCTGGAGCAGCACCACCAGCTGCTCGAACTCTGTTGGACTACACAGCTCCCAAGAAGGAAGGCAATGGATCATGCATTGCGGGGCCGACCATCACGGCAACTTTCGAGATCAAGTCTTCCACCATCCAGATGATCCAAAATTCAGTGCAATTCTATGGGTTACCAAGGGAAGATCCTAATGATCATTTGGATAATTTCATAGAGATCTGTGGCATGTTCAAGTATGATGGTATCTCCGAAGACGTCGTGAGACTTAAATTGTTTCCTTTCTCTCTGCGGGATGGAGCTAGGGTTTGGCTGAAGTCTCTTCAACCAGGTTCCATAACTACTTGGGATGAGATGGCTCAGAAATTCTTGATGAAGTACTTCCCACCATCAAAGACTATAAAAATGAGGAACGACATCTCGAATTTCTCTCAAATGGAAGGTGAATCACTCTACGAAGCTTGGGAAAGATACAAGGGACTCCTGAGAATGTGCCCACATCATGGCGTCCCACTTTGGAATCAAATTTCAACCTTCTACAATGCCTTAACTGTAAGCTGCCGTTCCATGATTGATGCTGCAGCAGGAGGAACATTCATGAAAAAGACTTCAGAGGACAGTTATGAGCTGCTTGAGGAGTTGGCAACCAATGGGCATAATTGGAATTCTGAACGGGGCCAATCCAAGAAGGTAGCTGGAATTCATGATGTGGATAGTTTGACTTTTCTGGCAGCCAAATTAGAAGCTTTGAGCACCAAGATTGACAACATTGGAGCAACGGCAATGCAAGTGAAGTCTACAAGCTGTGATATGTGTGGACAGTCAGGACATGCGAGTTTTGAATGCCAAGTGGGAAATCAATTTGTAAACCCAACCGAGGATTTAAATTTTGTTGGCCACTTTCAGAAACAGAACAATCCATATTCCAACAAATATAATCCAGGATGGAGGAATCACCCTAATTTCTCTTGGGGTGGTAATCAGAACAGTCAAGCTCCACCAGGTTTTCAGCAGCAGACTCAGATGCATACTTCACAGCAAGAGAAGAAGTCAGCATTGGACGATGCCCTTGCAAAGTTCATAACCAACACTGACTTGAGACTCCAAAGTCAGGAGGCCGCAATAAATAACATACAAGTGCAAATAGGTCAGTTGGCGAACCAGTTGAACGGAAGAAATCCTGGTGCTCTACCCAGCAATACTGAAAAGAACCCCAATGCTCAAGCCCATGCTGTAACTCTGAGGAATGGAAGAGAGTTGGTGGAGCAAGAAAAGAAGACTCGTGAACTACAACCGACTCCAACGGTTGAAGGAGTAGAGGAAGAAAAAGAAGAGGAAACTATTCCAGCTAAAGCATCTCCTCTACCGTACAAACCAAACCCCCCATTCCCTCTAGCTTTGAAGAAGCAGAAGTTGGACCAGCAGTTTGGGAAATTCTTGGAAGTGTTCAAGAAACTGCACATAAACATTCCTTTTGCAGAAGCCCTTCTTCAAATGCCGAGTTATGCAAAGTTTCTAAAAGACATCCTATCCAACAAAAGGAAATTGGAAGAGCACGAAACTGTGAAACTAACGGAAGAGTGCTTAGCCATCCTACAAAACAAACTTCCACCAAAGATAAAAGATCCAGGTAGTTTCACTATCCCTATCACAGTTGGTGAGGTATTTTTCTCAAAAGCTTTATGTGATTTAGGTGACATGCCTATCACAGTTGGCCGATCGATCCATTACTTATCCTAGGGGTGTTGTAGAGGATGTATTGGTAAAGGTAGACAAGTTTATCTTCCCTGTCGATTTTGTAGTGCTAGACATGGAAGAGGATGTTGAAATTCCTCTAATTTTGGGAAGGCCATTCTTGGCAACTAGCAGAACTTTGATTGATGTTAAATCCGGCGAATTAATTCTTCGGGTTGGAGAAGAAAAGGTGGTCTTCAATGTTTTAAAATCCATGAAGAATCCAGGCGATGATAACACTTATTTATGAATAGATGCTATTGACTCTCTTGCTAGTGAGCATTTTCAGGAAAACAGGTTTGAAGATCCCTTGGAGGCTTGTCTTGTTAATTCTGTGCACACTGAGAAAGAAGAGGTCATGACAATGACAGCAAGATTAGATGCTAACCTATCATTCAGGAAAACCACTGCACCAAATTTTGAAACATTGCCCTCTCCCTCTACTGAACCTCAAAAACCGTCTCTTGAGGCGCCTCCAACACTCGAGTTGAAGCCCCTCCCCAGTCATCTTAAGTATGTGTACCTTGAAGAGGGAGAGCGACTACCAGTGATAATCTCCTCCCAATTGACAGATTTTATGGAAGAAAAGCTGCTTCGAGTGTTGAGAGAGCATAAGAAGGCTTTTGCATGGAAGATTGCTGACATCCAAGGGATAAGCCCCTCAGTGTGCATGCACAAGATCCTCATGGAAGAGAGCTACAAGCCATCAGTGCAGCCCCAAAGGAGGCTAAATCCAATGATGCAAGAGGTAGTGAAAAAGGAAGTGATCAAACTCATCGATGCAGGTATAATCTATCCTATTTCTGATAGTAGCTGGGTTAGTCCTGTGCAAGTAGTGCCTAAGAAAGGGGGAACGACTGTTGTAAAAAATGAAAAGAATGAACTAATCCCCACAAGAACAGTCACTGGTTGGCGTTTTTGCATTGATTATCGCAAGTTAAACGATGCAACACGCAAAGACCACTTACCCCTACCCTTCATAGATCAAATGTTAGAGAGACTTGCTGGCCATGAATTTTACTGTTTCCTCGATGGCTATTGATAAGTGACTATTATATAGTCATTTATCCTAAGTTTTTATATACTTTTACACAGTTAAATTACCATTTTCATCTCATTTTAAATACATTTTAGTTCCTTTTTCATATTTATTAGATTTTACGCTTTTTGGTATGTTTCATACATTTTTAGACAGGATTTGGAGTCTTTTTATGATCAAAGAATGCTTAGATACCTTTTGATGCAAAAGCATGGAAGAGCAACAAACAAATCAAACTCACAAACCAAAAATCAGATGGAGCGGCCGTGCAGCCAAAAGTGAGCGGCCGTGCACAAGGCCATTTTTGGTCTCAGAGCATGGAGCGGCCGTGCAGCTTAGAGTGGAGCGGCCGTGCAAGATGTCCAAAATCAAATTCAAAATTGGCGCCAATTTAGCACGGCCGTGCAACTCCCTTGACTCGGCCGTACAGGTCGCGTCTGCAGATTTGAAAGGCACCTTTTGGAGGCACCTTCTTGAAGAGTTCCCTCCCCATTATAAAAAGACCCATTGTACTCAGTCTTAGACATGAAAATTCATACAATTTTCATCAGAAATTGTTAGAGATTAGATACAAGTACTCACTACATTCATTTCCAAAGATCTTTTGAAGATTGAAGTCTATATTTGTTCTTGAAGATTCCTTTGGGAAAAAAGGCAATAAAAGTGAAGCATTACTCCAGCCATTCATCTCTCATTACATCATAAGTTTCTCTTACTCTATCCTTTATATTATTGCTTATATATTTTACATGGCTAGTGAGTAATCCCCCTTGTTCTTGGGGTTGGAAACTCAAAGCATAAAGCGTTCATCATCTTAAAATATGAAAGTCTTGTCCTCTATCTTCATCTAAACAATTTCTTTATATCAATCTCTGAATGACTGGAGACGTCCAACTTGTATGATTCAGTCAATTGAGAGAAGGACCTAGCGGTGAATCTCGGTTGACGGAACCATATAAAGAAACTGGGTTCCATTGATCACGAAAGTAGTTCAACGGCCTAGGGATGTCCCTTTAATGGAAAGTATGTTGACTCTCGTTCTTAATGGATTCTTATTAATTATGGTCAGCTAGAGATAAGCCGGAATGCCCGTTTGTGACAGGGCGGGAGTACCATAAACGGAAATCTCAAACAGTTAGGACATAATTAGTGAAGAATACAAACGCTACTGTCTTAACCCGAAGTAGTGTAAGCCTAACATACCATCCTTGATTTTTATGAAAACCTTTATTTTCTAAGACAATGACTATTTGATGAACAAATTATGTGCATGATTTCCAAATCCCGAGAATGTTTCGTCATATAAGTTTTATTTAAAGTATTTGCTGTTTATGTTTCTTTCCATTTCCAAAACCAATCTTTATCTCCCCCAATCTATTCTATAATTTTAATAAAGACAAAAATAATTCCTAAGTAAACCCTGTCTCTGTGGGATCGACTCGTACTTGCACCCGCTATATTACAATAGCTCGTGCGCTTGTGGATATTAAATAAACCGTTAGGTTAGAAGCCCAACAAGTTTTTGGCGCCGTTGCCGGGGACAACGGTTTACTTTTTAAGTTTTTTTGTCTTTACTACATAAATTTTTCTGTTTTATTTGTTTTCATTTTGTTTTGCCTTTACTTCCTTTAAATTGTTACGTTTAATCTCTTTTTGAGTGTTTTTTCTCTTATAGTGTATGAAACGGGCTTAGACGTTCTTTGACAATTTTGATCCAGAACCCGAACGAAGTCTTCACCAAAGATTAAGAAAATTCAAAGAGACACTAAGCAAGCATATGGCGGAAGGAGAGCCACAAACACAAGCTAGGACCCTACGGGACTTTGTGAATCCAAGTACCCCGGGAACTAGATCCCCTATAGTTGTGCCGAATGCCGGAGCGGCACACTTTGAGATAAAGCCGCAACTTTTGCATATGGTTATGAATAACCAATATAGCGGCACTGCTTTCGAAGATCCTCATCTCCACATCCAAACATTCTTGGAATATTGTGATACCACACGTATTCAGAATGTTACACCGGAAGCAATTCGGATGCGCCTTTTTCCTTTCTCTCTTAAGGATAAGGCTAAGCAATGGTTAAATTCGGTCCCCCAAAATTCATTGACAACATGGGACCAAATTCAAGAAGCATTCCTTGGGCGTTTTTTCCCACCAAGCAAAACAGCCCAAATCCGCACAAAGATCACTAACTTCTGTTAAACAGATAATGAAACTTTGTATGATGCATGGGAGCGGTTCAAGGAACTTCTCAGAATGTGCCCCCACCACGGGCTCGAAAAGTGGTTGATTGTTCACACCTTCTACAACGGTCTCATATTCAAGACAAGAGAGACCATTGATGCCGCTGCAGGAGGAGCATTGATGAACAAGGGAGTCGATGAGGCATACGACCTTATCGAGAATATTGCATTGAACCATTACCAATGGTCAAATGAGAGGGAGCAACAACAAGGTACGCCTGATAAATATAATGTTGATGCAGTTACTCTCCTCTCTTCTAAAGTTGACATGATTTTGAAAAAGTTTAAAAATCTTAATGTCAATCCCGTGGCAAATATAAATGTGTTATGTGAACTATGTGGGTCTAACTCACATAGTACGGATAATTGCGAGTTGCTTGACATTAGTTCTAATGATCAAGTGAACTTTGTAAATTCTTTTGGACAGAAGGGGGGGGTGTATTCTAATACATACAATCCCGAATGGAGGAATCACCCCAACTTCTCCTATAAGAATAACAACGTTCTAAACCCGCAAACATCTACACAACATCCGGGATTCACATTTAGAAATTTCAATACTACTTCAAATGCTTTTTCTCCCCCTAAATCAAAATTAGATCTTTTAATGGATTTCATAGTTGAAAGCAAAAATGATCAAGAAAAGACTAATACTGAGTTTAGAGAATGTTTCAAGTTATTAAATGATAGATTTGATAACTTAGCCGCCCATAACAAAATGCTAAATGAACATGCTAAGGCGGTAGTTACTAGAAGCGGGAAAGAGCTTATTGATTGTCTTCCTAAAGAAAATAATCCCATTAAGGAAAGTATTAGTCAAAACCCGCCTGTGGTTGAGACTAATGATGAGGTTGATAAAGGAACAGAATCCCCTAAAATAACTAGAAATTTTGATCCGCCAATACCCTACCCTCAAAGGTTGGTAAAGGCAAAGCTTGATAAACAATTTGCAAAATTTTTGGAAGTTTTAAAATCTATTTACATTAATGTACCTTTTACCGATGCTTTGCAACAAATGCCTTCTTATGCTAAATTCCTAAAAGATATTCTTTCTAACAAAAGGAAGCTAGAAGAAAATGAGACTGTTGCATTAACGGAAGAGGTAAGTGCCGTTTTACAAAAAAGGTTACCTCCAAAATTAAAAGATCTCGACACTTTCTCTATTCCTTGTAATATAGGTAAAATTAATGTAGATAATGCCATGCTAGACCTTGGAGCTAGCGTAAGCCTCATCCCACTTTCAGTTAGCAAAAGAGTCGGTGTGGGGGAATTAAAACCTACAACCATATCTCTGCAATTAGCGGACCGTTCCATTAAATATCCGGTGGGTATTATGGAAGATGTCCCTTGCCAAATCGGAAATTAATCATCCGGTTGACTTCGTAGTTCTTGAGATGGAAGAGGATAATCATATTCCTGTAATTCTGGGTAGACCATTTCTTGCCACAGCTGGGGCAATTATAGACGTTAAACATGGTAACCTCTCTTTAAATGTAGGGAATGATAAAGTAGAGTTTAACTTGTCTAAACTTATGAAAAATCCCGATCTTGAGAACCCTTGCTTAGACATTAACGTACTAGAATCCATTAGCAAGGAATTAGAATGTCCCCAATCTAAAGACCCGCTAGAGAAAAGTCTTATAGATTGGGAGAGAACTTTGCATGATGATGACGATAATGAAATTGCATATTACACTATGCTTTTAGATACTAATCATGCAGCAAAGTCTAGTGGCAACACTGATTATGAAGAGTTGGAGACTAAAGCGGAGCCATCCAACAAAGAGGAAAATGAGGTAATTAAGGCACCTCAAGTTGAGTTAAAACCTCTTCCTACAAATCTAAGGTATGAATTTCTGGGACCTAACTCTACTTATCCCGTGATTATAAATGCTAAACTAGGCCCTCTTGAAACTGAAAAGTTATTAAATGAGCTTAGGTTGCATCAAAAAGCCATAGGATATTCGATAGATGACTTAAAAGGGATTCATCCAAAAATTTGCATGCATAGGATTGATTTAGAGGAAAATCATAAACCCTCCGTTGAGCATCAAAGAAGACTCAATCCTAACATGAAGGAAGTAGTTAAAAAGGAAGTCCTTAAATTACTTGATGCGGGCATCATCTATCCAATTGCGGATAGCAAATGGGTAAGCCCGTGCAAGTTGTCCCTAAGAAGGGAGGAATGACAGGTCATTCGAAATGATAAGGATGAATTAATCCCAACAAAGACATCACGGGTTGGCGCATGTGTATAGACTATAGAAAATTAAATAAGGCCACCCGAAAGGATCATTTTCCCCTTCCCTTTATAGAACAAATGCTAGAAAGATTGGCCAAGCATTCCCATTTTTGTTATTTGGACGGATATTCAGGATTCTTTCAAATCCCTATCCATCCAGACGACCAAGAAAAAACTACTTTTACTTGTCCTTACGGTACCTTCGCTTATAGAAGAATGCCCTTCGGACTTTGTAATGCTCCCGCCACTTTTCAGCGTTGTATGATGTCCATTTTTTCCGATTACATAGAAAATATAATGGAAGTTTTCATGGATGATTTCTCTGTTTATGGATATTCTTTCGACGAATGTTTGAAAAATCTATCTAAAGTCCTACAACGTTGTGAAGAAGTTAATCTCGTTTTAAATTGGGAAAAATGTCACTTTATGGTAAATGAAGGGATAGTGTTGGGACATATGGTGTCCGAAAAGGGGATAGAAGTAGATAAGCCGAAAATTGAGATTATTGAAAAATTACCTCCGCCTACTAATGTTAAAGGAATAAGAAGTTTTCTTGGTCACGCTGGTTTTTACCGACGATTTATAAAGGATTTTTCAAAAATTTCTAAACCTTTAACTAATCTACTAATGAAAGATGCTCCATTTGTATTCGATAGCCCTTGTCTCGAAGCATTTAACAGGTTGAAGGAAGCTTTGGTGTCCGCTCCTATCATACAACCACCCGATTGGGATCTCCCTTTTGAAATAATGTGCGATGCAAGTGATTTTGCAGTTGGAGCTGTTCTAGGGCAGCGGAAAGACAAGAAAACACATGCTATATACTATGCTAGCCGAACACTAGATGAAGCACAAATGAATTACGCCACCACAGAAAAAGAACTATTGGCCGTAGTATTTGCTATGGATAAGTTTCGGTCATATTTGGTGGGATCAAAAGTAATCGTATATACGGATCACGCAGCAATAAGGTACTTATTGGCAAAGAAGGATGCAAAGCCAAGATTGATAAGATGGATCCTTCTCCTCCAAGAGTTTGATTTAGAAATCCGTGATAAAAAGGGAACGGAAAATTTGGTCGCAGATCATTTATCCCGTCTTCCCAAGGAATTGAAAATTTCCAATAATGATGACCTTCCAATTGATGACTCATTTCCGGACGATCATCTTCTTGCTATTAACAATGTCGAAACCTCCTGGTTTGCGAACATTGTTAATTACTTAGCTTGTAAGATTCTCCCCCCAGAAATGAGTTATCAACAAAAGAAGAGATTCTTATCAGAAATTAAATATTACTTTTGGGAAGATCCGCTCCTTTTTAAGCGTTGCGCAGATGGAATCATTAGGCGGTGTGTACCCAATGAAGAGATTAATGACATTCTTCATCATTGTCATTCATCCCCTTATGGCGGTCATGCAAGCACAGCCAAAACCGCCGCCAAGGTTCTTCAATCAGGTTTCTTCTGGCCCACACTCTTCAAAGATTCTCGACATTTCGTTATTTCTTGTGATCGTTGCCAAAGAACCGGCAACATTTCGAGAAGAAATGAAATGCCTCTTAATAATATTTTAGAGGTTGAAATCTTTGACGTATGGGGCATTGATTTCATGGGACCATTTCCAACATCCTTCAACAATAACTATATTCTAGTAGCAGTGGACTACGTCTCAAAATGGGTAGAAGCCATAGCATCTCCAACAAATGACTCAAAAGTCGTCATGAAGCTTTTCAAGGATACAATTTTTCCAAGATTTGGGGTTCCAAAAGTTATCATAAGTGATGGTGGTTCGCATTTTTCACACCGCCAATTCGAGGCTTTATTAAAAAAGTACGGAGTCCATCATAAAACGGGCACCGGGTATCATCCTCAAACAAGCGGACAAGTGGAAGTATCGAACCGGGAAATAAAGTGGATCTTGGAGAAAACGGTAATAAATTCAAGAAAGGATTGGTCAATAAAATTGAACGATGCTTTGTGGGCTTATCGCACCGCTTTCAAAACACCCATCGGAACAACTCCTTTCCGTTTGGTGTATGGAAAGCCATGTCATTTACCAGTAGAGCTTGAACACAAAGCATATTGGGCAATTAAAGCTCTAAACTATGACCTAGCAGAAGCCGGTGAAAAGCGAAAACTTCAGTTACAAGAGCTCGAAGAACTCCGATATGAAGCATACGAAAGCGCCAAGTTATACAAGGAAAAAACGAAGAAATGGCATGATGCTCATATCATAAAAAAGGATTTCAAAGAAGGAGACATGGTACTACTTTTTAACTCTCGTTTAAGACTTTTTCCAGGAAAGTTAAAATCAAGATGGACGGGCCCATATCAAGTTCGTGAAGTATATCCATACGGAGCCATTAAAATTGGAAACGAAGCACAAGGAGAGTTCAAGGTAAACGGTCAAAGGTTAAAGCACTACATGACCGGAGACCCGATTGGAGTAGTTTCATTCATAACACTAGACAAACCCACCACCCAATCTCGGTAAGTTTCTCTTTACTCCCCCAAGATTGACGTTATTCCTTGAAACATTGAGGACAATGTTCATTTCAAGTGTGGGGGGTATATCTATCTTTCTTTTACTTGTTTTTTTAGTTTAAATTCTCATGCTTATTAGTTTAGATTTACATTGCTTTCTAGTATAGATTTACTTGCTTTCTAGTATAATTTTTTCTTTTTTTTAACTTAGTTGCATTCTCATTTCTTTTTATGCATGTATAGTATATAAAAAAAATAAAAAATTATCCCTATGATGATCCATATCATTATTTCTTATGCTTGCTATTTGCCCAAAGAATAATGCCTTTGTTTTTCCTCTCATACTTTCTATAAACTTAGAAATTAATAAAAAAGGAAAAATATAGGGATATTTTTAGGAAATAAATTAAAAGCCTCATAAGTTAATATAGCAAAAATAGGGTTTTATCAAGAAAAAGCACTTGATTAGAAGGAATCTTTATTAATCATTTTATACACTTGGTTATTCTTATGAAAAATTCTTGAAAATATTTCTTTAAAATTGTACATGTTAAATTTTATTAAATATTTATTCCCTTATTAGAAGCATCCATTTTGTTTTGCACCCTTTGAATCACACCTCTTCATCAAAATCCCATCTTTCCATTTCCACTAAATCGAATCAAGGCTAAGCATTTTATCTTATTGCTAAAAGAGTGACTTAGTCACCAAAATCTTAAAAGCAAAAAGAAACTTATTACTTCCTAAGTAACTCGGGGCACGGCGTTCGCTGCGACGATGCTTCCTTGCCAAATGGGAGTAATATCCAAAGGTATTCTTGATCTAAGTATTAGGAACATGGGGTTCGCAGCCACTATGTGTCCTACTTGAAAGGATCAAAAATAACTAAGGTCTTTTGCAAAAATATAACACGTACAAAAATAAGATGAAATTGTTAATACCTTGATGAGATTTTTCCACTATCATCATCCATTTTTCGCCCTTGTGATTCAAAAATGCAATACAATTCTATGGAAACTTCTAGTTTGTGAATAAATGTTTATACTTCCCTTTGTACATTTTAAAGTAATAATTTCATTTTCTCAAAAATCACTCTAAAAAGTGAAGGCTTCTCTTTTACCAAGTGATTGATCTAAGATTTATCCTTCTAGCATGCCTTACTTGATCGAATTCTATATATGCTATATTAGGTTATTGTCTTAAAAATTATTTCTTTAAAATATCCCCTAAATGCTTCTTTCTAATAAATTCTAAAGGTATACAAAATATGATTAGAAAGATGAAGGCAATATCCAAAAGGCAATCAGGGCTTGCTACTATATTTCTGAGGGATCATTCTTATTTTTCTTTTCTTTTCTCCCTCTTTTTTCTAAACTTGCTTGGGGACAGGCAAGAGCTTAAGTGTGGGGGAGTTTGATAAGTGACTATTATATAGTCATTTATCCTAAGTTTTTATATACTTTTACACAGTTAAATTACCATTTTCATCTCATTTTAAATACATTTTAGTTCCTTTTTCATATTTATTAGATTTTACGCTTTTTGGTATGTTTCATACATTTTTAGACAGGATTTGGAGTCTTTTTATGATCAAAGAATGCTTAGACACCTTTTGATGCAAAAGCATGGAAGAGCAACAAACAAATCAAACTCACAAACCAAAAATCAGATGGAGCGGCCGTGCAGCCAAAAGTGAGCGGCCGTGCACAAGGCCATTTTTGGTCTCAGAGCATGAAGCGGCCGTGCAGCTTAGAGTGGAGCGGCCGTGCAAGATGTCCAAAATCAAATTCAAAATTGGCGCCAATTTAGCACGGCCGTGCAGGTCGCGTCTGCAGATTTGAAAGGCACCTTTTGGAGGCACCTTCTTGAAGAGTTCCCTCCCCATTATAAAAAGACATTGTACTCAGTCTTAGACACGAAAATTCATAGAATTTTCATCAGAAATTGTTAGATATTAGATACAAGTATTCACTACATTCATTTCCAAAGATCTTTTGAAGATTGAAGTCTATATTTGTTCTTGAAGATTCCTTTGGGAAAAAAGGCAATAAAAGTGAAGCATTACTCCAGCCATTCATCTCTCATTACATCATAAGTTTCTCTTACTCTATCCTTTATATTATTGCTTATATATTTTACATGGCTAGTGAGTAATCCCCCTTGTTCTTGGGGTTGGAAACTCAAAGCATAAAGCGTTCATCATCTTAAAATATGAAAGTCTTGTCCTCTATCTTCATCTAAACAATTTCTTTATATCAATCTCTGAATGACTGGAGACGTCCAACTTGTATGATTCAGTCAATTGAGAGAAGGACCTAGCGGTGAATCTCGGTTGACGGAACCATATAAAGAAACTGGGTTCCATTGATCACGAAAGTAGTTCAACGGCCTAGGGATGTTCCTTTAATGGAAAGTATGTTGACTCTCCTTCTTAATGGATTCTTACTAATTATGGTCAGCTAGAGATAAGCCGGAATGCCCGTTTGTGGCGGGAGTACCATAAACGGAAATCTCAAACAGTTAGGACATAATTAGTGAAGAATACAAACGCTACTGTCTTAACCCGAAGTAGTGTAAGCCTAACATACCATCCTTGATTTTTATGAAAACCTTTATTTTCTAAGACAATGACTATTTGATGAACAAATTATGTGCATGATTTCCAAATCCCGAGAATGTTTCGTCATATAAGTTTTATTTAAAGTATTTGCTGTTTATGTTTCTTTCCATTTCCAAAACCAATCTTTATCTCCCCCAATCTATTCTATAATTTTAATAAAGACAAAAATAATTCCTAAGTAAACCCTGTCTCTGTGGGATCGACTCGTACTTGCACCCGCTATATTACAATAGCCCGTGCGCTTGCGGATATTAAATAAACCGTTAGGTTAGAAGCCCAACAGCTATTCAGGCTACAACCAATTGGCAATTGCGCCAGAGGATCAAGAGAAAACTACTTTCACTTGTGTTGTATTTTAGCTTAGATTTGCTTGAATCCATAACCTAAGTCTAAGACAAGGTGACTAATGGGCCTGCGTGTCTGTTAGTGTGGCAACTTGTACTTAGGCATAGCTTGAATAGCTTAGGGTTGCTAATTGTATAAGTCTTGAAGAAGATAGCCTATAGGACATCGGACGTCCTCTGCACAATAGGCAAATTTTGCATCAGCAGTCTTTCCTTTTGATATCGGACAAGCTCGTATCAGCCAAGCCTCATTAGCAATGTTGAAGACCCCAAGAACGTCCGATAGTCATCTGCCGAAGACATGCCCAAATTTGAAGACCTCATTAATTACAAGGCAACGTTAACCTGCAATTATCATTTAATGAAGGTTTCCATTCTTGGCATACACTCAGAAAAGGACATTCCTCCTGCAAGCGCAGACCGCCTATTTTCAGCAAAGAGTCGGAGACGCGCAATTTGCGGGACACCTATCGAGTCAACAACCGATTAGAGCATTAATTGCTCTTAAATTCAAGTTTGAAGATCACCAACGGCTCCAAGCTTCCTCCTGCATATAAAAGGAGACTTCATTGCTGCATTCAACACTTCAACTACTCCAACTACTGAATCACCATTGTCTTCAAGTTCTTAAAAGCTTAAACGTCCTATCTACACTCATTCATTGAAGAGCTTCACACCTAGACGTCTAGTCCATTAAAAGCTCTTCATTGATTGCAACACCTAGCTTTTCATAGCTCACGAGAATTGTATCTTATTGATATCAATTCTCCCGCACAAACACTTGGTCAACAAAATTTTTGTACACAATCCATTAGAGATTTAGTTTGTAAAATATCTAGTGGAAAAACTTAGTACACGATTTTCAAATCCAAAGTTGACCACTTTGGTTGTGGACGTAGCACTTATTTATAAGTGTGAACCATATTAAATTCTCTGTCCACTTGTGTGTGTGATTGTGAATTGTTCGCGTTGCTTTAAATTTCCAGATTTCCAAACTATTGAGAACTGCTGATCTTGACCTGTGAAGATCAGCCATTCTCAACTTGTCCTATACTTCACAAGACTTCCGCCTGCAAAACTTTATAAAACCCTAGTGAAGTAAGATTTTTGAATCAATTTCAAAAATTGGACATAGGCTATTCAACCCCCCCTTCTAGCCTATCTTGAGCAACCTTGGACCTAACAATTGGTATCAGAGCTTAACTCTTTGAAAATTTGTTTTTCCGAGATTAACCTCTTGAGAGATTAAAGATCATGGCTGCTCACCAAATGTTGGAAACTTCAAACGTGAACCATTGTCCTGTCTTGGATGAAGTTCACTTTGACATCTGGAAAGATAAAGTCAAAAGACATATGAACTCAATTGATAAACGTTGTGGAAGTGTGTCACAGATGGACCCAGAATTCCAATGAAGCCCAATACACTGGCCACGGTGGATCCAACTGCTGAACCTGAAGTACCAAAGCCAGAAGAAGAGTGGGATGATGAAGACAAAAAGAATGATGCTCTGGATGAAAAAGCCATCAACATCATTACCAGCTGTGTTGATATAAGCACTTATCAGCAGATTATCAACCTGGACACAGCAAAGGAGATGTGGGAAGCCATCCTTGAATATCTTGAAGGTGACGGTGAGACAAAGAACAACAAATTATACACCTGCATCCAGAAGTTTGACTCCTTAAAAAAGGATCCCAAAGAATCGCTGCGAAGTGCCTATGACAGATTTTATGAGGTAGTCAACTCTTGCTACTCCTTAGGAAAGAAGTATGAAAAGAAAGAAATAAACATGAGATTTCTGAATGCACTAGGCAGTTTATGGCATGTTAAAATCACTGCTATGAAAGAGTCAAAGGATTTAAACACATTGACTCTTAGAAACCTTTATGCTAGTCTTTCAGTCTATGAGCTTGAGATCCAACAAGCTCAAGAAATGGAAAAGAGTTTTAAAAACTTGTCCTTACCAGCCATGTCTGCTGAACCTTCCTGTTCAAAATCTGATGAAACACCTTCTACATCCAGTGAAGATGATGATATTCTTTCTGACGAGGCCTTTGCTATGTTTGTAAAGAAATATCAACGTTTCAAAAGTTTTAATAAATCATCATCACATAGGCAGTCTTCTCACAAAACTGCCGTTCCTCATAAAACAACTGCTCAACCAAAAAGTTCTGCTCCTTATAAATCAGCAGACCATCAAAAGGATAATGAGCTAGTTTGTTTTAACTGTAGGAAACCAGGCCATTTTGCCTCTAAATGTCCAAAGCCAAAATATGAATTTTATAAGAAACGTCCCGAAACTAAATTTCATAAACAAAAAGGGATGGTGGCTGAAGACATTGATGAAAGCAACCTACCAACATGGTGTGACACTGACACTGATGAGGATGACTCTTGTGATTTTGCTGAAGAAGCAAACATATGCCTTATGGCCAGAGAGTCACCACATGATTCAGTTAGGTCACTACCTTTTCAGCAAGATGATAGTGATGATGATGATGAGCTCAATGACCCATCAAGGGGAGAACTCATTAAAGCAAACAAGGACATGCTGGAAGAGTTTTTAAAATTCAAGGCTGCCTATGTAAAACTAGCCAAGAAGCATGAACTAGTTGTCTCTGAGAAATCAACCTTGATGTCTAAGATCAAAGATCTTGATAGACAGCAAGCTGAAAGTATCAAATTGCAAAAAGAGAACAAAACTTTGACTGAAAAAGTGGACTTCCTACTTGAACACATCAAGAAGATAAATTCTGAGAAAGATGATCTTCAAAAGGTTGTCAACACTTGGAATAACTCTAAAGGAAACTTTGATACCATTCTCTCAAACCAGAAAACTTTAGATGACAAAACTGGCATTGGTTTCCAAAGTGAGTTCAATAAAGGTAGTTCTTATGGTTCTCAAAAGAATGAGACATCTGAAGTGATTGCTGAAGAATTGGCTGTAGAAGTTTCTTATGATCAGCAGTCTCCCAAAAGGCAAGGACTTGGCTTTAACAGAGTTCCTTTTGTTTATCCCAAGAACACAAAAGACAAGTCCAAAGGAAAGCAATCTGCCAGCAATGACTCTGCTAATAGGGAGCCTGAGCAACTAAAACCTGCCATCAGTCACCCTAAGAAAACAGGGATGACTGATAACAAGTTTAAGAAGTCTCAGCTCAAGCTTATTAAATTTGTCAAAGGCAAGACTGCTGATCCCAATACTGCCGATAAAAGGGCCAAAGGAATGAATTCTGTTGATAAAAAGCTTAAAGGACATGTTCCTGTAAATGCAAAATCTTTTGATAAGAAGTCTACCTATGGTAAACCTTACATCAATAAGAAAAGGCATTATCAGCCTAAGTCTTATAGGCAAGTTATCAGCACAAAGGTCACTCCAAAGACTGCTGATAATAAGAAGCCTCAAAAAGAAATCATTACTCATGTTGAAGGATTTCACAAATGCTCTTTCTGCAAAAGCCATGGTCATGAGATTCATGAATGCCTTCTGAGATTCACTCCTAAATCTAGAGGATTTACACCTCCAAAGGTTAAACAGGTGTGGATCCCAAAAGGATGCTAACCTTGAGGACCCAAAAATAAAAGGGGACCATATTCTTAAATGTCTATATTTCAGGAATGCTTTATGGCTGTCAATGAAGAAGAGAAAGATCTATGGTATTTAGACAGTGGATGCTCTAAGCATATGACTGGTGATCCAAATCTTCTCTCAAGTATTGTTGAAGCAAAGGGTCCCTCAGTCATTTTTGGAGACAACTCAAAAGGGAAGACCATTGGTTATGGAAGTATAATCAGAGGCAATCTCTCCATCAGCAAAGTCTCTCTGGTTGAAGGTTTAAAGCACAATCTGCTGAGCATATCACAATTCTGTGATAAAGGTCTAACCTGTCAGTTTTTCTCAAGTCACTGTCTCATAAAGGACAATGAGACATGTTCAACTATCTGACGGTTCGAAAAGGGAATGTCTATCTGTTGACCTAAATCTTTGTTGGAAGAAAATCAAATCTATGCTTGGTTGCAAGGTCATCAACTGACAACAGCTGGTTGTGGCATAAAAGGCTTAGTCATCTCAATTTCAAATACCTGAAAAAGCTATCAAAGGACAATCTAGTTGTTGGTTTGCCTAAAATATCATCTGAATCACACAGTCTCTGCAGAGCATGTCAACTAGGCAAACTACACAAATCTTCATTCAAAAGCAAGCCTTGCCTATCAACAACCAGACCTCTACAGCTCTTGCACATGGATTTGTTTGGACCTGTGACTACTACAAGTCTTGGTGGCAGCAAGTATACCCTTGTGGTAGTTGATGATTACTCAAGATTTACTTGGGTAGAGATGATGTCCTCCAAAGATGAAGCATATGACATCATTGAACTCTTGAAGACTACGGACTCGAAGCTGGATGATATCTCTGATGTCAGATCGGACAATGGAACGAGTTCAAGAACAATGGTGTCGCCAAATATTGTGATGACCATGGAATTGGTCACAATTTCTCTGCGGTTGGCACACCTCAACAAAATGGAGTTCTTTGAAAGAAAGAACGAACTCTCATTGAAGCGGGAAAGACAATGATTCTTGAAGCCAAAGCGCCTATGTATTTACGGGCGAAGCCGTGAACAGCGCTTCACACAAAACAGTCTATCATAAACAAATTTCATAACAAAACTCCATATGAAGTATGGAGAGGCGAAACTCCCAACATTGGATTCTTTAAAATATTTGGTTGTAAATGCTATGTTCTTTACAATGGTAGAGAACATAGAGGTAAATTTGAATCCAAAAGTGATGAAGGAATTTTTAGGATATGCCAAGTTTTCAAAAGCATATAGAGTTTACAATAAAACTTCACTTAGAGTTGTTGAATACGTACATGTTTCTTTTGATGAATTTGATTTTATTGGGCCACATTTGGCTCCTAAGGTTACTAATGATTCGATGAGTATGAGGCAGTGCGAACACCAAGTCCCGATCTGCGATCCTCCTTCTTCACAAGATCTTCCAAGAGTCAACTTGTTAGAATCCTCAAATGAACCAACAAATGAAAACTCGAAAACCACGAATCCACTTTGCCTTCCACACGAAGTCATACAACCTACCTTGGAATTAACCTATCCTTAGAAAACCAAGCTTGAGACACTTCTACTTCTCAAGAATCCAACTCGATGCAATAGGACAAGTTCAACTGCGAAGTTAGGAAGTAAAAGATCATCCTATCACTCAAATCATTGGAGATCTTAATCTGGCGTTCAAACTAGACAAGCTTCAAGGAATGAATGCATGTATTCTACGCATTTGTATCTAACATTGAACCCAAAAGATTGATGAAGCTGGAAGATCCAAGTGGGTGGAAGCTATGCAAGAAGAGCTAAACCAATTTGACAGATGCCAAGTCGGTCACTTGGTCCCTAGGCCTAAAGGACAAGCATTATTGGCACAAAGTGGGTTTTCGAAACAAAATGGATGAAAATGGCAATATTACAAGAAACAAGGCAAGGCTGGTAGCCCAAGGATATAGAGGAGGAGGGCATTGACTATGATGAGACATTTGCTCTGTTGCAAGATTAGAGGCTATCAGATTATTCTTGGCCTATGCCTCTTACAAAGACTTCAAAGTTTATCAAATGGATGTAAAGAGTGCTTTTCGAATGGAGAACTTCAAGAAGAAGTCTATGTAGAGCAACCTCCTGGATTCATTATTGCTCAAGAAGAGAAGATGTCTACAAGTGAGAAAAGCCCTTTATGGACTCAAACAAGCTCCAAGAGCCTGGTATGAGACCCTTTCAAAGTTCTTGACATCTCAAGGCTTTGTAAGAGGTCAAATTGACACTACTCTTTTCATTATGAAACATAAAGGTCATTCCTTACTTGTTCAAATTTATGTTGATGATATTATCTTTGGTTCTACTAATGAAAATCTTTGCAAAAGATTTGAAAAGCTTATGCGAGTAAATTTGAGATGAGCATGATGGGAGAGCTCAACTTTTTCCTTGGTCTTCAAATTCAACAAAGTTCAAATGGTATCTTCATCGGTCAAGCCAAATATGCAAAGGATGTTATCAAGAAATTTGGTCTTGAGAATGCAAACGGCTTGCACTCCTATGGCTACTAAGCGCCATCTTGACAAAGATGAGAAGGGCAAGAAAGTGGACATGACTCTTTACGAGGCATGATTGGTTCACTTTTATACTTAGCTAGTAGGCACGATATCATGTTTCTTTGTTTGTGTTTGTGCTAGATTTCAAGCGATCCAAAGGAGTCTCACCTACAAGCCAAAAGAATCATCGATATTTGATAGATACTTCCAATTTGGGAATCTGGTATCCTAGAGATTCATCTTTTAATCTTATAGGCTATTCTGATGCTGATTTTGCTGCATGTAAAGTTGACAGGAAAAGCACAAGTGGGACATGTCAATTCTTAGGAAATAGACTTGTCTCATGGGCCGCAAGAAGCAAACCTCTGTTTCAACTTCAACAATGAACGAATACATAGCTGGTAGCTGCGCTCACAATTTTGTGGATCAAACGGCAACTTGTTGACTATGAGATCAAAGCTGGCGATTGTCCTATAATGTGTGACAACACATCGGCAATCTCGTTTCAAAATCTGTCATGCACTCCAAAACAAAGCACATTGATGTGAGATATCACTTTCTTAAAGATCATGTTGAAAAAGGTAACATCGGCATGCAATATGTGCCTCTAGAGAATCGTAGAGACATCTTCACAAAACCACTTGATTCAACCAGGTTTGCATATTTAAGAGGAGAGCTTGGTATGCTTGACCTCAATCCTTAACCTTTTCTAGCAAATTCTTTAAGTCATTTTATAAAGCTGCTGTTATTGAGCTGCCTATGTGATCACGATCGCAACTCTGCCGAGTACATAGACAACCTTGAGTAAGTATCTATCTTCATATCGGCAGTCTTCTATAAAATAGGCAGACTTTGATGAAATAGGCAGACTTAAGTGCGCCATGCGTACAGTGACTCAGCAAGTCATAAATGCGGATTTCAAATTTTATCAAATACGGTTTATTGACTGACGAGGTATAAAAAGGTGAATTGTACAGTGACTAATCACAGTTCTCAACAACCGCCATTTTCAAACTTTCAAAAACCTTCCGACTTCCTATCTGCAATCTTACTCAAATCTTCTCAAATCTCTAAAATCTTCGAGTTTTAATCTTACAATCATCAATGGTAAGGCCTTCTACAACTTTTCAATTCATTTACATCAAGTTTTACGGTTTTATTTTGACCTAATTTGCTCAGTCTCAAACTGTTCGCCATTGATGAATTGTAAAATCTTGCGATTGTTGCTTGAATCGTGTTTATGTGGTATAAAATATGTTTTAGAGCTTTCTGTGATATTATGTTTTCATTTTATATCATTTGGTTTGCTTGAAATTGACAAACTCAGTAGATATTTTGAAACCCAGTTCATGAACTGTTCTTGATGTTCTTTATAACACACTTATTTTTTTGGGTCTTAATCTGAACAGTACCTGTTTGTGTTAAATATCTGCTAAATGCATATTTATCTGCTGATTAATGCATATCTGCCGATTTCTATATATGTTGTTCTCACATCTACCGATTGTGTAGGCTAAGTCTAAATCCTCAAAAGCTGCTGCCACCACTTCCTCCACCACCTCTGCTAAGCCAACCAGGGCTGCAAAGGCTGCTGAGCTTCCACTAAGAGTCCTTCCCAGGTCAAGTTATCACCCTGGGATGACTATCGACCGAGACTCTATAATAAGCACAACTGCTGGTGATGCTCTGCTAAAGGATTTGGCAGAATGTGGACTTCTTCCCCTTTTCCAGCTCAACGACACCCACTACAGCAATTCTCTGGCTGAGGAATTTTACACAAGGATGATCCTGCCTCCTCCTCCAGAAAATGCTAATGAGCCGGTCAACCTAAGCTATATCAAGGGCTACATCAGAGGCCACTACATCAAGTTGACCTATAAGGATATTGGGGAAATCCTTGAACTGCCTATTGAAGGCAAACTGGACTTGACCGATGCAGAATCGGGGCTTGCTTGGGAGATGATGAGGGGTACGCCAACAGAGAGGTTTTCGAGATGTCCAAATCTCTTCCCGAGAATCCCTATCATATCGGCCATTTGCTCGATAAGAGCATATTATTCAAGAATGGCTCGGGGCATCTTTACCTCCCCGGTGATGTGGACCAAGGTTGTGGTCCTTCGCAAGCAACTCAAGCGGGCCAAGATCATCTTCTCAATGCTATCCCCAGTGTTCTTTGAAGTCCAAGCTCACCCTTCCATGAAGAGGCCCTTCGTAAGGGTTATTAATGTTATCCTCGGCGTTATGAGGAAATTGATGAGCTAGTCGTTAATGACGACCTCATCAAGGTGTCTAACACCTACGTCTTCACGGCCAACAACATCACCCGCTATCGGGATGATATGGCCAAAGGACAACCAACGCGGTGCTGGCTGCTGCTGCTGCTATCGCTGCTGCCTCTGTCGCTTGCTCTTCTTCGCTACTCTCTGGTGGCCCTCTACCCAAGCCGCAAGGGTAAGAGGAAGGTCTCCTACACCGCCGGGTTACTGTGCCGAGAGGAGGAGCCTACACCTATGGGGCCGAGCTGAGCACTTTGACCTCGCCAGATTGGACCATGATCCCTATGAGCCCGAGCCTCCATCCAAAAGCCCAAACACTCTTCTCTCTCACTCCAAAACTCAAACAATCCCGCAAATCTGCCAGAACCAAGGCTGAGGTTGAGAAGGACACTTCAACCTTCAAACCAGCCGACCTCTCCAAACCAGCTGACCTCCCTTCTAAAACCACCATCACTACCTCCAAACTTTCCAAACCCACCTCTCTCCCCTCTACAACTACCTCCTCATCCTCTAAACCAAAAACCAAACAAACCCTCCAGCCTACAGATGAATCCTTTGGCCTACCCAAAGTAACATCTGCCGCTCCCTCCATCCCAACGGTCTCTACCCCTGCTGTTTCCCAAACAGCAGTTTCAACCCCAACCGACCCTCTCTCGGCTGTTTCTCCTCCAGCAGTCCTCTCTACCGCCTCTCCACCACCTACTTCTGCCTCTTCCACACCTACAAAGTCCAAACATGGCAAACGCTACAAGAAGAGTGCCAAGAAGCAAGTACACTTCTCAGGGACTGCTGATAAATCCTCTTCTCCTCCATCTTCGCCAACTCAGCCTACAACTTCACCACCATTTTCCCCTCCTAAATCAACACCCATCCAGCCCACTCCTACCCAAGCACCATCCACCACACCTGAATCCACCTCTCAACCACCATCCTCCAAACACTCTATCTCTCCCTCTTCTGACCAGCCTACCCCCAAACGCCTCAAAACCAACCCATATTGCCACCTACACCCTGAGGTGCAGGATCTGCTGTCCTTCAGAGACAGCAGGCCTAAACCCAACCCTACCGATTCTGACCCCTTCCTCTCCACCTTAGACTACCCTAAGAGGATTCCCTGCCAGCCCATGTCTGCAGGTGACATCCTCCTCAAATGGGGTGCTTATTATGACCATCTTCCTCCTGCCTGGTCCCAGCAGTTCTTCTTTCACAACTCCGCGGTTCAAGATCTCATGATCTTCACCCAATGGGTTGCCATTCACAAGGACCTTGGCCTTCCCCTTCCAACCAAATCAGACATCTCTCCCTTCCTCTCTCTGCCTAAACCCCCAGTCTTCACCCTCATCTGCAACCCTTCTGTCCTTCTTCAGCCTGTGGTCTACAACTTCTTTGATGTAGTCACCACATTTTTAGGCTTTAATCCTCTCATCCCTATTCTATACCGTTCACCTCACCCTATCTCTATCCCTACTCCTTTTCTCATTGGTCGTCTAAGGACTCGATCCCATGCACCTCTCGTCCTTCCCAATTATCCATCCCTTCGTCTGACCTACCCTATCCAATCCCAACCCTCTACCAGCCATGTTTCCCTATCATCCTCCAACCATTCTCCAACATCCTCCACCCAATCCCGCCTTCTACCACCATCCTCCACCCTCCCCTAACCAAACTACCTGCCAACCTCCTTCCTTCACCAGCCATCCTTCCCCCTCAGTCCGTCCTCTCCTCCAGCTAGTCATCCTGACTCTTCTGATACATACCCTGCTGAGGCGGTTCATAAATTCTTGAAAGAATTTGAGGTCATCTCTGTTGACCTAACCAAGGCCCTGCACCAGCTCTCTGCAGATCAGTCCCACATCACCCATGTCCAGGCTGACTGCGTGACCCAAGTCATGGAAATTTTTAAGGGTGCCAAGGCCGCCTTTGATGCCTGCCTGCGCTCCATCTCTGCCAGCCAGAATGCTTTAGCCAGCAAGATCTCAGCATCTTCCTCAGCTAACACTGCCCTATTCAAAGAAAATTGGGATAACCTGTCAAAAGGGCTGCTGCAGATCATCGACATGATTGACAATGGCTACAAGCATGTGCTTCAATCCCAACAACGTGCTAATCGCTCTGTTCACTCCTCAGTGCGGGCGACGCGCAATCTCACCTCCAAGCACTTGGCTTTCTATCGCAAAGAGCACATCACTACTACGAACCGTCTCGCCCTCATTGATACCTCGCTTGCGTCCATGAAGGAGGAGATGGCTAGACTCAACAATGATCAGCGGACTGAGCTCATTGAGAGATATGCTCTGATCAGACAGAAAAACAAAGATCTCTCCTCTGAATTGGCAGACACTAAAGAAGAGCTAGCAAAGAAGAGATTGCAAGACTTAAGGTCTTGTTGACTCTAAATGGGCATCAAGAGGTCATGGGCAATCTTCATCAGGCAAGGGCAAAGGTCATACTTCATCTCGATCATCCTCTCGAACTGGCCGATAAATTTTTGTATAATCTTTTGCAAAACTTTGTAATTAAACTCCTTGTTTAATTAACAATGTCTATATTTTAAAATTTTCATGCTTTGTTTATAAACTGCCTATTCTGAGTGTGCATGAAATTTAAACCACTGGTTTAAAGACATGTCCTATATTGCCTAGTCTGCCTATTTTTTTTTCATATCTTTAAATTCAGTGTTATTACAAGTGGCCTATGCTTAATTTCTCATTTGTAAACACTTTGTAATGTTTGAATACAATGACCTCTTTGTGTAAGTTCATCTAGGGCATGCTTATTTAATATATCAATCTTACAAGCATGTTATTACTAGACTTGAACATGGTCAGCTGATATTGTATTCGTAGGGTCATGGACTCAAGCAAATAGGAGGAGATTGTTGTATTTTAGCTTAGATTTGCTTGAATCCATAACCTAAGTCTAAGACAAGGTGACTAATGGGCCTGCGTGTCTGTTAGTGTGGCAACTTGTACTTAGGCATAGCTTGAATAGCTTAGGGTTGCTAATTGTATAAGTCTTGAAGAAGATAGCCTATAGGACATCGGACGTCCTCTGCACAATAGGCAAATTTTGCATCAGCAGTCTTTCCTTTTGATATCGGACAAGCTCGTATCAGCCAAGCCTCATTAGCAATGTTGAAGACCCCAAGAACGTCCGATAGTCATCTGCCGAAGACATGCCCAAATTTGAAGACCTCATTAATTACAAGGCAACGTTAACCTGCAATTATCATTTAATGAAGGTTTCCATTCTTGGCATACACTCAGAAAAGGACATTCCTCCTACAAGCGCAGACCGCCTATTTTCAGCAAAGAGTCAGGAGACAGACTGCAATTTGCAGGACAGCCTATCAGGAGTCAACAACCAGATTAGAGCATTAATTGCTCTTAAATTCAAGTTTGAAGATCACCAACGGCTCCAAGCTTCCTCCTGCATATAAAAGGAGACTTCATTGCTGCATTCAACACTTCAACTACTCCAACTACTGAATCACCATTGTCTTCAAGTTCTTAAAAGCTTAAACGTCCTATCTACACTCATTCATTAAAGAGCTTCACACCTAGACGTCTAGTCCATTAAAAGCTCTTCATTGATTGCAACACCTAGCTTTTCATAGCTCACGAGAATTGTATCTTATTGATATCAATTCTCTCGCACAAACACTTGGTCAACAAAATTTTTGTACACAATCCATTAGAGATTTAGTTTGTAAAATATCTAGTGGAAAAACTTAGTACACGATTTTCAAATCCAAAGTTGACCACTTTGGTTGTGGACGTAGCACTTATTTATAAGTGTGAACCATATTAAATTCTCTGTCCACTTGTGTGTGTGATTGTGAATTGTTCGCGTTGCTTTAAATTTCCAAATTTCCAAACTATTGAGAACTGCTGATCTTGACCTGTGAAGATCAGCCATTCTCAACTTGTCCTATACTTCACAAGACTTCCGCCTGCAAAACTTTATAAAACCCTAGTGAAGTAAGATTTTTGAATCAATTTCAAAAATTGGACATAGGCTATTCAACCCCCCCTTCTAGCCTATCTTGAGCAACCTTGGACCTAACAACTTGTCCTTATGGCACATTTGCATTTAGACGAATGCCTTTTGGGTTATGCAACGCACCTGCGACCTTTCAGAGGTGTATGATGGCCATTTTTCATGATATGGTAGAAAAATTTCTGGAAATATTCATGGATGATTTTTCGGTCTTCGGTAGTTCTTTCGATGCATGCTTGAACAATCTGAACTTAGTGCTACAAAGATGTGAAGACACTAACCTAGTCCTCAACTGGGAAAAGTGTCATTTCATGGTTCAAGAAGGAATTGTGTTGGGACACAAGATTTTCCAAAAAGGAATTGAGGTAGATAGGGCAAAGGTGGAGGTAATTGAAAAATTGCCGCCCCCTACTTCTGTTAAAGCAGTGAGAAGTTTTTTAGGACACGCCGGTTTCTACCGACGATTTATTAAAGATTTCTCACTCATTGCCAAACCTCTTTCCAACTTGTTAGTCAAGGATACCCCATTTGATTTTACTGACGAGTGTGTGAAAGCCTTTAACACACTTAAGGAAAAATTGATTTCAACACCAGTTATGGCTCCGCCTGACTGGAATTGCCCTTTGAACTCATGTGTGATGCTAGTGACATAGCAGTAGGTGCGGTGTTAGGTCAGCGTAAGGACAAAGTTTTTCGGGCGATTTACTATGCTAGTCGTACTTTGAATGAGGCCCAACAGAATTATGCGACCACTGAGAAAGAACTTCTAGCAGTAGTCTTTGCATTTGATAAATTCCATTCATATCTTGTCATGGCTAAAGTGATTGTATTCACTGATCATTCTGCGCTCAAGTATCTTCTTGCAAAGAAGGACGCTAAGCCTAGATTGATCAGATGGATTTTGTTGTTACAAGAATTTGACCTAGAAATTAAGGACAAAAAGGGAACAGAGAATGTTGTTCCAGATCACTTGTCCTGAATAGAAAACTTTGTGGGTGATGACTGTGATGATTTACCCATTGATGAGAATTTTCCTGATGAACAACTCTTTGCTGTATTACAACTCCCTTGGTATGCCAATTTTTCTAACTATCTTGTGACAGGTATTTCCCCACCGGAATTTTCCTTTCAGCAAAGGAAAAAGTTTTTTTCTGATGTTAAACATTATCTGTCGGAAGATCCCTTTTTATTTAAGATTTGTGCAGATGGCGTGATCCGACGTTGTGTCCCTGAGGAAGAGGTAACATCAATCCTTATGCACTGTCATGATGGTGAGGTAGGTGGTCATTTTGGTCCTACAAAAACAGCTGCGAAGGTACTTGAATCAGGTTTTTATTGGCCTACGCTTTTTAAGGATGCATATGCTTATGTAACTACTTGCGATAGATGCCAAAGAACTGGGAATATATCTCGTCGACATGAACTGCCTTTGAACAATGTTCTTGTCTGTGAATTATTTGACGTTTGGGGAATAGACTTCATGGGTCCGTTCCCCATCTCTTTCAAAAATCAATATATTCTCGTGGCTGTGGACTATGTGTCAAAGTGGGTGGAAGCAGAAGCGCTTCCCACTAATGATGCTCAGGTGGTGATGCGTTTTATTAAAAAGAAAATCTTTACACGATTCGGTACACCTCGAGCAATCATTAGTGATGAAGGCACTTACTTTTGCAACAAGCAGTTAAACGCTTTGTTGAGTAAGTATGGTGTCACCCATAAAGTTGCGACTGCCTATCATCCACAAACGAGTGGTCAAGTGGAGGTTTCGAACAGAGAACTGAAACGGATTTTAGAAAAAACTGTTGATTCCTCTAGAAAAAATTGGTCACTCAAGATGGACGATGCACTATGGGCCTATCGAACAGCTTTCAAAACACCAATAGGCATGTCACCTTATAGGCTTGTTTATGGTAAAGCGTGTCACTTACCTGTGGAACTTGAACATAGGGCATATTGGGCTATTAAATTCTTGAATTTTGATATGCATGCGATAGGTGAACACAGGTTATTGCAACTGAATGAAATGGAAGAGTTTCGGCATATGGCATATGAGAATGCGAAATTATATAAAGAGCGCACCAAGAAGTGGCACGATAAGCACATCTTGAAACGTGACTTTGAGGTTGGGCAGCAAGTCTTGTTGTTCAACTCTCGCCTAAAACTCTTCCCGGGCAAATTGAAATCAAGATGGTCGGGACCATTCGCCATAACAAAAGTGTTCCCTTATGGCACTGTAGAGATTTCTCATCCTGAGAAGGGCACTTTTAAGGTCAACGGTCAAAGGTTGAAACACTATTTTGGGGGTGTTTTTGAGAAAGAAAAGTCAGAAGTCTTCCTAGAAGATCCCAGCCGTACCTAGTAAGGTACGGTCTCCGTCGGGCTAACGACGTTAAACAAACGCGCTTGTTGGGAGGCAACCCAACTCGGTATGATTTTATTCGCTTTCATAGTGTAATGTAGTCGTTTTCGCTCCCTTTCTTACTCTATGCGAATTCCGTATTGCACTTTAACTTCTATGCATGTGGTAAGTTTGGGGGTGAAGGCGTTTTTAGTGTTGTATTTCTTTGTCTTAATTGTTTTTAGAGTCACCCTTCTTGGGTCTCCCTGAGTTTGTGGGTTTCTAGGGGAGTGTATATAGTGTCACCCTCACAAAAAGATTTTCAATTTCATGTATTTTTATGCTTTTTGTGCTAATGTTTAATGGTTTTTGTAGTTGTTGTTGTTGTATTGTTGTCACGCAGGTACCATGCCATTCAAATCAGGCAAGATAGGATGCACAGGAGACAGTCTCAAGCTACAGGGGGTCTGGTTGCTGAATTCTGAAAAGGACATTTTAAGTACAGGGGGCTGGATGCTATTTCCCGAAACTTGACACATTTTTGGAGGAGTAGGCAGAATCCTTGGCGCTAGCTCTACCGCTTTAGCGCTGGAAGTTTCAAAAAAAAAAAAAAACTAATCAAACCCTTCCCTCCTTCTCTCCTCTCCGCCCTCCCTCCTTCTTCACACACCCACACGCCGAGACAACCCTCACCACAGCGCCCACACCCCAGCAGCAGCAGTAGCTCCATTGCAGCCGCGCCCTCTCTCTCATCTCCCCCGCAAGCAGTCTCCTCCCACATCCTCCAGCAGCCGGCGACTACCTTCCTCCAAGCCGGCGTCTCCCTCCTCCAACAGCCGGCGACCCCTTCAACCTCTATATAAAAACTGGCGCCCACTGTTCATTGCAATTGCAACCCGGCGACCCACTGTTATTCCCAACACTCTCTTCTGCAAGTTGAAATTGCAACCCCTAGAGCTTGCAATTTGGGGTAATTTCGTTCAAAACACTACTCTTCTCCCTTAACTTCAGTTCTCCCTTCACTTACTTTGCGTACTGTTGTTCATTGCTTGGTGGGTTGCTGAAATTGTTGGACTCAAGATTTGGGGAATTGAGGTAGTATTGTTTGATTTGTGTTGTTGGGGTTGGGTATATTTCTGCTTGTTTTTCCCTGCTCATTTGGGTGACTGTGAGTTTAATTGGGTACTCCTTTTCTGGTATAATGCCTCCTCGGCAAATGTGCAATGCTCAAAGGGCTCAAGCCGACAGTGCATTTGATAGCTCCCGTTTTGTAAGCGTCGAGGCTGCCGAATTATATGCACGAGAGCTGGGAACAAAATCACTCATTCCTGAGCGCGGCATTCTGTTTGGGGAATTTGGTTTTGCTAATGATTTTCGTCGCAGGCAGTGGGAAAAATTAGCGGACAATCCAGAGGCTGCGGTGATTCCAATCGTCCGTGAATTTTACGCCAACGCATCTTTCTGTACCAACAGTCAGGTCAGGGTTCGGGGTCGTGTGGTTGATTTCTCTGCCGACAGGATTAACACATTCTATGGTGTTGCTATTTCTGTGGATTGCTACTACTCGCAGCGAATGCGCGATAATGTGACTGAGGACTTTGCGGCGGATGTTCTGAATATCATAGGGGTACCCGGAGCTACTTGGCACCTTCGAAATGGGAGGCCGTGCTTACTACCCGAAGGGTCGCTGAACTATTATGCCAAAGGGTTACACAAATTCATCTCTGCCCGTTTAATGCCGTCTGGGCATACGTCTGAAGTTACTTGGGATAGAGCCGTTCTGATTTCTACGATAATTCAGGAACACCCTGTGAATGTTGGCCGTCTTATTCATGCCCAATTGAATGGTGTAATTCGTCGGTCGCGCACTTCGGGTTTTTGTTTCCCGACCCTGATTACTGAACTCTGTCGGGCTGCTCATGTAGTATGGACCAGTGACTTGGAGATTCTGCCTGCTAAATCCATGATTACGAGGGCCACTGTTCAGCGCAGTGCGGACCGTGCTCGTCGTCGTGCTATTCGCCAGGACGTCGATCCTGGTATGAGTGTTGAGGCTGGTATGTCTTTAGATGATGACCCTGCGGCAGAGACCAGTGGAGCTACTCCTATGGAAGAACTCACAACATGGGTCTCTCAGCTCCAAATCACCGTGGAGGATTGTCAGCGCTCGATCCGTTCTCTACAGCGTCGTTCCGAGTCCTTTCAGGATGGGATGATGCTGATGATGCGGGACATGGCTTCTCGCTCCGGTATGAGCCCTGACCTCATCCCTTCGTGGCCGCCAGCACCTTCCTCGCCGCGACATGACATGGACCACGACTGAATCTTTCAGGGATGTCCTCTTTCCCCTATTTTTGTTTATGCCTACTTCCCATTGGGACAATGTGTTTCTTTAAGTTTGGGGGTGGGACTTTGGGAGCAATTATGCCTTATCTGTTAGAAAGTTGCATGTTTTGCCTGTTTATATTCTTCTTTTTATTATTATTGTTTTAAACAAAAAAAAAATCATTTTTGCGAGTCTTGGTTTAGGCGTGGTTACTTCCGCCAATGATGATAATTTGTTTGATTTCTAGCATTTTGTGGGTAGCAATGCATGTGCACTTGTCTAAATACTTAGCTTGGTATACTTGATTGAACTTTGAATCTCCATTCATTGAGCACTTTACACCATAAATTGATTCTTGAAAGATTTGGATGACTTTATCGGGTTCTATAGTACACATTTCATTCCCTTGGCCTTTGGTTATTTGAATAATAGAGTATTCATGAAATTTTTAAACTGTTTTTACTCCTTGAAGTTAGGCCTAAACAGAGTTTAAGTAATCCGAACGAAAAAAAAAAGTAGAAAAAAAAAGAAAAAAAAGAAAGCATTTTTATGAAGACTTAGTCTAGCTTCATAGCCTTTTTAACTCGAGTTAGTAAGCTCGTTGGGGTGTTTTTACACCTAATGCCTTAAAGCCATTTGGTTTGAGAGTCATTGGCCTAACACTCGTTACATGGGTTAATTAGAAAGCTTAAGGGAGCTAGACATTGCACAGTCCACAAATGAAAAACAAAAGGAAAGAAAAAAAAAAAAAAGAAAAACAGTTCGGTGTTACTACTTATGTTTGTAGTAATGGATGGGAGTAATACGTGTTTTTACGTTTCATGAAAAACTCTGATATATATATTATTCGTGAATGTTTGTTCATGTGACATTTGGGGGAATGGATGGAGTACTTGGACTTATAAAGAATTTCAAGTTTTAGAGGTGTTGAGACATGGTTTGCACACACACACGGAGATTTAAAGTGAGATTGATGACTATTGAGTGAAAGTTTAGACTTGTTGCTATATGTTGTTATTTGCAGATTGTTGTAAATCTTACTCTGAGGCATTGTGTAGTGCCATGCCGTGCCTTGAGTTGTGAAAAGAAAAAAATATCTTGTAAATTTTTCAGTTTTTGTATTTATTAGTTTTCTTATTTTACTCGAGGACGAGCAAAAGTCTAAGTTTGGGGGTATTTGATAAGGGGGTATTTTACTCATTTATTGAATATTATTCGGGCTTAGATTTGGCCAATTCTCGAGGTTTTTGTAATCTAATGTTTTGTTCTAGTGTTATTTTGAAGTTTCAGGGAATTTTGGAGACTTTTATGCAATTTGGAGGCTTTGGTACTGTTTTTCGAGACTTCAGGGGTCTGTGAGGAAATTCCAAAACTTTGTGGAGCCGCGCCTTAGCGCCTTGCACCTTAGCGCTGCGATGTAGTCTTTGTTTTCCAGAAAGTCTAGCGCTAGAGCGGCCGCCTTAGCGCGGCGCCGTTCGCTGTTTTGTTTAGTCCGAAGATTTAGACGTTAGTTTTCTTCTTTTTGGTAAGTTTTTTTTCCTGGTATTTTTAGGGCTTATAGGTAGGTATAAATAGAGACATGGAGATTAGGTTTAGGGGGTTAACAATTTTTAGAGCCGTCAATAGAGAATTAGACGAAGGAAGAACGAAGTTTGTAATTTTGGATTCAAGTATTGATTTCTTGACTCCTATTATTATTCTTCATCTTCTTCTCATGCTTAATCTTTTGAATCCTTTATTTATTATTATGGGTTTTGTTTATTTTATTATGAACTAAATTCATACAGCTGGGGTAAGGGGTAGCCAATTCATAAAAGAATAATTTTGATCCGATTAGGGTAACATCAATTGCATGGTTGTGTGAGTTTTAAATCCTGTGCTTAATGCTTTGAAAGACTGGCCACCTTTTAATTGTTTTCAATCATGTGGATGAGAGCGAGAGGAGATTCCATATGATGGATCGTAGGAATTAATACCATGGATCTAAATTCATGCTAGAGATAGATGAGTTGATACATGCAATTAGCCATAGATCGTCTCGAAAGCTAAGAGAATTTCATAAAACCTAATGCATTGTTTTCTAACTAAATCTACCTAGAGATACGTAGGTTGCTAGGAAATAATAGGATTGATATTGCTCGAGAGAGAATATTGATTAAATTAAGAAATTCCGTTGTCACACAATAGTAATTGATTGGAACCCGAAATCGTTGATTGTTACCCTGAAGTGAATTGGTGAACCTAAACCCTAGCGCTTTTCTCTCATTGAATTCTTTAAAACTGTTATCTACTTGCTTTCTTTAATTTAATTAGTTTAGTTAAATTCACAACAACTTTCTTTCACTCTCTAGATTAAAGTTTAGAATACCAAAGTCTGATTTTGTTCCAGTCCCTTGGGTACGACAACCCCTCATATTTCCACTCTATTACTTGAGACTAGTACACTTGCTAGTAGTAGGTTTTGACCTCATCAATTGTGTATCATCATGAAGTGATTATGTTATTCCCTGTGATGAATATGCATGGGTTGTATTGATATGATTGTTATTAGCATGCATATCATTTATGTTTGGAAAGTTAGTATACTGTTACCACATGATTGAGTTGAGTATTTGGATTCATGTTACGGTTGTGAATGAAACTGCACCAGAGTTAGAGGATTCTTTACCTTATGAGAGTGTCCAGAAATGTTCGCAGTTGATTACTTTATATGTCATCTAAAATGGGGATTTGAACATGTATTGAGTTGATACCAGGGAATCAAAGGACCTAGGGGATCACCATAAATTGGATTAGCGATTGATGGATTTCTTAAACCATATGTGTAAGTCTTGCTTGGAGTGTTTTGTAAAGGTGTCATTAATGATATGAATATTCGCTTCCAGTTTTAATACGAAGTGAACCTTAAAGGAAAAATTGAGTTGTGACCTTAATCAGAATGGAGAACAGTAGCTTCAACATTGAAAGATTGATATGGTATAAGTGGAATTAATCTATTCACCGACATAGAGTTCATTGCGTTAGTATTTACATACTTGAGTTGGAATACTACTGTTATGAAGTTAAATTTGTGTTATGTACGGATTCAAATATTTGAAGTTTCTATTCTCACAATATGAACAGAATATGAGGCATTGTCGATAAGAGGAAACACTTAAAGATCTTAACTATGTACCTTCTACTATTCAATGGAGTTTAACATGATGACTAGTGTGTTCAAGATTGAAGATTTATTAATTATAACAGGACTATTTGGTATATGTTGAGATTGTTACACGCTATAGATTGAAATGGATTGATTAACCAAGTGATCATGTACCACTAATGGCAAAGATATGCGTATCAAATGAATTATAGCCTTGCATATATGAGATATCGAGAGACTAGATTAAACACCGCGAGTAGTGTACTCAAAGAGGAGTTCAAGAATTATTTCAAGTATACATCTTATCCTTAAACCTTCTCTACGTTTGAAACAGTGATTATGACTTCCGGGGGATGTGTAAACATGTGTGATGGATTTCAAATGATAGTTACTCACCACAACAATTGTCAACGGAGTATGAAAATGATATTAACTGTGACTAATACGGGAAAATTGAATGAATTATCTATACACGGTAATGAAGTCGGGAATCTAAACTTTGAAACCTTGTGATGATTCAACAGTCGATTGAAAGTTTGAAGATAATTTGGGATAGATTACTTACCGCTCAAAGCCGACAGAAAAGTTATGCTGATAATCGAAGATGGGATCTTGAGTTCCAGGTGGGTGATTATGTATTCTTTAAAGTATCGTCGCGTAGGGGTACTAAGAGGTTTGGGAAGAAAGGTAAACTATCACCTCGATACATAGGGCCTTTTGAGATACTTTAGAGGGTTGGCACATTGGCTTATCGACTTGCATTCCCACCATCTTTGTCGGAGATTCATAATGTATATGTATCAATGCTTTGAAAGTATATGAAAGATGAGTCACACGTGTTGGGATACGAAGAGATCACTTTTGAGCCCGATTTGTCGTATGTGGAGCAACCGGTAAGGATTCTCGACACTAAGGAGCAAGTATTGAGGACCAAACGAATTCCACTTGTAAAGGTGTTGTGAAGAAACCATGAGATTGAGGAAGCTACGTGGGAAACCGAGGGTGAGATGCGGGAGAAATACCCTCATTTATTCGAGGGACTTGGTAAGTGAATTTAGGGACTAAATTCCTTTAAGGAGGAGAGGATGTAATACCCTAGCTCTCCTAATGTGTTTTTTGCATAAGTATATGTTTTATTAGCATGAGTAGAAATGCCATGTTAGAAATATGAACTATGGTTGTGTAGTTTGTTGAGAATTTTAGCCTTATATACTTGTGATATATGCCTAAGTACTAATTGGGTTGGTTTTGATTATGTAAAATGACTTTTTGTATTTAATTTGTAACACACTGGATACAGAGCGATCGCCTTGGCATGGGCCAGAGCGATCGCCCTGTAGACAGAAAGTTGGTATTTGTGAACTGGGTACAAAACGATCGCTTTGGCTTGTAGCTAAGCGATCGCTCTGTGGACAGAATGTTGGCTTTCGAGATTTGAGGACAAAGCGATCGCCTTGGTTAACAACAAAGCGATCGCCCTGTTAGCAGAAATGCTGTGCTTGTTATTTTATTATTTTTAACATGTTAGACTTTTGGTTTAAAGGGAGACACATCTTGGGAGAGTTAGTCAGCCCTTCTCCCACCTCTTCTACCTCTTGAGACCTTGAGTGAGAGACACAATACTCCCACTTCCTTGATCATCCAAGAAAACAAGATATAGTTTGTAGGTGAGAAATAAAGTGAGATTGCTGTGTGTTTTATATCTCCTCAAAATCCAGCCATCAAACCTTGCATGCAAAACCATAGTTGGGTTGCTATAGACTAGGAGAACAATTTTGAAGGTTTTGATTCTTGTTTTAGTGGTTTGATTTGTGCAATTGAGGTAAGTTACTGTTGGTTCGCAAAACGAATATACAAATACTACGGGCAAGAGTACCCGATCGACAACAAGTAGTAAAGTGCGTAAGCACGAGTCGAACCCACAAGGACAATTATGACGTTTATTATCGTGAATACTAAAATTTAGGATTTTTAACTTTATCCAAACGATCGAAATTGAGTTGAAATGTTATAACTAAATTAAAGCAAGTAAAACGAGCGATGGGGGAATCGGAAATCACACACACACTGGTGAAACAATGATTATCAAAGTTAAAACACTAGGATTATAATTTCACTCCAAATTATCCACATAACGAATTAGTCCACTCTCCATAACTTTTCTACAATTTACTATGGTATCCGAGAACACAAAAATAGTCACTACGAGCTCTCACTCCGATAGCAACCCTAATCTTCCCACCTAACTACGAGCTCTCGCGACGTACAGCTAGTGTGTGAAAATAGCATGAAAATTAAGTTCTCAAAAATGGATATTGAGTTTTGTGCTATATCTCTATGCTACAAAACATCAACTACTAAATTGCTTGATCCAAATTGTGATGGTAGCTCTCACTCACACAAAACAATTTTAAAATCATTTAATTAGTGATCAAGTAATTAAAAGCATTAAGAACAACAAAATAATAACCATAGCATAAAATGTAGTTAAGTTAGGAGAATGAAAAAAATACTAGATCATGCTTCAAAAATGGAGATTCATCACAATCCTAGTTATAGAAAATTAGCTCATAATGCAAGAAAATTACACACAAATATTCCAAGAAAATATTGCATAATGATATTAAAGATAAAGAGTATAAAATACAATACTTCAATGGAGATTTTTGTGAGAATCCTTTAGCATTCCTTGACAAAATCTAATTGAAAGATGATGAAATCTCCCAAAATGAGCTGCTACTTTTTCTTCCTCTCTTTTCTATTCTGTGCGTGTGTTCTCTCCTTTTTCCAATCTGATCTCCTTTCTTGGCCAAAATGAGCTCCAAGATTTTTCGAGTATTCCACAAGCTAAGGGAGGGCAAAAAGGACATTTGACTAAGCTTTTTACATTTAAAAACCAAGGGAACTCGGCTGAAAAAGAGGAGGAAATGGGTCTTGGGTTTGGCTGAGGAAAAGGGGCGCCCATCAAGGAAGACCGCGGACTATCCATGGGAAAACGGGCCAGGCTGAGAGGGAAATAGTGCGGAAAAGCGGAGCGGGCTGGAGGGAAGGACCGGGATGGATCGAAGCTCCGCTTCCAGAACACGCGGGTCAGCTGTGGAGGGCCGGGACGCGTGGCGTGCAGAGAGGATGACAGCGCACAGCTGATGGAGTTTCAGCTTATTGAAGCGGTGCCCCTGGACTCCTGATTATTGCTCCGGTGCCCCTAATTTCTTCTAAAAGCGAGGCGCAGTCCGTATCCTCCCAGGCCTTGCAATTTAGTCCCAAGCCAACCTCCGTTAGCTTCCATTAGCCTCTTTTCTCTTTCAGTTTAGTCCTTTGCTTTACAAATCTCTAACGGAGGCTAACGGACCTTGATTAAATGGCTTAAAACTCAACAAATCTTCAACTTACTGCCTTGAATCTCCCATAATGCTATAAATTGAACCTTTAAAGTTTGAATTCATGCCCATAGACCTAAAACACAATAAAATCACAATAAATGCAATTCCTAGGGCAATATCAATATGCAATTCATATAAAACGGGGACAAAATATGGGGAAAAATATATGCAATTACGAACTCATCTACACCCCCAAACTTAGACTTTGGTCGTCCTCGAGCAAAGAGTAGATACAAGAAACATACGCTCGAGAAAGAAAGCTTGCTTAGAACATCTCTTGGGGTTGAAAACATGATAGCAAGAACCCACCAAGATTCTCAAGCTAATAAATCCATCCCATTCACAACCCAAGAATGAATGCAAAGCTAACAAATCCCCAAGTATAAGGAATCAAGGCGAGCAAGGCAATAAATATATATATATATATATATATATATATATATATAGGAATCTCACACAAGGAAATTTTAAACCATGCTTTCAAAAGAAATTTGCTAACACAACCATAAGTAGCAACAAGATCATTAGGACTTTTTCAAGCTTGTAATGTTGGGCCAAAGTTGGGGCTAAAAATAGAAGAGATAGGATATAACAAAGCAAGAGAGCATAAAATATGAGTCTTCAAACCCAAACTTGCTTAAAAAAAATAAGCTCATTCTTCTTAGAACAACATAACTTACTTCAACAACCAAATTTTCAATAAAAGATGAAGAAGCATCTCAACTACCCAAAAAAATTAGAAACTCCCTTTGATTTACTCCAATTTGAGAATGATGAAGAACAAATGGCCTTCTTGACCTTTTTCAAATAGCCCCTTCTTTTCTTCTTCTTCTTCTTCTTTTTTTTTTTTTCAAGAGGGCTTTTCATTTCAAGACTTTTCAATCACCACCTCAACAACAATTTCCTCACACTTTGGCATCGAGAAGATTAATAACAAGCTCTTCCATGAACAAAACACACCCTCTAAGATATAATGTGACAATTCATTCCAATTCATGCTCTCTTAAAGGGTTGGATAAAAGTATTTAGGTTCGCGGGATAGGTCGATGCGGGTGATAGAAATGATGTCGAATGGGGGTCGATGTGTGCTCTAGGCACACGCCATTCTTTGATAAGGCTCAAATGGGACACTAGGGATCATGATAAATGGGTAGGAGAGAAAGGCTCAATCGATCCAAAGATGGCCTAAATGACATCAAAATTGCTACAATGATCATGTTTCGCTTTGAAGATAGTCAAACATGGCATTCAAATAATCCTTCACTCAATGCTCACTCTACCAAGCTCTTTATGAATAGCATAAGCCTTCGCTAGATAGCACTCAAAGAAAATCAAGACTTATATGCACCATGAACTTAAGAAGCATGCTTGAGATAAATTAGCATGAGAATCCCAACAATATTCTAGGCTATCATATAATCAACCCTAGAATTGCAACTACGCAAAAATATTCAAGGCAGAAGAGTTTCTCAAAAACTCAACCCCATCCCCAAACTTAAAGATAAACATTGTCCCCAATGCTTATAATCATAAAATTGCAAATAAAGGAGGAGGGAAGAGAAAACTCCCGCAATGTCGATTCTCATAAAGTCCAAGCCACGAGGAATCCACTTCATAGACTGCCCGAGCCACCCCCAAACTTAGAGATTTACTCCTGCACCAAAATTTGAGCTCTTGGGAGGGAAAACAATAATTTCACAAAAATCACCATTAGAAGTATTGGCTAAAGTATATAAAATTAAATGCAAACCCTCATTAAAGCAAAAGGCAAAAATATCTTTGTGAGGGGACTCTATGTACACCGCCCTAGAAATTTACAAATTCGAGACGGCTTCGAAAAGCGACACAACATAAAATAAAATGAGTAGGGAAGAGAAAATAAATTTTTTTTCAATTACCGTCGTTAGCTTGACCTTGGGCCTTTCTTAAACCTAGGGAGGGTCATCGAGAAGGACAAAAACTTGGGGTTAAGTTTTTAAATTTGGTGGCTTGACACATGAGGGCTTCATAGACTTTGAAGGATCCCTTGTTAACTCTAGTGGTTCCCATTTCGATCTCGGAATCACTTCATCCCATTAACAATCAAATTGAGCTTTTGCTTCCATTACCTCTTCGGTTTTGCCATAATTTTCATTCACAAGAATTTGCTCAACCGGATCCTTTGGATAGCTTGCACGGAATACCTCTTCCACACAATCATAGATGACATCAACCCTTGAACATTCCCCTTCATTGGATGGATATTTCATTGCATCATTCATGTTGAAGGTGATTGTTTGATCATGCACTGTCATTGTCAATTCACCCTTTGCAACATCAATATTAGTTTGCCCGGTGGCAAGGAATGGTCGCCCAAGAATGATTGGTACTTCCCTGTCCTCCTCCATATCTTGCACAATAAAATCCGCTGGGAGAATGAACTTATCAACTTTCACCAACACATTTTCCACCACTCCCCTTGGTCGAACCATAGAGCGATCCGCTAGTTGGAGAATCACCGATGTAGGCCTAGGCTCACCAAGTCCCAATTTCTGAAAAATAGACCGCGGCATGAGATTGATGCTAGAACCAAGATCACATAGAGCTTTCCCTACATGAAGCTCACCAATAGTGCAAGGAATAGTGAATTTCCCCGGATCTTTTAACTTTGGAGGCAACTTGTGACTGAGCATAGAACTACACTCTTCCGTTAAAGCAATAGTTTCATAATCTTCTAACCTTCTCTTCTTTGTAACAAGATCCTTCAAAAACTTAGCATACTTTGGCATCTCTTGCAATGCATCAAGAAGAGGAAGATTGATCCGTTGTGACTTGAATACTTCAAGAAACTTTGCAAAATGATGATCATCCGTCTTCTTTTGAAGTCTTTGAGGGAAGGGCAGTGGTGGAAAAATATTTTGAGCATCGGAGGGAATTGGTGTGGCTTGATGTTCATGTAAAGAAGGTGGATTCTCGATCTTGTCTTCATCATCATTTTTCTGATTCTCGGCCTCAGAAATTTCTTGCTCAACCCCGATGCTTTTTCCACTTCTAGTTGTGACTGCTAAGCAACGTTCTTTATCTTTAGGATTCGGCTCCGTATCACTAGGTAGAGTCCCTTGAGGTCAAGAAGAAAGAGCTGAAAGGATGTGGGTGGCAATGCTCTTGCCCACTTGCTTGGCATTCTTTGCCATCAATGCTTCCATATGTGCTTGTTGTTGTTTAAGAAAAAAACATGATATCCTCAGATGGCTTATTGACTTGGGCTTGAGAATTTTGAAAGCCCGGTGGTGGTGCATTCATCCTGATCTGATTCGGAAAACTTTGTGGTTGAGAAGGGCCTGCATTGTTAGTCCACAAAAAATTGGGGTGGTTTCTCCAACCAGGGTTATAAGTATTCGAGTACGGATTATTATTCTTATTAAAATTTGAAACAAATTGTACAGATTCAGAATTTAAATTGCAATTATCCGTAACATGATTACCTTGGCAAAGTTCACACATTTGAATGGGTTGGATGGCGGATGCCTGAAGTGCCTTTGTCAAAACGGCAACTTGAGCTTCTAGACTTTGAATTCTATCCACTTCTCCCGATTCTGATGCTTTCTTTGGTGTGTGTCTTTCACCTCCCCATTGATAATTATTGCTTGCCATTTCTTCCAAAAGTTCATAAGCCACATCAACCGGCTTTCCCATTAAAGCTCCTCCCGCTGCCGCATCAATTGTGCAACGGATGGTAGGATCAACCCCATTGTAGAATGTTTGCACGATCATCCATTTAGGAAGCCCATGGTGAGGACACTGTCGAAGCATATTTTTGTAACGCATCCATGCTTCGTAGAGAGATTCTCCACTCCATTGTGTGAAGCTTGTAATGTCATTTCTCATCTTATTTATTTTCCCGGGTGGAAAGAACTTTTCTAGAAACTTTTGGGCCATGATATCCCATGTAGTGATAGACCCCGCCAGCAACGACATCAACCAATCATTAGCATTCTCTCCCAAGCTAAATGGAAATAATCAGAGACGGATTGCGTCCGACGATACCCCATTAAATTTGAATGTGTCACATATTTGGAGAAAATTCTTGAGATGAGAATTTGGGTTCTCATTCGGTAAACCCACAAATTGCTTCGCCATGACCATTTGGATAATTGCGGGCTTGAGCTCAAAGTTGTTTGCTTCAACTGCCGGTCTTCTTATACTTTCTTGAAAACCCTCTATTGTTGGTGTTGAAATTTCCCTTAATGTTCTTTGGGCGGCACCCTCATTTTCTTGGTTTGCCATGGCTTGTCTTCTTCGAATTCGGAAGGTGCGCTCAATTTCGGGATCCAAATTGAATAGACCGAGACCTTGGCATCGGGTCCTTCGCATAAACCTATAGAAACAAGTTGCAAGACAAACACCAACCAAGAGTAATGACAATACCAATAATTAAAGTGTTCGAATTAAAGTCAAAATCCGTAGTATTAATATCACAAAAATAAACTAAATTGTCCCCGGCAACGGCGCCAAAAACTTGTTGGTTCGCAAAACGAATATGCAAATACTACAGGCAAGAGTACCCGATCGACAACAAGTAGTAAAGTGCGTAAGCACGAGTCGAACCCACAAGGACAATTATGACGTTTATTATCGTGAATACTAAAATTTAGGATTTTTAACTTTATCCAAACGATCGAAATTGAGTTGAAATGTTATAACTAAATTAAAGCAAGTAAAACGAGCGATGGGGGAATCGGAAATCACACACACACACTGGTGAAACAATGATTATCAAAGTTAAAACACTAGGATTATAATTTCACTCCAAATTATCCACATAACCAATTAGTCCACTCTCCATAACTTTTCTACAATTTACTATGGTATTCGAGAACACAAAAATAGTCACTACGAGCTCTCACTCCGATAGCAACCCTAATCTTCCCACCTAACTACGAGCTCTCGCGACGTATAGCTAGTGTGTGAAAATAGCATGAAAATTAAGTTCTCAAAAATGGATATTGAGTTTTGTGCTATATCTCTATGCTACAAAACATCAACTACTAAATTGCTTGATCCAAATTGTGATGGTAGCTCTCACTCACACAAAATAATTTTAAAATCATTTAATTAGTGATCAAGTAATTAAAAGCATTATTATTATTATTATTATTATTATTATTATTATTATTATTTTTTTTTGGAGTAATTAAAAGCATTAAGAACAACAAAATAATAACCATAGCATAAAATGTAGTTAAGTTAGGAGAGTGAAAAAATACTAGATCATGCTTCAAAAATAGAGATTCATCACAATCCTAGTTATAGAAAATTAGCTCATAATGCAAGAAAAATTACACACAAATATTCCAAGAAAATATTGCATAATGATATTAAAGATAAAGAGTATAAAATACAATACTTCAATGGAGATTTTTGTGAGAATCCTTTTGCATTCCTTGACAAAATCTAATTGAAAGATGATGAAATCTCCCAAAATGAGCTGCTACTTTTTCTTCCTCTCTTTTCTATTCTGTGCGTGTGTTCTCTCCTTTTTCCAATCTGATCTCCTTCCTTAGCCAAAATGATCTCCAAGATTTTTAGAGTATTCCACAAGCTAAGGGAGGGCAAAAAGGACATTTGACTAAGCTTTTTACATTTAAAAACCAAGGGGACTCGGCTGAAAAAGAACAGGAAATGGGTCTTGGGTTTGACTGAGGAAAAGGGGTGCCCATGTAAGACCCCGATGAACCCAACATTTTTAGTATCGTCATATTCATTCCTCGTGTGATTATCTTAGGATTGAGAACCCTTAATGTTCCTCTAATTTGTCCATAATCCTAGCGATGAGTCTAACAAGTTGAACCTTACCGTAGTTGTGAGGCCCAGTGCTTATTTCCTTCTCATTTAATCCATAGTCACTTCGTATCGGCTTAGGAGACCTTGTATTGTGGTGAGTGGACTTGCGTGATTAGATCAGGAGAGATGTCATTCTAGTTAGCGTGACGTGATGAGACTCGACATATGTTGGAGTTGTGGTTTGTACGTGGGAACTGTGTAATGATTCTCGACATTGTTTAAGGGTTAGTATATGTTGCATTCCCTCTTTGGTTAGTTGACCTGGCCTTGGCTTAAAATCGTTCGCAAATGACTAGCACATTTTTCATGACGTTAACTCGTAAGATGACTTGTTTTGAGCATCGCTTCACGTGTTTACCTTCATGTATGATTGAGACTTATGTTCTCTATCCTTCGTGCATCAATACGGGATGATTTAGGTGAGTTTTGGGTGTGTCTTGACCATGATTGGATGATAGGATCAACCTAGGATCATTTTGGAACATTTCGGGATCAAACATAGACATTTTTTTGAAATTTCAACATTCTGGAAGAAGGGCGGCCGCCCAGATGGCCGCTCAAGTGACAGATCCAGAGAGGCCGCGCGACCCGATGCCCTGTTTTCGTTTTGTTCATTCTCTCTCGTTTTTTAACATTTTTGAGTGATTTAAAATGATCAAACAAGCCGGGAATCGGACCTATCACTTACCCATGGAATAAATACAAAAACACAACCCTCTCTCCCTCATATTTCGTCCACAAACCAGATTAGAGAGAGAGTGTTTGTAGAGAGAGAGAGAAGAGAGAGAGTAGAGAATGAAATCACAATATCTTGAGCATCCAATGTCGGAATGACGATCCGTCTTCACCGTAGCGTAGAGGGAAAAGAGGGGAACATTTCTAGCCAAAGAAATCATCTGATCTATTGGTATATCACGAAACCCATCTCATCTCCCACCTTATAGAGAGAGAAAGTGAAGTTTGAAGAGAGTAAAGCTTGATTCAAGGCTAGATCGGGCGTGGGTTCGACGTTTGGACTCCATAGTGGTGTAGATATCATTGAGGAGAGTATTTTCAACTTGAGTCCACTTTGTTTCCTTGGTGATTTGCGGTATTTAGTAAGTTACTACTCTTTATTCTTGTATTAGCAACTATTCATGCCGTAGAACTCACATTCCATGTCGATATGTGGATAATTGTGATATTTGATGAATATAATGAGATGATACTATGAGGGTGTGTTAGATGATATTGGTACATCTCATCTACTTGTTTAGTAACTAAAATTATTGTGATACATGCTATAATGGAGTTTAAATCAAAGTAGTATTGTAAAATGTTCATTACAAGAATGTGACTCATGTCTCTACATGTGTAGTAGCTAAAGGAATATGAGCATAATGTTGCATACATGACATATGTGTTTGTTACTAAATAATAATTTTACTTGATACTCTACATAGCTTGAAATTGGACATGAGACATGTGTAAATGGTTAAATGGTTTAGTTCCTTGATTTTGAAAATTGTGGTATAGTATCTCTACGAATATTGAACATGTGTATAAGAGTAAAAGAATTGGTTCCATGATATTGAACTTGATGGTATGATGAAATGGTTGGTTCCTTGGTATTGAAATGGATCGAGTACCTTGTTGAAATAATGAACATCGTAGACTTGTAATGATGAGTAAAAGGAACTAATCTAGGGGGTCGTAGCATCACCGGCGTTTCATGAGGGCGGAGAGCTAGTGAAACGTCATAGTTGAGTTACGATCCGGCCTTTCCCCCGCTACTGGCCACACTGGGGCTTGGCGCATCTCTTGCTAGCCGAGATGTGACCGGACCGATTGATTTCCCAGGTCGTAGGGGACTGGCTCATGATGGTCCAGTGCGCGCGCTCTATTGGTAAAAGACCCAGGTATTGTTTATATGATGGCGTAATAAGGATGGTTGTTGGTCGGAGGTGTACCTCGACCCCGTATTCTCGTATTCTTGATGAAAGGTAATGAAACATGATGATGAGTTATAAATTGTTGTTTATACCGTATGACATGCGATGTTCAATGATTGCATTATTAAAGATTAATCCATGATTTATGTTTCATATCGCCATGTCATGAAAGCTGCATAAGTAATAACTTACTGGGTCCTCGACTCACCCCCTTCCACATTGTTTTCCTCCCCTTAGTTCGCAGGTACACGAATAGTAGCGGGCGGTGAGGCTGACAAGGTGTTTGTACGTGGTAGTTGGGTATTGTAGCTCGTTAGTAACCCTTTTAGTATTTACCTGTACTTGGATTTGAACGGTTGTAAGATGTTATAATTCTACTTTTGGATTTGTATCATTATATAGTTAGTTGTGGTATTTGGTTCCGACATGTGTTGTCGAGGTACTTAGAATTGTTAAGACTGGGTTTTGTATATTTGTATATTTTGTATGTGATGGTTGAGGTTGTGTGCCAGTTTGATTATATGGTGGACACCGAGCAGTGTAGCTCGGTGATGTAATTGTGTATGGTAGTTGTATTGTGGTTCTCCGGCTTGTGTTTTAGTCGTCGAGATGGTTATATAAGTTGTGGTGGTTGATGGTTTTTGTAAATTGGGGTTTTAAAGAGCTGGCTAGCTCATTATATTACAGGATTGTATTTGTGATATGAAGGTTTAATGTCCTAATTTGGGGCTCCGTGTAGTGAGTCTGGGTTGGGGCGTTACAGTTGGTATCAGAGCATAAGTTCCTCGGATAGGAATTTGAGTTTGGGATTAAGTAGGTGATGGTATAGTTGTAATCTGTTTGGTTATTGAAGAATCTATATATATATAATGACACAAGTGATTTTGGCACACCTACTAAAACAGGTAATTTGGCGCCAAAACTGAAAATCTATATTTAGAAACATAAATTTAAAGCTACTCCTCATTATCTTCAGTTAAAGATTTAATTTCTTTCTCACCTATATCAATGCTTAAGTAATAATTGGGCTTATCAAACAATACCTGGATTATGACAACATTTATGGCAAATACATTTAATACATATTTCAGCAATTTCCTAGAAAATACCCATTGGAATATAGATAGTCATCCTGAAATCTGAAACTATTTAATGTCAAATAGTAATGGAAAAATAAAAAATTATTACAAACATTATACATAAATAAAATAAAAATACATATTATTTTATATCCGGCAAAAATCTTATTTCAGTCCTGTCGTCTTTCCCTTGTATCTTGTATCTGCACACTAAAAAATAAATAAATGATTATAATATTGCCTTTATCAAACAAATAAATGAGAGAGACTATTTTTGGATAGGAACATTTATGGCAACTACATTTAATACATTTTCCAGCAATTTTCTAGAAAATACACCGTGGAATCTAGACAGTCATCCTGAAATCTGAAATTATTTAATGTCAAATAGTAAGATTATTTTCGGATTCCCCAATTTAGTAAATGGGAATATCAACAGGTTTATTTATCCAGTTTATAATACGGTTTTTCTTCAAAATCTGTTTCATTTTCATCCTATTCCAATCTTTTTCATATACTTTGCATTATTCCCAGCCAAATAACATAAAATGACTTTTACTCTATTGAAAGACATTAAAAAAAGGAAGATCAGATTGGTTGATTAAGGTAAGATTAGCATAAAAGTGGGAAGTAAAACCTGGGAATGATATGAAGATTCCTCCATCTCTTGAGCTGCTTCTGGTGGATGTTGAGGTTAGCTTTTCTTCTTCCTCCTACTTCTATTTTTTCTATTTTGTTGGGACATCCTAAAAAGGAAAAGGGGATACTTATTTTGGACCAATGAGTATATATGTTTCCTATGATGGAGTCAATGAAAATAAGCTTGAACTCAGATCATAACCTTAGTATCCCGTATATTGCATAGGTACAAAAGTCAAGATCAACCAACCTGCACAGCACATGTACAAAAATGTCTACATTAGTTGGTATAATGAAAAGCTAAGAGATGGGGCTTCATCAAAAAGTATTATGAAAAGTTGTTCTTAACTACATTTTTTTTTTTCCAGTGTGACAGGATTCATCTATATTTTCTAAATGTCTAACTTTGCATAAAATATTATCTTTCCGTGAAATAGGATAGTATTTGGCCCGTGCGTTTAACGCACGGGTGTAGCACTAGTTAAGGATAATGGTAGTGGGTCGACAACCACATCGCGGTATGGGTGTGAATGACGTTTGAGTTGAGTCGTGAAGTGTAAGATGGAATGGGTGGTGACCTTTTCAGTATACTGCTTGTGATTAAGTGATCAGTGATTATAGGGTATAGCATTCCGTTTGCCTGTTGGGTTATTGACGTCTAGTTATTATGTGAAGGTGTTGGAGCTGTTATGGATAAGGATGAGACTGGTAGGAATGAACAACCTGAATCGGAGGAGAAGGGCGATGCACAGACTAATGTCTCTCATGTAGAGGTACCAAGTAATCTGACTGAGGGTGCGATGAACATGTTTCGGGAACTCGCTCGGATGATAGTAGTCGAAATGAATCGTCAGGGGGAAACTGAAAAGAATTTGGGTACTAGTGATAACCCGGAGACTTGTAAGGATAAGCGGCCCCAACCACAAATAAGGATTCCGAAAGGGGCTGAAATTGTCCCTCAAAGGTCACAGAAACCCAGGGATAAGTGTAACCATTGCTTGAGGATAGGTCATACTGAGGATAGGTGTTGGAAGAAACAAGGGAAGTGTTTGAATTGCGGAGACGGTAGGCATTTCAGGAAGAATTTCCCTAGGTTTAAAGGGAAGCAAGCCGAAGGTTCGAACTCGCAAACCATTGGAGTTAAGAGGGATAACCGAGGTAAACCCAAGGTTTAGAGGTGTGATAGGTGCGATAAGTTTGAATCCGCGACATCAATAGGAGGTATCTTATTGCCTTACCTGAGTCCATGTGTTCACTTTCACCTTAGTTCATCATGGTTACATGTTACATCATTGTGTCAGCATATCGTCCATGATAGGGTTGAGTTGCATTCGTTGCATTCATGTTGAAATTTTCATTCATAAATTTGTACGACTGTGAGACCGATATTATGGGCACCGTTTTGTCACATGTCCCTAGTGCCCTCACGGCGGAAGCTTTTGAAGCCACTTCAGAAGGGCCCCTGAATTGGTTGTCAAGAGGTATTCGTCGAAGAACTAAGTTGACCGGTATGTAATTAGAAATTGACTTACCCTATTACCAAATGGAATGAAACAGTAAAATGGAATTGTGATCTTCAAACCAAAAATGTACATGACATGTGGTCGTAAAATCGATTTGGCATAACATCACATGCATAAACATTATCACGAGCATATGGATACCCGTACACGTAGTTTGGGAATATTATTTGTATAATGCATTCCAGTACATGCATGAGTTATATGTGTAACCTTGTGGACCTATAGTCGGAATAATCACCCCGGGTGAGTGAATACTCTTACGAGTGTTGAGTATGTGAGTCATGGCTTGCTGTCGATTGGGTGATATAAGACTTCATGAGGAAAGGGCTACCCGTAGAGGTGGAGCCGCCCATGGAGTGTCCTGATTGATACTTTTTGTTGTCATAGCGAAGGAGGAAAGGGCTGCCCGTAGAGGCGGAGCCGCCACTTCGTCCCGTGACTTATTCCATTATTTTGTTGTTCCCATGCTATTAGATTATGTTGTGCACTCTAATTGGGAACTTGTTCGTTAATATACTAGTGTGCTTGGGTAAAGTGAGGAGTAATCATCAAGAGTGTGGTACACTCTTAAATTCGGGAAACAGTATGTAGTAGTTGACGTTGGTATCCCATGGTGCCGACCTAACCCTCAAACGTGATTAGAGTTTTATACTCTTATTGTAACCCACTAAGACCTTTTAACCTTGTGACGTAGGTATGTGTAACCGAGCATGCTAGCTCGTGGATTTCTTAACCTTTTAGTTTGGCAACTCATGCTATATCCGGTAACATTGTTATACACGATAGAGTCTGTATGACTCGAGTGACCTTTAGTGTAGCGCCATTTATTCGAATTTATTCCTTGAATGATGGGGATGTCAATGAAGAACTGAGTTGATCGCAAGAATCCTGTGATTATTAGTTAAGAGTATGAATTGGGAGCAAGATGGGCATAACCCTTAGGTGTTTACAATCATGTAATGGACGTTGAAGGACTAGTTTGTAACATGTAAGGATAAGTAGGTGAAGGTTGTGAGAACCTTGTAAATGTGAGTTGGGAACAAAATTGTGAATTGAGGATGTACATTTAAGTTTAAATTGTGGTGGTGCACAAAGTAAAGGGAAGGAATAGAGTGTGTAGTGGAAGCATATACCATCGGAGATTAGTAGAATAATGACAGGTTAAGACCCATATGATTCCTTGAAATGTTATAAGCCTTGTATTGGCCTCGTGTGACTTACGAGAGTGTATTTGGAGTTAAGCATAATAAAAGGTAATAGTAGATTGTTATAGTTAATGGATTGATGATGTTGCGATTGATAAGGTGTAATGTTGATCACGATCATAAGTACTTGGAAACGATTAAGATCATGTGGGACGTGGATTCGTGCATTCTTGAGAAGGACGTTTTGAGAAAATGTTTACTTGCGCATGCGTGATGATTTGATATTTGGGTTAATCTAGAGGTTGAGGAGCATCGTAGGATCACGTGAGTGAATGGTGTGATAATTGTGAGTGATAAACTTATAGCGTTTCAATTGCCTGCATAAAGGTTGTCTAAATTCCAAGAATAACCAAGATAGGTGGGAACACTCTTAGGCTCTTGTAGTGAACTTATACGGATATCGCGAATGACAACTTAGTGTGTTAAGCAAAGGAGTGAATGTATTAAAGACTAGTGAATTGGTAGCAACATTACTTGGGGTATAGATCAAATTACAGTGATACGTCACTTCCAATTGGTTGATAAACCTACTATTGCATTTGAACTGAGGATGAATTCTTGTGGAGACGTTCGATGATGGGTTAGTAGCATCGTTTCATCTTACGTTACCATAGTGACTATTGCCTTTTTTGCGAGTCCACCTTTGTACCTAGAACTACCGTAGAGGGGAGTGATATATAAATTCAACTTGGTAGCATTGCTTGTGCAAACCCTTGTGAATCATATGGAGTGACATGTTAGATATAGTACTCGCGAGTAAGCTTATCCCTATGTCACGAGAGATCGGTACACAATTCTATTCCCGTTTCCACATCTTAATTTGTATCACACCATTATTAGCCTCTGCATATTTGAAGGTTTACCCCTTTTCGCGTTCTTGACTGATTAAGTATAGTGATCGGACCACTAGATTGTCGAGGGTAATGCACGACTTGGCGTGGTAGTACGTTGTCCCTTGGTTGAGCGTGGTCATATAGCAGGGAAGGGTGGATTATGGAAACTAGTTGGATCATAAGAAAAGTTACCTTGGGATTAATGCACTAGACCAGACTCGTTGAGTTTAGAATCAAGTTTTGGTGTCATAAAATCAGTGTAAGAGTTAATAAGAATATGTCCCACCTTCTTTAGTACACCGGTAGGAATTCGAGGGCGAATTCTTTTTAAGGGGTGGAGGATGTAAGACCCCGATGAACCCAACATTCTTAGTATCATCATATTCATTCCTCGTGTGATTATCTTAGGATTGAGAACCCTTAATGTTCCTCTAATTTGTCCATAATCCTAGCGATGAGTCTAACAAGTTGAACCTTACCGTAGTTGTGAGGCCCAGTGCTTATTTCCTTCTCATTTAATCCATAGTCACTTCGTATCGGCTTAGGAGACCTTGTATTGTGGTGAGTGGACTTGCGTGATTAGATCAGGAGAGATGTCATTCTTGTTAGCGTGACGTGATGAGACTCGACATATGTTGGACTTGTGGTTTGTACGTGGGAACTGTGTAATGATTCTCGACATTGTTTAAGGGTTAGTATATGTTGCATTCCCTCTTTGGTTAGTTGACCTGGCCTTGGCTTAAAATCGTTCACAAATGACTAGCACGTTTTTCATGACGTTAACTCGTAAGATGACTTGTTTTGAGCATCGCTTCACGTGTTTACCTTCATGTATGATTGAGACTTATGTTCTCTATCCTTCGTGCATCAATACGGGATGATTCAGGTGAGTTTTGGGTGTGTCTTGACCATGATTGGATGATAGGATCAACCTAGGATCATTTCGGAACATTTCGGGATCAAACATAGACATTTTTTTGAAATTTCAACATTCTGGAAGAAGGGCGGCCGCCCAGACGGCCGCTCAAGTGACAGATCCAGAGAGGCCGCGCGACCCGATGCCCTGTTTTCGTTTTGTTCGTTCTCTCTCGTTTTTTAACATTTTTGAGTGATTTAAAATGCTCAAACAAGCCGGGAATGGGACCTATCACTTACCCATGGAATAAATACAAAAACACAATCCTCTCTCCCTCATATTTCGTCCACAAACCAGATTAGAGAGAGAGTGTGTGTAGAGAGAGAGAAGAGAGAGAGTAGAGAATGAAATCACAATATCTTGAGCATCCGATGTCGGAATGACGATCCGTCTTCACCGTAGCATAGAGGGAAAAGAGGGGAACATTTATAGCAAAAGAAATCATCCGATCTATTGGTATATCACGAAACCCATCTCATCTCCCACCTTATAGAGAGAGAAAGTGAAGTTTGAAGAGAGTAAAGCTTTATTCAAGGCTAGATCGGGCGTGGGTTCGACGTTTGGACTCCATAGTGGCGTAGATATCATTGAGGAGAGTATTTTCAACTTGAGTCCACTTTGTTTCCTTGGTGATTTGCGGTATTTAGTAAGTTACTACTCTTTATTCTTGTATTAGCAACTATTCATGCCGTAGAACTCACATTCCATGTCGATATGTGGATAATTGTGATATTTGATGAATATAATGAGATGATACTATGAGGGTGTGTTAGATGATTTTTGTACATCTCATCTACTTGTTTAGTAACTAAAATTATTGTGATACATGCTATAATGGAGTTTAAATCAAAGTAGTATTGTAAAATGTTCATTACAAGAATGTGACTCATGTCTCTACATGTGTAGTAGCTAAAAGAATATGAGCATAATGTTGCATACATGACATATGTGTTTGTTACTAAATAATAATTTTACTTGATACTCTACATAGCTTGAAATTGGACATGAGACATGTGTAAATGGTTAAATGGTTTAGTTCCTTGATTTTGAAAATTGTGGTAGAGTATCTCTACGAATATTGAACATGTGTATAAGAGTAAAAGAATTGGTTCCATGATATTGAACTTGATGGTATGATGAAATGGTTGGTTCCTTGGTATTGAAATGGATCGAGTACCTTGTTGAAATAATGAACATCGTGGACTTGTAATGATGAGTAAAAGGAACTAATCTAGGGGTCGTAGCATCACCGGCGTTTCATGAGGGCGGAGAGCTAGTGAAACGTCGTAGTTGAGTTACAATTCGGCCTTTCCCCGCCATCGGCCACAGTGGGGCTTGGCGCATCTCTTGCTAGCCGAGATGTGACCGGACCGATTGACTTCCCAGTCGTAGGACCGGCTCATGATGGTCCAGGCGCGCGCTATTGGTAAAAGACCCGGTATTATTTATATGATGGCGTAATAAGGATGGTTGTTGGTCGGAGGTGTACCTCGACCCCGTATTCTCGTATTCTTGATGAAAGGTAATGAAACATGATGATGAGTTATAAATTGTTGTTTATACCGTATGACATGCGATGTTCAATGATTGCATTATTAAAGATTAATCCATGATTTATGTTTCATATCGCCATGTCATGAAAGCTGCATAAGTAATAACTTACTGGGTCTTCGACTCACCCCCTTCCACATTGTTTCCCCCTTAGTTCGCAGTACACGAATAGTAGCGGGCGGAGGCCGACAAGGTGTTTGTACGTGGTAGTTGGGTATTGTGGCTCGTTAGTAACCCTTTTAGTATTTACCTGTACTTGGATTTGAACGGTTGTAAGATGTTATAATTCTACTTTTGGACTTGTATCATTATATAGTTAGTTGTGGTATTTGGTTCTGACACGTGTTGTCGAGGTACTTAGAATTGTTAAGACTGGGTTTTGTATATTTGTATATTTTGTATGTGATGGTTGAGGTTGTGTGCCAGTTTGATTATATGGTGGACACCGAGCAGTGTAGCTCGGTGATGTAATTGTATATGGTAGTTGTATTGTGGTTCTCCGGCTTGTGTTTTAGCCGTCGAGATGGTTATATAAGTTATGGTGGTTGATGGTTTTTGTAAATTGGGGTTTTAAAGAGCTGGCTAGCTCATTATATTACAGGATTGTATTTGTGATATGAAGGTTTAATGTCCTAATTTGGGGCTCCGTGTAGTGAGTCCGGGTTATGGCGTTACAGCCCATCAAGGAAGACTGCGGACCATCCATGGGCAAACGGGCCAGGATGAGAGGGAAATAGGGTAGAAAAGTGGAGCGGGCTGGAGGGAAGGAACCGGGCTGGATCGGAGCTCCGCTTCCAGAACACGCGGGTCAGCTGTGGAGGGCCGGGACGCGTGGCGTGCAGAGAGGATGACAGCGCACAGCTGATGGAGTTTCAGCTTATTGAAGCGGTGCCCCTGGACTCCTGATTATTGCTCCGGTGCCCCTGATTTCTTCTAAAAGCGAGGCGCAGTCCCTATCCTCCCAGGCCTTGCAATTTAGTCCCAAGCCAACCTCCGTTAGCTTCCGTTAGCCTCTTTTCTCTTTCAGTTTAGTCCTTTGCTTTACAAATCTCTAACGGAGGCTAACGGACCTTAATTAAATGGCTTAAAACTCAACAAATCTTCAACTTGCTGCCTTGAATCTCCCATAATGCTATGAATTGAACCTTTAAAGTTTGAATTCATGCCCATAGACCTGAAACACAATAAAATCACAATAAATGCAATTCCTAGGGCAATATCAATATGCAATTCATATAAAATGGGGACAAAATATGGGGAAATATTTATGCAATTACGAACTCATCAGTTACTAAACCCCCTAGGAATTGTTACATGTATGAATGTTTGTAAACATGCATGACTTGTATTGTTGTTAGATTCATGTGTAAGGGTCATGTTGATGATTATTATGTGAAAGACTTGGTTTAGTTGGTTTAAATTGTGTAGAGATTGATAATCACCAAGGTAGTGAACTAAAGAACATGTTAGAGACTTTAAATGGTGAAGATTGCATATAACAATTATACCCAAATTTATGAACTTTAAGGAATGACACCAAAAGTGGATTTTTGGGAAGATTATAATTCTCCGAATCACTAGTTAAATTACTACAAAAATTAGAGTTCAATTGGTATGGATTTCGACCCTCTGAGTACTTGATACTGGTATGTTAGAGACTTGTAAATTTAGCTCTAAGGTTGTGTTTTAAGACTTTGAACAACATATTTGATGATTATATGTTGTAGAATAATATAATCTACGTGGTATTTGTCAAGTTCACTACTTTTGAACTTGACGATTATTTGCATAAGTTGAGTAAGGTTACTTACTTGTGTGTTGTGTAAGTCCTGTTTTAAGAATTGCTCTTGAGATACCAATTTTGGAAATATTGTTTCTTTCTTGTTTAGATATTTTTTCGAGAAAGTATTTCTTGTTTAGATACCAATTTTGGAAATATTGTTTCTTTCTTGTTTAGATATTTTTCAAGAAAGTATTTTGAACATCGCTTTTGATTGAGAGATTTAAGAATTGTTGCTTGAAATTCTCCTCCTCATATAAATATTCAATTTGAATTGATTAGGTATCAAGACAGAAGATTTAAGAAAGTATCTTTCTTGTTTAGAGATTTTACAAGAAAGTAGTTTGAAAATTTTGGAGGTAGCTCTATTGATACTTAACTAAATTTAAGTGTTAGAGCAAAGAAAAATATTTTCTCAATGAAGAATGTGATGGCAAAGGTTAACAATTGTTATTCTTCATTAAGTAGGCCACAAAGGCATAGATATATCACAAAGATTTATCTAGATTAGATAAGTCAAAAAGACTTATCTAAGGAGAGGGTGAGCTGATGTACTTTAAATTTTCTCCTTGACTTTATGCAAGTGTCTCGCTTCTCTTAGCTTTAATATAGAGCTTTACCTTCTTAAGTTGGACTACTCCTTAATTGGTATATCTCCCGAATATAATGTATTCATTCAAACGTGAATATTTCATTATATACATCTCCTCCCTTGATGTATATCATAAAATACATCATCCTTTATGTATATGTCATTATATAGAGACGTTGTGCATAGAGAATATGTTGAGTGCCAATGTAAATTATTCCGTCAAAGTCCGTTAAGTTTTCCAAGGCAAAATATACTAACAAAGGGCTAACGGAGCTAACGGAGGACTAAAATGAGAGAGCCGGAGGGGAAGGACTTTGGGAGACACCAAGAACTCAGGGGCACCGGAGCAATAAGGGAAAATTATCATTAATGCGGTGGCGCCCTAGTGCGCTGCCACGTGTCCAGTGCTCCAACCCATGCCCATTAGCAGACCCGCGGTCTCCTTTCCAGATTCTGCTGATCCGGCCCTTCACCCGCACCCATTTCTCCTTCCATTCATTCTCACTCACACTCTCACCTATCGCCATCCTTGGATCACCCAGCCAAGCTCCACCCACTCCATCCACCCGCGAACTCCCATCCGCACCAGCAGTTCTCCCTTCCTCCAATTCAGCCCTCGCTCCTCTCTGTTCCAAGAGCCCCCGCACTTCATATTTAATTCTCATTTTGCCATTAGCTTCCTTGGTACTCTTTGTGATTTCCTATATCTCCAAGTATTCTCCCAAATCTGAAAAAAAAACAAGTCCCTTACGGGGATGAAAGCCCCAAATGGGCAGCAGCTTTCTTCCCCATTTTCTCCCCTTCCTCCATTGATTCATCACCATTGAAGGTTTGGAGCACCAAATCAAGTGTCAAGGAAGCAATTGCAAGTGATTTCAACCATGGATCCACAGTTTAATCAGTTTATTCTCTCTAATTTTACATCTTATGATTATTGTGTAATTTTCTAGGGTTGAATGAATTTGTAAATTGTGGAATTGGTTTGTGCTTAATTGATTTACAAAAAGCAATTATTTTTTATGTTGTTGTAGTGTTTTAATTTAATCTCTCCCTCTATTTAGTATACAAACATGCTAGGTCATTAATTTGTGGGCTTAATGCTTTTGATTAATTAGCTACTAATTAAATGATTTTAGAATTATTTGTGTGAGCGAGAGCTACCTGAATTTTTGGACCGATCAATTTAGTAGTTGGTGTTTGTAATAACCTGAATTTATCATGCTTTAAATGCTTGCATTGTTTGTGTTATTATGCTCATATGTGTGTTTGATTTCTTGTATAAACATGTTCAACATGGTTTTGCCTTATTCACATACATTTAAGGATGTTAGGATGGTATACATGTTAATGCATTAGCTTAGTGTGAGTAGTAAGTGCAGCTGAGGTGGTAAGACGCTTCACCTACAACCGATAGGTCGTGGGTTCGAGTCATCAAAGGGGTAAGTGGGGAACCACTATGGATCCCAATTAAATAAAATGAAAAAAAAAAAGATTACTCTTGAGTTTGAGGTGATTGTTGTTAACATTGTTACATGTTGTTTAGAATGAGTTTTTGGTGTATTTCAAACATGATTTGAAGTTGGTATCACCTTAGGGTGACTTGGGAACATTGTAGGATCACTTTGATGTGTTTAGAAGTCATTTTGGCCTAAACCAGACCTTAGGCAGCCGCATGATGCGAGCTTGCCAAAAACCCAAACTTTCTGGCTTCCATGCGCACGCATGAAGTGGCCGCATAGAATCCCAAGCGGCCGCATAAGGCGCCCGCATGACACCCTATGCGCCCACATAATGCTAAGCCTTTCCCACGCATCAACTCTCTGGATTGTAAGCGGCCGCGCGAGGCGACCGCATGGAACTTATGCGACCGCATGGTGCGGCCGCATAGCGACGGATTCAGCTTATTTTGTTGACTGAATTTTAAGTGAGTTGACCCTCCAATGTTGATCCAATGGCTGAGATTGAAGCCTGGCTTTGACTTATTGACCCATATAAATACTCTTCATCTTTGTGAGAGACATAAAAACACTTCATTTCTCTCCAAAGTCTTCCATGGTAGCTTAGAAAAGTGTGGGAGATAAAGGTGTATTTAGTGTGTGTGCATTATATCTCCATATCCAACCATCCAAAGTGTGATCAAAGACCACCAAATTGTAGAGGCTGACTTGGAGACCAACATAGTAGACTCAAATTTGTAATTTCTTGGTTTGATTTCTATTTTACATGTAAGTTACTAAACCCCCTTTGTATGCTTAGAAATTATTGCATACTTGTTCTAATTCTTACATGCATGACTTGAATACATGGTGTTTTCATGTTTAAATGATATGTTGAGATATATAACATGTCTATGTGTTCGTTGTGGAGTTGGATGATGTTGCATGTTAATTTTTAAGAGCTCAACTATGGAATTGTACTATAGAACATGTGAGAGACCTTTAAATGGTGAAAATTGCATATAGCAATTATACCCAAATTTTATGAACTTAATCAATCAACACCAAAAGTGGATTTTTGGAAAGATTATAATTCTCCGAATCACTAGTTAAATTACTACGAAAATTAGAGTACATTTGATTTGATTTTTAGTCCTCCGAGTATTTGATACTAGTATGCTAGAGACTTGTAAAGTAGCTCTAAACTTGTGGTTTGTGGCTTTAAACAATATGTTTGATGATTATATGTTATAGAAAAATATAATCTACATGATGTTTGTCAAGTTCACTACTTTTGAACTTGACGGTTAATTGCATAAGTTGAGTAAGATTACCTACTTGTGTGTTGTGTAAGTCTAGCTGGCGTCATCGTCGTTAAAGTCATGGTGGGACGACCTATAGTCTTTACGAATGGGATTCGTAATCGCTATAAGTCACCGTACCGGAGTGCACACACCCCTCTTTCATGGCCACGCTGAGAAGTAGCCCTATCGTTATAGCAATACGCATGACTTTGGCTTGCTAATAGAACTCGATGGGATTGGGACGTCGATACCACACACATGGGTATCGAGGCACATTTGGTTGTTTATGTATTGCAGAGCGACGCAAAGTTGAAGAACGAGATATGATATCCTTCTCTAACATGGTTTATTTATGAGCACTTATGTGTTAACCAAAGTGCTATGTGAGTTGAATGAATTGTATGTCAAGTATGACGATACATGTTACGTTGTGGTATATAAATGTTGATACCATGTTATGTTTATTGCTTGAGCATCATGCCATGCCATGTAGTTGCATTAGTAACTTATTGTGTCATTATGACTCACCCCGTTATGTGTTTATTTGTTTTCTTTAGATCCCAGCCAACCCGGGAGTTCACGGTAAGATCGGGAAGGATCACGCTAGCTTGCAGTTTGTCTACGTTTGTTAGATCAAGGAGCTTTTCCTTAGTTCGTTGTTGTATTTTGGTAAGGACGATGGTGGTGAAGTTATGTAAACTTTACTGAGGGTATTACTTGGTGTTAATTGTATATTCTTTTGGTAGCCGACATATGTATGTCGTGCTCTTGTATAGTTTCATTGTTGAGTTAGTTTTTTTCCCGAGCATGTCGTAGCTCGTGGTTATGTTTTATTCCGGCATGTTGTGGCCGAAGTTTTGTTGTAGTTGTCTTTCCCGAGTTGTAAACTCGTGGTTGTTATCAGTTGTTTTCGGCTTTGCTATTGCCGAAGATTGTTCATACTTGTGTTAATCAGGTTATCAGTTATGTTTTGTCGTAAGTACGGGTGGTTACGCCACGTGCTTTTCTTGTTGTTATGTTGACGGCGACCCGACCTTGGGATTTCGTATAGAGATCCGGGTCGGGGCGTCACAGTTGGTATCAGAGCTTGTGTTAGCTATTCGCCAGGATAGGTTCCATGGCCTAGGTGGGTATGGTGTGTGTTATTAAGATTTTAACGTCGAGTGTTATGTGTAGGTGAAAATGGTACGGACTAGGTTCGGAGCGAGTGCTAGTCGGGTTGGCACTAGTGCTGGCGGGAATGATGGGAGAGATGATGATGTGAATCGACCACCTAATGTTCCTCCCGAACGAACCAAGAGAACCCGAATGCAAACATGGCAGTGATGATGGGACGGATGATGAAACTTATGAACCAAATGACTGAACGCTTGAATGGGGGAGCAACGACTACACCGGAGGTTAAAGCTCCACAACCGGAAGTTGAGGTACCACAACCGGAGGCGAGGCCTAGGAATTATACTACAACATTGGAGCGCTTCTTGAAGATTAAACCACGTACCTTTCTTGGGAACCGGATGCCACAAAAGCTGAATTGTGGATTGAACATATCATCAAGATATTTGCAGCCTTGGGTTGCAACGATGAAGAGAAGGTCAACCTAGCTGTATTCAAACTTGAGGGAGCGGCTGAGCACTGGTGGCAGGTATTACAGGGGAGCTGGGACATACGGGGAGAACCTCACGTTGGCCTAACTTCTTGAGGAGTTTAAGGCGCAGACATTCTGAGGTAGTTCGAAAGAAGAGAGAGAGAGAGTTTTATGACCTAGAGCGTGGCAAGATGACATGGCACAATACTCGGCCAAGTTCACGAATTGGCTCGATATTGTAGTCACTTGGTTCCCACGGAGGCAAAGAAGGCCCAGAAGTTCATCAAAGGCCTGAAGACAGAGTATAAAAAATAGTTATTGTCCTTGCAGCTTGCTGACTATAGGAGTGCAGTGGATAGAGCTTCTGGGATTGAGAGTGACATAGAGGAACACCGGTGGAGAAATTTGAACAACCCTCCACAGGCATCGCAGAATCAGGGATGAGGACAAGGTTCCGGTAGTCGATATAGCGGTGAAAACAACAACCGTAGGGGGAATCAGAAGAGAGGACAATCCGAGGGGAAACAATCCGGTGGGAGGAGTAATAGTACCGCATCTGTACAAGGTCCATGGGGTACTCCACAGATTTGTAGCTATTGTTCAAAATCGGGACATTCGGAAGATAAGGCGGAGTAAGGCAGAAATTCGGCGTCGGGCCAATGCTTCAATTGTGGCGAGGTTGGTCACTTGAAGAGGAACTGTCTTAAGTTGAAGGATGGTTAGGCCGGGAGCGTGAGTGTAGCCTAGTGGGATAAAGAGGGACAAGGATGGTAGACCTAAGGTCCAGGGTCGTGTATTTGCGCTTGATCGCCGCGTGTACCCGAGTCGACGTCGGTTATAGGAGGTAGCCTTTCGTCTTCGATAGTAGAGCTCGAGTTCTTATAGATCCGGTTCATCACATTCATATGTTGCATCCCATTTTGTGAACAACTTGTGTGTGTTGCCCACCCTTGTCATTTGTGCTTGAGGTGTCTACCCGTTGGGGAGCATATGTTGGCTTCGGATGTGTACCGGGCTTGTGATATACTTGTAGGTGATCACACTTTGCATGCTGATTTGGTAGTGTTACCCATACGTGATTTTGATGTGATACTTGGCATGGATTGGTTATGTGCATATCATGCTTTAGTAGATTGTCATAGAAAGAAAGTTACTTTTTCTATGCCGGGTGTGCCTGAATTTGTGTTTGTGGGTGATGCTGTCAAGAGTGGTTTGCATGTTATATCTGCATTAAAAGCTAGGAAATTGTTATCGCATGGGTGTGCGGGTTATTTGGCGTGTGTGGTTAATAGAAGTATTGCTACTCCGTGTTAGAAAAAGTTCCCGTGGTGTGAATTCTCGATGTGTTTCTTCGATTATGCATTACCTCCGATAGAGAAATTGAGTTTTGTATTGAATTGTTGCCGGGGACTAGCCCAATTTCTAAAGCTCCGTATAAAATGGCACCAGCAGAATTGAAAGAATTGAAAGAACAGTTGCAAGAATTGCTTGACAGGGAGTTTATTAAATCGAGTGTATCACCGTGGGGTGCACCAGTGTTGTTTGTTAGAAAGAAAGATGGTACTTTGAGATTGTGTATCGATTACAGGCAATTGAATCAGGTAACAATCAAGAACAAGTATCCTCTACCGCACATTGATGATTTGTTCGATCAGTTACAGGGGTCAGTGGTGTATTCCAAACTAGACTTGAGAAGTGGTTATCACAAGTTGAAGGTGCGAGCTGAAGATGTTCCTAAAACAGCTTTTCGCACAAGGTTTGGTCATTATGAGTTTGTGGTTATGTCATTCGGGTTGACAAATGCACCAGTAGTATTCATGGACTTGATGAATCGGGTGTTCCATGAGTATTTGGATTGTTTTGTGGTAGTGTTCATCGACGACATTCTTGTGTATTCCAAATCTCGGGAAGAACATGCGCAACATTTAAGTTTGGTACTATCGGTCCTTCGGGAGAAGAAATTGTTTGCCAAGTTTAGCAAATGTGCTTTCTGGCTTGAAGAGGTTTCCTTTCTAGGGCATGTTGTTTCGAAAGATGGAATAGCGGTGGATCCGTCAAAGGTAGAAGCGACGAATTGGAAGAGACCAACTTCGGACGGAGATCCGAAGTTTCTTGGGTTTGGCAAGTTACTATCGGAGGTTCATTTTAGGGGTTTTCAAAGATTGCGACTCCTATGACAAATTTGACGAAGAAGACAACACCGTTTGTTTGGGATGATAAGTGCGAGAACAGTTTTCAAGAGTTAAAGCGGCGATTGACAACGGCTCGTGTTAACCTTACCGAACGGCGGGGATAATTTCATGATTTATAGATATGCATCCAAGGAAGGTTTGGGATGTGTGCTTATGCAAAATGGAAAAGTTATAGCGTATGCTTCGAGGAAATTAAAGGATGCGGAACGGAACTACCCTACCCATGATCTAGAGTTGGCGGCAATTATGTTTGCGTTGAATAAATGGAAACATTACCTTTATGGGGCAAAATTTGAGGTCTTTACGGATCACAAAAGCTTAAAATACATTTTCTCGCAAAAGGAGTTGAACATGAGACACGATGGATGGAAAAGTTAAAGGACCACAATTGCACGATTCTTTACCACCCGGGAAGGCGAATGTAGTCGCGGATGCGTTGAGTAGGAAAGTGTACATGTCGTGCATGATGGTTCAGGAACGGAAGACATTAGAGGACTTGAGGGATTGGAGTCCAAGTGAGACGGAACATGGTGTGATCTTTGCGAATGTCCGGGCTACTCCAGTTTTGTTGCAATGAATTAAGGAAGCTCAGGTTAGTGACCCGGAGTTCGAGAAGTTGAGGGGAAAGTTGAATGAAAGTAAGACACTTGATTTTGCGATGAACAGGATGGCATCATGACTTTTAGGGGAGAGTTTGGGTTCCGTCGGATGAAACGGTAAAACGGCAAGTACTTGATGAAGCTCACAAGGCTAAGTACACAATACACCGGGAGTACAAAAATGTATAGGGATTTAAAGAAGCAATTTTGGTGGAATGGTATGAAACGAGAGATAGCGGAGTATGTATCTAGATGCTTGACTTGTCAACAAGTGAAAGCTGAACATCAAAGGCTCGCAGGGTTATTACAACCATTGGAGATCCTGGAGTGGAAATGGGAACATATTACGATGGATTTCGTGACGGGGTTTCCGCGTACTCGGGTTTTGACGCTGTTTGGGTTGTTGTGGATAGGTTAACTAAATCAGCTAATTTTATACCTATTGCGATGACCTACTCTTTGAATCGTTGGCGGCGTTGTACGTTCAAGAAATAGTGAGGCTACATGGAGTACCGTTAGTGTTGTGTCAGATCGGGACCCAAGGTTTACATCGAGATTTTGGGGAGCATTGCAAGAGGCTATGGGAACAAAGTTGAACTTTAGCACGGCTTTTCACCCTCAATCGGATGGGCAATCGAAAAGACTAATTCAAGTACTCGAGGATATGCTACGGTGTATGCAGTAGACTTTAAGGGAAGTTGGGATTCACACTTACCTTTAGCGAGTTTGCTTACAATGCCTTCCAAGCGAGTATCGAGATGGCACCGTACGAAGCACTTTATGGGCGGAAATGTAGATCGCCGATTTGCTGGGATGAAGTCAGTGAGGCTAAGATTTGGGGTTCAGAATTGGTCCAACAGTCGGTTGAGAGTGTGAGGATAATTCGGGAGATTACTTACCGCTCAAAGCCGACAGAAAAGTTATGCGGATAACCGAAGAAGGGATCTTGAGTTTCAAGGGTGACTATGTATTCCTTAAAGTATCGCCGCGTAGGGGTACTAAGAGGTTTGGGAAGAAAGGTAAACTCTCACCTAGATACATAGGGCCTTTTGAGATACTTGAAAGAGTTGGCACGTTGGCTTATCGACTTGCATTACCACCGTCCTTGTCGGAGATTCATAACGTCTTTCACATGTCCATGCTTCGAAAATACATGAAAGATGAGTCACACGTATTGGAATATGAGGAGATCACGTTTGAGCCCGATTTGTCGTACGTAGAACATCCGGTAAGGATTCTCGACACTAAGGAGCAAATATTGCGAACCAAACGGATTCCGCTTGTTAAGGTGTTGTGGAGGAACCACGAGATCGAAGAGGCCACGTGGAAAACTGAGGTTGAGATGCGTGAGAAGTACCCTCACTTATTCGATGGACTTGGTAAGGAATTTAAGGGCTAAATTCTTTTAAGGGGGAGAGGGTGTAATAACCTGAATTTATCATGCTTTAAATGCTTGCATTGTTTGTGTTATTATGCTTATATGTGTGTTTGATTTCTTGTATAAACATGTTCAACATGGTTTTGCCTTATTCACATACATTTAAGGATGTTAGGATGGTATACATGTTAATGCATTAGCTTGGTGTGAGCACTTGTGATTACTCTTGAGTTTGAGGTGATTGTTGTTAACATTGTTACATGTTGTTTAGAATGAGTTTTGGTGTATTTCAAACATGATTTGAAGTTGGTATCACCTTAGGGTGACTTGGGAACATTGTAGGATCACTTTGATGTGTTTAGAAGTCATTTTGGCCTAAACCAGACCTTAGGCAGCCGCATGATGCGAGCTTGCCAAAAACCCAAACTTTCTGGATTCCATGCGCACGCATGAAGCGGCCGCATAAGGCGCCCTCATGACACCCTATGCGCCCGCATAATGCTAAGACTTTTCAACGCATCAACTCTCTCGGATTGTAAGCGGCCACGCGAGGCGACCGCATGGAACCTATGCGACCACATGGTGTGGCCGCATATCGACGGATTCAACTTATTTTGTTGACTGAATTTTAAGTGAGTTGACCCTCCAATGTTGATCCAATGGCTGAGATTGAAGCCTGGCTTTGACTTATTGACCCATATAAATACTCTTCATCTTTGTGAGAGACATAAAAACACTTCATTTCTCTCCAAAGTCTTCCATGGTAGCTTAGAAGAAGTGTGGGAGATAAAGGTGTATTTAGTGTGTGTGCATTATATCTCCATATCCAACCATCCAAAGTGTGATCAAAGACCACCAAATTGTAGAGGCTGACTTGGAGACCAACATAGTAGACTCAAATTTGTAATTTCTTGGTTTGATTTCTATTTTACATGTAAGTTACTAAACCCCTTTGTATGCTTAAAAATTATTGCATATTTGTTCTTATTCTTACATGCATGACTTGAATACATGGTGTTTTCATGTTTAAATGATATGTTGAGATATATAACATGTCTATGTGTTAAGTTGTGGAGTTGGATGATGTTGCATGTTAATTTTTAAGAGCTCAACTATGGAATTGTACTATAGAACATGTGAGAGACCTTTAAATGGTGAAAATTGCATATAGCAATTATACCCAAATTTTATGAACTTAATCAATCGACACCAAAAGTGGATTTTTGGGAAGATTATAATTTTCCGAATCACTAGTTAAATTACTACGAAAATTAGAGTACATTTGATGTGATTTTAGTCCTCCGAGTATTTGATCTTGGTATGTTAGAGACTTGTAAAGTAGCTCTAAACTTGTGGTTTGTGGCTTTAAACAATATGTTTGATGATTATATATTGTAGAAAAATATAATCTACATGATGTTTGTCAAGTTCACTACTTTTGAACTTGACGGTTAATTGCATAAGTTGAGTAAGATTACCTACTTGTGTGTTGTGTAAGTCCAGTGGCGTCGTCGTCATTAAAGTCATGGTGGGACGACCTATAGTCTTTACGAATAGGATTCGTAATCGCTATAAGTCGCCGTACCGTAGTACACACCCCTCTTTGTTGGCCACGGCTGAGAAGTAGCCGCACTGTTATAGCAATACGCATGACTTTGGCTTGCTAATAGAACTCGATGGGATCGGGGACGTCGATACCACACACACGGTATCGAGGCATATTTGGTTGTTTGTGTATTGCCGGAGCGACACAAAGTTGAAGAATTTAGATATGATATCCTTCTCTAACATGGTTTATTTATGAGCACTTATGTGTTAACCAAAGTGCTATGTGAGTTGAATGAATTGTATGTCAAGTATGACGATACATGTTTAATTGTGGTATATAAATGTTGATACCATGTTGTGTTTATTACTTTAGCATCATGCCATGCCATGTAGTTGCATTAGTAACTTCTCGTGTCATTATGACTCACCCCGTTATGTGTTTATTTGTTTTCCTTAGATCCCACCAACCCGGGAGTTCACGGTGAGATAGGGAAGGATCACGCTAGCTTGCGCTTGTCTACGTTTGTTAGATCAAGGAACTTGTCCTTAGTTCGTTGTTATATTTTGGTAAGGACGATGGTGGTGAAGTTATGTAAACTTTACTGAGGGTAGTACTTGGTGTTAATTGTATATTCTTTTGGTAGCCGACATATGTATGTCGTGCTCTTGTATAGTTTCGTTGTTGAGTTAGTTTCTTTCCCGAGCATGTCGTAGCTCGTGGTTATGTTTTATTCCGGCATGTTGTGGCCAAAGTTTTGTAGTAGTTGTCTTTCCCGAGTTGTAAACTCGTGGTTGTTATCGTTGTTTCCGGCTTTGCTATTGCCGAAGATTGTTCATACTTGTGTTAATCAGTTATCGGTTATGTTTTGTCGTAAGTACGGGTGGTTACGCCACGTGCTTTTCTTGTTGTTATGTATCGCGACCCGACCTTGGGATTTCGTATAGAGATCCGGGTCGGGGCGTCACAGTGTTTGACACACACCGATAGCCTCAGGCTACCGGTATGACTTGTAGAAAAATAGAGAGATTATCTCTCTACCCATTATTACCCATTATCTTGGTTATTATTGTGTGTTCCTAATGCTTTCGATAGATTAGCAACCCATTAGATGATCACTAGAATTATAGGATAGTTAGCGAGAGCCCTTCCTATTAATTCCAAAAACACAATAATTGTCTATGTAACGCCAGACCGAGAGGTAACGAGTGTTCATAGATAGCCAATTGAGGACTTGTTTTGACATGCGATCAATCCACCTTAGCCATTCACGAGGTAAGGGAGATTCGGGTTGCTATTGGGGCGAGTGCTCATAGTTAACCAATTTAGTGTTCTCGGCTACCAAGACTTGAGTTAAAGAAAAATAGAGAGAGGATTAAATTAATCACGAGCTAGACTAGAATATATTGCATTCCTATAAATCCTATCTTTTTATCTTGATTTGTAGTTGCCAAACCATTTTGCGACATTGTAAATATTAATTGCTTTCTTTTATTTTTTTAGTTTTTAGTTTTATTCTCAATTTATTTTTGCTCAAATATAATTAGTTAGCTCAATTTCGGTACTTAGTTGGAGTGAAAATTTCGTGCATTCCCTGTGGGATCGATACTTGTGCTTACGCACTATATTACTTGATACGGCAAGGTATTCTTGCCCTTGTTGCGTTTTGCAGCACATCAGTGGAAAATTGACCTCAGGAGCACCATTGTTATTGCTATTACTACTCCGCTCTCGCGTGACCTCCAGACGCACTCGTTCCAGCTCCGTGTCTAGTGTGCACCATCCTTAAGAACTATACACAAAATACTCCACGTTAATACTCAACATAAACAACCCACCTAAGCCAAGGAACCTATCCTGGCTTGTAACAAACTATTGCTCTGATACCACTCTGTCACACCCCAATCCGAGCCCCTACATGGAGCCCCGATCTAAGGCATGAAAACATCTTTCCAAGTAATAGAGGTAAAAACTCAAACACCACGATTCAACTCTAAATTCGAGCCGAAAGATCTAATAACCATCGAGCTTCCATGCTCAGAATTTGTAATCACATCGAGAACGGCCATACAACTCTAACCATCACATCAAATAATTACATCACCAAGTTAGAAAGTCTAGGACACCCCGACATCACGTGTCGAAACAAAAGAATATTATAAGTATTACTGCCCATTAGTTACAACCCTAAAGAAAGTTTAAGTAACTCTATATCTCGTCCTCACCAAAATACACTAGGTTAGCAAAAGAGACTATCAACCCAAGTTTACACGAACACTTTCCATGGACACCTTGCCGACCTCACTGTCCGCTACCGCTCTTGTTCCTGCGAGCTAAGGGGAAAAACAATGTTGAAGGGGGTGAGTCGAAGACCTAGAAAGTTATTACTCATGCAACTACATGCCATGGCAATATGTAACAAGAGTCAAGAACTAATTTTTAACAATGCAATGACTAATCATATCAATGTACGTAGCATGCCATACAGCATGAACAACACTTTATAACTCGTAATAATGTTCCTTTACCTTGTATCACATATATGAGAACACGGGGTCGAGGTACACCTCCGACCAACTCCCATCCTTATTACCCCATCAAATCATATAATGTTATCAATAGAGCGCGCGCACTTGACCTTCATGAGCCCAATCCTTTACGACCTAGGAAGTCAATCGGTCCGGTCACATCTTGGCTAGCAAGAGATGTGCCAAGCCCTACTATGGCCAATAGCAAGGGAGTAGGCTGGATTGCAACTCAACCACGATGTTTCACTAGCTCTCCGCCCTCATGAAATGTCGGTGAGGCTACGACCCCTAAATTAGTTCCCTTTTATTTATGTATTCAAGTCCCACATGTTCATTCATTCGTCGAGGTGTTCAATCACGTTTCAAGGCTAAGGAACCAACTCATCTAATCATAATCATAAGTTCATTATCTATTTCGAACTTCGTAGCGTCTAAAGCCAAATTCACATTTAGTAACCAAGCATGCTCTTCACATATACAACATGATATCCATGAAATTTACATTCTAAACATGGAGAGATGAGGTTTACCTTCGAGTAATGCATATTTCATGGTACTACTTCCTTTTAGACATCAAGCATGTCATATAACATCATTGTCCCCTAGCTAGCATGGAATATATGGGTTATAGCATGCTTAACAATAATGAGCATGAAAATGGAAGCAATAACTTACCCACTACCAAAACCAACTCCGATGTAAATGAGATTCCTACGGTTAGAACTTTTCCCTTGCCAAGCTCTTTCATTCTACGGTGTCAGATCATCAACACTCTTCCAAAATCTCAAGATCTCTCAAGTTTCTCACTCTAAAATTCTCTTCCTCTCTCTCTAGTTTACCCAAGGATTGAAGGTGGAAAATGAGGAGTTATGAATTCATTTAGATGGGTTTTGGAGTACAATGAGGCTTCTAGCCGGCCTAGGGACGTGGCCTCATTCTGTCCACAGCATTTCAAAAGAAGAGGAGAAGAAAAAATCTCGGGTGAACAATGCTGAGGGAGAGGGGCCGCCTACGCGCTCGTTCAGCCCCCTCCGAAGCCCAAACCACACATTCGAAACTGGGCGGCCGCCCAGGCGCCCGCTTAGTGCCCTGTTTCGTAATTTTTTTTAAAAATGTCTGAAAATTCCTTCGAAGTGATTCTTAATGACCCAAAAATGATTCTAACTCTAGGACAAGGTCAAAACATGTGTAAATCACTTCCGAAAGCTCCGATAACAAGCCTCGAAGTGTCACGTTCGATGGACACCGTCGAATACAAGACTTCAAACTCAGAATCCTAGGTATGCGAAATGCACATAATCATTTTATGCACAACAAGTTTTGAATGTAGAATGCACATGGAATATAAATGATAATAAACTTAACATGTTACGGGTCTTACAAATGAAGAGTTCGATAAACAATACCAAAATTTGAGACGCTGGGTGATAACATTCACTTTATCTAGAGCAAGCATCTGCTCAAAGACTACAATAAAAGTAATTTTGTGTTGCTTAACAAGATTTTTAATACGCGCAACCGTGGGATCATTTCCAATCCTCTAGAATACCAAAATAGGGCCTTAATGTCCATGGGAAACATGATGAGAGAGATCAACTTGTTTGGACTTTGATCTAATGAGATGATCCGAAGGGGAACAGGAAGTTTGCTTTAAAAACCTAGGAATTAGTCCCAGCCAAGGTTAAGGGCTTCCAGATTGGACATAAGATGGTCCCCTTCTTCTTCAATGACCTCCAACACAAAGCAAAAGGATTAGAGTTCGGACCATAAGCAGCCATCCCAATATCTGAATCCACTTGCGTAACTTCATCGTGAACAATATCAGAATTCCCTTGTAGAGGGGCAATATCAAGTGCCATATGATCATCAGCAGTATTAAGAACATCCGCTCCATCATTGAATGTCAAACCAACATTGTTTAAAGTAGCTTTATTAGAGTCATAAACTATATTCTTCTGGGTTGCAACAGCAGTATTGAAATCAATCTGTATGATAGGGCTCTCATTTCTTGAGGGGACTATATTTTCTTGCATATTGGGGCTTATCTCAACAGCATTAGGGTTTACCAAGGCATTATCAGAATACATAGAATCTGATGGAGTGTCTATGAGGACGACATTTGGAGATATCTTCTCAGAAGCTTTAGGGATTTCATCTTTAGAATTTTCTTTAACAAAATTAGGACTTTCATAAGACACATTTTGTTGGCTTCTGTACACGCCTTAGGGTTTCCAGAATCTTAATAGCGTTTCTTGCGGTCTCATTAGGGCTAGTGGCCACAGTTCCTTAGACCCCGCATTCGAAGAGGAAGGGTCTTTCGCCAGTGTCTTGGAGATAGTTTTACCAGATGTTTAGAAACTTTACCATGATTATTATAGACCTTGCAACTTTCCCCATCATGCCCTTGCCGATGACAATACATACAATATAGTGGGAGCTTCTCAACGTGAATAGGTTGCCAAAACCCCTCCAGGGATGGACCACAATCCACCCAAATATGAGAAGGGAGAGCCTTAGTGAGATTGATTTCAATGCAAACCCGAGCAAGGCTAGGTCTAGAGAGATTGGCAAGGCGAATCAAGAAGCAAAGTCTTACCAATAAGGCTAGCAATAGAAAAAGAGCCTATTTATGAAAAAGATAGATAGGAAGGCCGGGCAATTCAAACCAGACAGAACAATGGGGCTCTCCACATCGCCTAAAATCTCGATCAGACACCTGCACTGTACACCTACATTATACGAATTGTCCAATAAATAACCTGTTTATTTACAAATGAACTAACACATGTTTCTATGATTATTTCAGAAACAACATACACAACGGACCAACAACGTCCGACAAATACAACAAACTTCGATTAGATCAATATCAAGGGTCAAACTCGAAGATACAACGGACTAACGACGTCCAACACAGAAACAAACCTTCCGTTAGATTAACATAAAGGGTCTAGACTGGGGATACACAGCTTAGAAGGGCCAAAGTGCATGATACAAAGCCTGGAAAAGCCAAAAACAGGGTTTGGTGTACTGAAGACATTTCTGGTGCGCCAATACACCCAAACAGGGTTTGGTGCGCGGGCACCATGCCAGGTGCACCGCGCACTACACCTGAATTTTCTCAATAGTTCAGCAGCCGGCTGCTGAAGAGGAAGCTTCCTCCAAACTTGCCTCCACGGGTTTCCTATGCTTAGGCCTCCTCTAAATAGAGATGATCAGCTCTCTCTATTTACATGTTAAATTCTCTCCCCAAACACACGCACACAAACCAAATCTCTCTCTCTATAAAGCCTTTTTTTAGGAAGAAAATAGAGAAAGAAAAAGAGAAAAGAGTATTGACTCTATCTCTACACACACGAAAACATAAGTCTTCCTTTCCTCAATTGGTAGCAGTGGGAGCACAATGATCAGGCTACGAGCTAGCTTGATCCAGTATAAGCAACGGCCTAGAACTTGACCCAATTTTCTGTAAAATGACAGAAGGTAACCCCTTCCGTTCGTTAGTTTAGATATATAAATAGATGTAATAAATGTATGTAATTATTTCAAATACATTGTAAATACGTTGTAAATACATTTTGTAAATACATGCAATTTATATTCCGTAAATAAACAAACTTACAATAATTAAATACGAGCATGCAAATGTGTAGAGACTGAAAGGGAGAATTGGGTGCGTAAAACCTTCCCAATTCGTAACTTGGCCCCCGAACCCATAATCTAAAATTTTTCTCCTTTTTACTTATAAATGAGAGTGGCGACTCTGTTTTCAAGATAAACATGATTTTCATATTTATCAAACCATAAAATAAAATAGAGGGGAACCACAAGACACGAGCGAAAAAAGGCCCCCCGAGAGGTAACGATACTGCGAGATCGGGGCACTCACAATGGATGTTTGTTTTTAAATAAATAAAAAGAGAGTCGACTCAATTTTTATACACAATTGCATGCTTACATATTTAAATATCGCAAATTTATTTTTTATAACATGACTAAAGTGTTCTTTGTGCAAGATATATTATTCTTTCATACTTACCCGTGCGGGTACAAATTCATTCATTCTTTCTTTATTATTGTACATTTATTCGGTATCAACGCCCATTATTCGGTTGTACATTCATTTATGTTCTTTTATTTTGGGAAATAGGACACAAATGTATGAATATGAATAGAATAGATTTCCCATTTTTCTATTTCTTTTTCCTGCTCTTTCCTGGGGCTTTAAACCCTAGACTTGTGGATGTGTTTCCCTTTCCTGCTAATTTCAAATTGCTAACAAAACATAACCCACATTACATGAATCAGAAAAATTGGACATAAATTGTTTTCATTTTATGTACATACTTGTTTCACCTTTTATTTCATATAATTGTAAAAAGAGTCTCTTAGACACCGCGCACACAGCCCAATCATTTATTCGAACCCAAGCTTCAAACCCCGGTATAGCCACGTTGAAGTGAGACCGGGTAAGTCATGCGCCCAAGATTCCTTCCGACACTATCCCTTTCCGCTGACATCGATCGTTCCCGGAAGTAAACCATCCTAACCCTGCATAGCCGCGCGTAATTCATGTAGATTTCTAGGACACTTCAAAGACCGGTTGGTTCTTGTTATCACAAACATGCTTTGCCAATCATGTGCATAAAGACAAAAAGAAATCAAATCAAATAAGAGTCGTTGACCGACAAAAGAGTCTGTTTGATCACAACAAAAAGAAAAAAAGATGTTGAGAAATAAACACCAAAGAAATATAAAAAAGAGTCATACTCTCCTAAAAGAGAATCAAAGTGATCAAAAAGTCGACAAACAAAGTCCTCATGCACAGGATTAACAAATAAGTTAATGACATATGCCTAGACAATTCAGATGGTGGATTCTGAAGAGAATATAGGCCCTTCGCCTGAGATCTGTCCAATCTTGGGGAGTCAAAATACAGGTGGAATGTGAAGGTCCTATATTTTGGCGAGAGAATCCACTGTTCCAGGAATGGTTCATAAGTCAAAACAAAGCATTGTCGCTTGTCCAACCATCTTAGGGTGAGTCAAAAATGAAAAGAGGAACAATGAAATTGTGCTGTACCCAGAAACACTTCCAGAACCTAACTCCTACCCATATCCCAACCTTTTAGAAACCTGGCCTTGATTTGGAAGAGGACTAGCACCAGGAGGTTTACAAGAGTTTCAAGCCAAGAGTTTAGAGTCAAGCTGTGACGCCCCGACCCGGATCTCTATATGAAATCCCAAGGTCGGGTCGCCAAAACAATACAACATAACAAGAAAAACACGTGGCGTAACCACCCATACTTATGACAAAACACAACTGATAACTTGATTTAAAACAGACATGTCTTCGGCGAAACTACCGGAACCCAACAACTAACACAACAACAACCTCGGTCACAACATGCCGGAATAACAAACATAAACCCCGAGCTACAACTTGCTCAGAAAGAAACTATTTTAACAATAAAACTATACAAGAGCACGACATACGTATGTCGGCTACCAAAAGAATATACAATTCATCACCAAAATACTACCCTTAGTAAAGTTTACATAACTTCACAACCATTCGTCCTTACCAAAAGAAAACAACTATCTAGGAAATAGATTCTTGAGCCACCAACGCAGCGACTTGCAAGCTAGCGAACCCTACTTGACCTCATCGTGAACTTCCGGGCTGGCTCGGATCTAAGGAAAATAATTAAACACATAACGGGGTGAGTCATAATGACACAAGAAGTTACTAAATGCAACTACATGGCATGGCATGATGCACAAGAAATAAACATAACATGGTATTTACATTTATATACCACAATTGAACATATATCATCATACTTGATATACAAATCTTTCAACTCACATAGCACTTTGATTAACACATAGGTTCTCATAAATAAACCATGTTATAGAAGGATATCATATCTCTTTCTTCAACCTTGTGTAGCTCTTGCAATACACAAATAACCAATAGTGCCTCGATACCCATGTACGTAGTATCGACGTCCCCGACTTATCCCATCGGGTTCAACTAGCAAGCCAAAGTCATGCGTATTGCTACAACAAGGAGGCTACTCAACTGTGGCCAATAAAAGAGGGTGTGTGAACTCGTACGGCGACTTATAGCGATCACAAACTTTGATTTGTGAAGACGATAGGTCATCCCACTATGACATGAACAACGACGACGTCACCGGACTTACACAACACACAAGTAGGTAATCTTACTCAACTTATGCAAATAACCGTCAAGTTCAAAAGTAGTGAACTTGATAAATACCACGTAGATTATATTACTCTACAACATATAATCATCAAACATATTGTTCAAAGTCTTAAAACACAACCTTAGAGCTAATTTACAAGTCTCTAACATACCAAGATCAAATACTCTGACGACCGAAATCCATACCGTTGAACTCTAATTTTTGTAGTAATTTAACTAATGATTCGAGAATTATAATCTTCCCAAAAATCCACTTTTGGTGTCATTTCTTAAAGTTCATAAAATTGGATAAAATTGCTATATGCAATTTTCACCATTTAAGGTCTCTAACATGTTCTTTAGTTCACTACCTTGGTGATTATCAATCTCTACACAATTTAAACCAACTAAACCAAGTCTTTCACATAATAACATATAATTCTCATCAACATAACCTTTATACATGAATTCAACAACAATACAAGTCATGCATGTTTACAAACATTCATACATGTAACAATTCCTAAGCATACATAGGGGTTTAGTAACTTACCTTCAATGTAGACAATCAAGCCACCAAATTCACAAACAAAGTCTCTAAGATTGCTCCCTAGCCAGCCACAACACATGCAAGGTCTTGGATCAAAACTTCAATGGTTGGATGATGAGATGTGAGGCACACACATTATTCTCACCTTTGTCTCTCACACAAACACTCTAGCTACCATGGATGAACAAATGAAGAAGTGAAGTGTTTTCTCTCTCTTTAGAGGTTTAAGGAGAGAAAATGGCTGGTCAAATATCCTTGGCTCGTTTAAGTTGAGGTCAAAGGGTGAAATTGTCAAATTTAAAAATCAACAAAATAGAGTTCAACATTCGGAGACGGGACGCCGCTAGGCCCCCGCCAGGCGCCCTCCTAGGCGCCCGCCCAGTGGCCACAAACCCAAGTTTCGCTCTTTGGGTGCTCGCCCTTGCTCCAGGCATCCAAATTCACGAAATGTGCTCTAAAAAAGGCCCCAAAATGATGTCCAATAGACCCAAGATGGTTCTAACACGTAGGTGAAGTTAAAACACTAAATAAAGGTCTTCGAAAGTTCTAAAAACCATGCTAGACAAATAATAAACAAGTAACATGGAAAATTACAAGAATTATAGCAACTAATGCATTGCAAAATAGATGTAACATAGATTAGGATTTGTATCAAGAATCAAGGCATGGCTAATCTAACATGTTATTCAAGCAATTAGACACATATAAAGCATATAGAATTCAGGGTATTACACAAGCACAGAAAGTCTGCATTGGAATTAGATGGCCGATCAAGAATATAGCACTTCAGACATGACACGGGCTCTAGGATACACTCCAACCCCAGAATGCAACAATGGATGGATCAAAACATGGAAGCCATGATCAATAGGTTTTCAGCCCTTATCCAAGGTCAAGGGGCTGATAATAGGACCTTTCCCGTTTCTATAGAAACTGTTGACCCATCACCCTCGAGCGTGAATGCGAGTTTGCCCAATCCAAACACCTATCCTACATACCCACATACCTACTCTCCATATCTCCCATATCCAAACACTTATCCATCCTACCCTAATATATTTCCATCTCAGCCGAATGTCATTCCAAGCATCCATCACCAGTCTCAGACTACCACAATTCTAATCCCAAATACTACTACACCTCCTACAACTCGCATTACGTCTCTATCTACCAACATTCCTTTCCCTAACCCAAATGCATTCCCATTCTACATGACCAATCTGATCTAGGACAGTCCACATCTAAACCTGAACAGTTATAACCCTCAGCCTTCAGCCAAACTAATATATCCATTTGCCGGCTACGTACCACCTTATCCAGTTCCTCCAGTAGGTCAGTTCCCGGGTATAGCTATGGTTGACACCAATGATGCTGAACTTGCAAACAAAGGAAAAATCAGAGAGTTGAAAGACATGGTCCTGAAAGTTTTAAAGAAAGGTAAATTCATAGCCTGAGCAATGACGCTCCAGCCTGCTACCATTTTACCACCAAAGTTCAAAATGCCTGACATCGAGAAGTTTGACGGGACAGGATGCCCTATTGTTCATCTTAGGTCTTATGCCCATGCTATGCAGCAAAGGGGGGCAAGTTTTAAAGCAATGGCCTCCAATTTTCACTTGACTCTAATTGGAGTTGCCAAGAAATGGTTGATGTCTATGGACAGCACTGTGGTTGCTACGTGGGATAAACTTGCAGATGAGTTTCAGAAGAGATACAAAGATAACAGTAATTGGGAAAAGCACAGAAGAGATCTTGATTCATACACACAGAGAGAGAAGGAGACATTTTTAGAGTACGTCGAAAGGTGGAGAAAGAAGATTGCCCAAACCCTAGACAGTTCGACCCAACAAGTCGATCTTTTGAGAAACCTTTAGCCGATTTATCCGGATCGTATGCATTACCTTTCATATGCCGATTTTTCTGCAATCTTAGATGTCGGATTTCGCATTGACACAGAGATCCATACTGGATGGATCAAGTTCGATCCCCCTCCAAGCTCATTTCGATACTCTAAAGGAAAGGAAGCCATGATGTCTTCACCTGTTGTAAATATGTTAGGAAATGTGCCGACTATGGCTTTGTCAGTTGTACCACCTGCTCACAATTATAGAATTATGCCTTTCAATTATTCACCAGATGGGTTTGTAAATGCATTGGGAAACAACAATAACAGAGGTGTAAGAAATAATTTTTGCAGAAATGATAGACAGTTTGATGAATTGCACGCTCCTATGTCATTAATTTTTCGGGGGCTGAAAGCACAAGGAGTCCTCAAACCTATCGAGGGTTACAGACCTCCCAACCCATTGCCTGCCATATGGGACCATGCAAAATATTGTGAATACCATCAGTCTAGTGGACATCTCACTGACAAATGCTTCGTGCTCCAGCGAGCAATCCAGAACCTGATTGATGACAAGATCATTAAAAAATAACACCCCATGCCTAATGTGGTGAACAATCTTTTGCCAGCTAACCATGTCAACACCATCCAGTTTGAAACAGAAGGCATGAACTCCCCCACCAAATTTGAAGTCAGCAGTGCTCCATTGTCATACCTCTTTGTTAGGAATATGCCTGTAAATCAGCTGATATATATGTATGCATATTCCAACACAGTGATTTGCTTGTTCCCATTACAACGCATGTTTCACAAGTGGCTAAAAGGGTCGCGCACGGTTAGTGTGGCAACTTGTTGAAACAATGCATAGGTCATTAGACTAGGAAGTCTTTGTACATATCCGAGTCTTTGTCCTACCGAATGATGACAAACCTTCATATGAATCAAGCTCTTCAAATTGCCACCGACGTGATCATCGGCAGATGTCTCACTAGCGACATTTCCTTAGCTATGATCGCCTAAATAGCCATCTCTACATCGCAGCTCTATATCGGCATTCTCGTATCCGCCAAAGCACTTCATCGAGCAACCGCAGAGAAGCTATTTATTCAAGAGGAACATCGTGACCATCGCGGTTTCTACATCGCCAGCTCTATAATGGCAGATCTCGAATCGGCCAAATCCTCATCGAACAACCGCCGAGAAACCGTAAGATCACGAGATACATCGGTCGTTACTCAACGCACTTCAAGCCAAAATAGATCCGTTACAAGATCTGTCTCGACAAATCCAAGATACGCATCGATGTCCGCGCCTTCACGTTTATCCAATAGACATTTCCTCTTCGAATGTGTTCGCGGTCTTCAAAGCTTCATTTTAAAAGGCCAAGCACAGACGCCGCACTAGCCAAAGCAATGATACGTCCAAATCAATCGACCGCATCCAGCTAAGCTCGACACGTCCAACTATGTCCACTGTGTCACGGACCATCTTCAAGACTTAAACCTAATCAAGGTCTTTGCCCAACAAATCCAAAATGTACTCGCTACATTATGAGATTCGATCACCAACGGGCATAAACCTATTCAATACACCAACGGTCACCTCTTCTTCTCCCCTATATAAGAAGACTCTCATCCTCATTTCCAAAAAGCACAAGAGAGAGAGCACAAGCACTAGAACACACAAACCGTGTATGCTTATGCTTGAGAAAGGTTGTGGTATTGATCTTCATTTCTTCAATCCAACCACTCCTTTAGAGTGAGAAATCACAAGTGTAAGAACAAACACTTTGTGAGAGAGAGAGAAGAAAATCCAAAAGCCGAGAAGCTCGCTTGATCAACAACCTTGTTGTTGATTTGAGTTCTTCTTCCTTCGAAGAACTCGCCTCTTCAAGGGCCTCAACTTCATCATCCAAGAAAGAGACCAAGTATCTTACGATCGTTGAAGCCGCATCAAGCTTGAAGATGTCCGATGAAGAGCCGTAACTTACATGTCCAGATTGCATTCATATCGGCGACTTATACTACATTATAAGTCGTGCCGATTGTGCAATAAGTTGTCATCATTTTGGTCGAGTGCTTAGCACTCGCTTGTTCAAATACTTGCTATTTGAACAACTCCTAATATTCTCTTCTCACATCACTCTAACACTAGCACTTTCCTTCCCGACCTCCAAGGTTGTTAGAATCTTCTAGGATTAGAGTTCTATATGATTTCGCTTTCCCATTTCACTTTCCTTCTTTCCTAAGGAGATTGCTAGGTTAGAGAGTCTAGGTTGATGTACTAAGCATGTTTGCCTTTGAGCAAACCTCGCTGAATTTTAATATAATATATATGTTTGTTACATTCAGCCTTGATTTCTCTTTCTTGTATAATTTGCTTTATCATGTGCAACTGCTTAAGGAAAGTAAATGATGCATCTAATACAGATTATAGTCAACTCGTTAAGTTCTCTTTCATATCAAATCTTTACAGCTACTTTAATCTAAATTGTTAAACTTATGCCGTTTATTCTTCCGCCGCTCAAACTCATTCTCATCGCCTAAGTTTAACAAACTTCTTCCGTCCGCACATTCTACGTCCGCCGATCAAGGACGTCCGATGTCTCTATCTTCGCTAAGCCGAATGAGGAAGATGACCTATGTGTATTAATCATTTCATCTACTCTTCAATTTAAATGTTAAAATTGGATGAAATTTTTATTACACAAGTATAGGCTATTCACCCCCCTCTAGCCTATACACCGAGCAACTCTGACCTAACAATTGGTATCGAGCGTACTCAGAACCTTATTTCGTGCTTAATAACCCGAGAGTTTAGATCCCGCCGCTCGATTAGATGCATAGTCAAAAGGAGTCTTTTCAAAATCTTTTATCCACAAAAACCTTTTGACCGAGAAACCCGAAAGCCTTTTGAAAACCATCTTCAAATCAAAATAAATTTTGTTTTCAAAAACATGTGAGAAAGAGTATTGTGATGACAATGTGATCACTATAAGAAAATTTATCATATATCGAATTACATTGATATTGTGAAGAGAAGTATTATAGTGGAGGTTGACTTGCTAAGGATTATGCATGTTTCATAAATCTGTTCTTAAATCTTGGTATCTTCTTTGGCAAATGGGTTAAACTCATATTTGATAGATGAATTACTTAGAATCCCTTCCAAAAACATGCTCTCTTGACATAAGGCTAACGATTGTTCCAATCCAACACCTTCTCAAGAAAACTTTTTATAAAAGTTTAGAGCAGAGGAAATAAGAAGAGTTTCAAAGGAAATTCAAAGGAAATCAAAGATATGTCATCTTCAAAATCACCGAGATTGTAAGTTCTTGGCCTAAGGACATCAATGATGAATTTGTCTTCCTTCAATGAAAAGCCTCACCGAGCAAGAATACACTCAAAGAACCTATGCTCGATTAGAACCGGTGCTTCAACAACTATGAGCAGACGCGTTCAAAGAGTTTAATGAGGAAGTAACCCCACTCCTAATTTCTTAACACTTTGGGTTACACTTATAAGCCGTATTTTGAATAATTATTCTTTTGTCATGCTTATTAAGTCTCATTTGTATTATTGGATTACTAGAGCTATCTTTAGCTCATAAATGTTGCTAATTTTCTCTATGAGTACTTTAGGCAGAACTCATATGACGTAAAAGGTCAATCATGCAACACCTCTCTCCATCGGCAGATAGTAACATGGCCGCCGATTCATGAAGGATCGCCGATCACTCATGAGAATTCACTCATGTCCTTCACTCACTCAAGGTCAAAATCCTCACCGCTGGACTTTATAACAATGAAGTGAAAAATCACGATAAGTCCAAAGGAGTTGATAAAGACCCTCTCTCATGCCTATACAAAACAAAGTTAGCTATTTGCTTTCTAATGACTCGTGCTCATGTCCGCCGAACTAATATGCTCATACATATCATCGACAATAATGCATAATAACCCGTCATACCGCACTTTTATCAATATATATTGATTGTATGATTTGTTTTATGCAAATGGTTTTTCAAAACAAATCAAGATTTTTCTTATCACCGTTTCAAATGTTTTTCAAAACCCCGCAGCTTGGCCGAATTTCCATATCTCGCCAACCAACACTTCATAAGCTCGCTTGTATGTGCTGACTTATAGGAGTAAAAACCCTTTAAAGACCTACTCTCTCAAGTCTATTAAAGGTGGAGGCACACTTTTCGAAGTTTGATCGCTTCGATTAAAGTTAAGACTATTTTCAAAATCTTGGAAAACGACAAGACAAATAACATCAATCCTTACCAAGAATCTTGAGAATATCTAGACTTCACACCTATCCCCGCCAAGGCGTGATCGAAGGACAACTCAACAAGAATGCTTCATTATTGAGTATCCTTCGCCTAACCTCCGTGAGTATAAGTAGAGCTCCTTCTTCATTCAAATCTCTACTATGACAAAACTCACAAACCGCCTATAGATTACACTAGTTACAAATCGATGATTCAAAATCTCACAAATGTTACTAAATCCAAGTCCTAAGATTGGATCAAGTCAATTCCTCAACAACGGGTATGATTTCTTCATATTCATTCGAGTTGTTTCGATTTTATTTCGTTACTTCACAAAGCTGATCTAAATTTCTCTCAAAAATATATTTTCAATATCATACGTAAACCGTGAAAATCATTTCCAAAATCTTTTCAATACACGCTTCCAAACATGAGAGAAATTGCATCAAGTCTTGTATATCGAAATCATTAATTATGGTTCCACAATCTTGTTGAGAAAACAATTGATAAAAAGATCTTCTTTTGTCTCGTCCGATAATCATAAAGTTTGCCATCAAGCATGATTTATATGCCGCAAACCATGATTGTCGAACACTTAAGAACTCTTTTAGTCAATTAGTTTTAAAAGTAAGATAGAAAACCATCAATTAATGCCAAGAAAAGTGATTTCATTCTCTCTTCTAACTTTTAGCTATCAATCTCATTGATACTCTAAAATGTCTAAGATGAATCACTGGGAAAATCAATTAGCACATACTCATTCCACTTTTGGAAGTCTCGCTTGCATACTTGAACTTCACGTAAAAGATCCAAAAGAAATGTCAAATGTTTGGAAAACATTTAATATATTGCCATGTGCAACAAGTCTTCGGTTATATGTAGGTATGCCGACCATCACCTCAAAGATGGCCGATGCGATAATTCCGCTGAATTAAGTAGCTAATATGGAATTGACAAAGATGACGAACCGCTAACAACGACCATAAGTCCCCGTGAATATCAAAGGGGATTCATGGGCCAAGCAAGACATCTTTGACGGCCATCACCCTTCGGTGCTCTCATAATGACCCGAAGAAGTGAAGATGTTCTCGCCTCCCCGAGAGTTGGAGGAGATCAAAAAGAACACGGCCATCTTCTTATCATCCAACTCCTTCTAAATCCTTGACCGATGACTCCTCATCTAATGTCTAGGATTAGGACCTATAGGACACAAATTTGTAACATGTATTTCTTTCGTAAATTGAATCATTATGTATCTTTCTCATGTAATCTAGTCACCAAAAATCCAGCTTGTATTGTTCTTGTAATCACCGATCCTTGCAACACACCGTGTAAAACTACTTGGATTATTGAATACAAGCTCGCAACTTTTTCTCATGCTTATCTACTTGTCTCGCATTCCTTTGATAGCATGAACTAATGTGTTAAGTGTGTTGATCAAACTTATTATTCTTTATTATCTCCATTTTATTCGGTGATTAAAAGAATTGTTCTTAATGAAATGATCACTCTACCGAGACACAAACTCGCCGACATCCCATCGAAACCATTCTTGAACAATGCTACATCAAGTTATGGTCTTCTACTACCGCTTAACTTTCATCCTTAGACACCATGATAATTGCCTTTCGAATTTAATCTTTTCACAATGAGTAAATTCAAGTTCTCGCCAAAACCTATAGTCTCTTAACAAATAGGCAGATCATAGCTTCATGACCTTCATGTCAACCTATCAAGGAATCTCGCTATTACTCAATCTCTATCCTTCATGATTAAAAGGTCAAGATTATTAGTAAATGCTTTGAACAACGGTGTCCGCTAAATCGAACCTTTCAAGACAATTCAACAAAGACTTTGTGTTCTTAGTTACGACAACTACAAAATCTTGTGTACCTTATGAGATTGTAGTTATAAAGGCTTGATTAGTTGTTCCCATTATAATGGCTCAACAACTAATTGGTATACGATTGAATTCAAAACACTCGCTACACCTTATCATGTGATTCTTTGTCAAAAAGGATGTAGTTAAAAATCTCTAGTAACTCGACCTATCCTCAAGATAGTCGACATTCAAGAATTCTTGGGAAGACTAATATTTTCAAATATTAAGTCCTTCCTCAGAGTGAACACCGATATGACCCCGCCGTATATAGGCTACGTCTCACTCTCTTCGTAACATTCTGTCGCAGATCTCTTCTTTTGATGTAGATGACCTAGATCTCGTTGGACGAAAGAAGAACGGACATCACTTCGTGTACACATTCAATATCTCACATACTTGGTCTATTTAATATTCTTACTAAGCTTTATTAATCTTAAATAGATTGATGTCCATTATAAATAGAGTCTATTCAATTGGTATCACTGTCCTTACCTTAGCCGATATTAATCACACTACCAATAATAGACATAACAATTGATATCGCAGCTCCTACTTTAGCAAATACCTAATACAACCTCCGATAGTGTCTTCATTCATTAAAAGACTCATCAAATCTCTCAAAATTGGTATCGACTTCAAGATTGGTATCGACAATCTTAAGACACATTCATCTAAAAACTTCCACATATGTGTCATGTACAACCGTGCCATATGGCTTGGTCAAGTTATTTTGTCCCCAATTCGTCCTTAAACAACCAATGCTGTTCTATTTTTGATTAATTTACTCAAACAATTCGCTTGAAGTAAAATAACACTCATATTATTTCTAGAAGCAGCTTGTACCCATTAATACCACAATAAAGGCAATCAAATTAATCGATTATATTTTTAAACTTCTTGTTTGAAAATAATATTAATATCTTCTAGATCGCCTATGTACTAGCCATAATTACACTAAGCATGATGACATAATACCAAATCGACTATCATTACTATGTCATTAAATGCACTCACTTCTTTAAGCCCCCAAAATGTCTTTTCCCATTCCTCTAATCAAGAAACCCTTTCATCTTCTCAAAAATTCAAAAAGTTGTATAAAATTTGTATCGCCTCCAACAACAAAGACTCGACTTCGTACCTCAAAATTTCTCCACCAATAGAGTCATTTGCATCATGTGTTCACCAAATCTGCCTAGTCCTCCTCATCGACCCATTTCCCACACCGAATGGCGTCATCGTATGATGGTCCTTCTTGCCACTCCTCTTCCTCAAGTGATTCAACGACCTCGTCGAATCTCTCGTGTAAGGAATCGTCTTCGAGACCCCAGAACAATGTATCCAATTTCATCCCTTGGATTCCCACAAGAGACAAGCACCGCTACTATCGCCCTCGCTCCCATCGCCTCAAATGCTCACCTTGAGCAACCCTCATCTCAGAGGAGCTTCAACCAAGAAACGCCCATTCTCAAATTCGGTCAATGTTCCCTTCGATTAGAATCAGCAGACCTTCATCCTTTAACTCTACCTCATTAGGATGACTAGCTAGGTCTATGGTTTATCAAACTAATCCTCTTTTGTTTTATTATGATAAATAGGTAACGTGTTTAATTTTGTGAACATCTGTTTATCTACATTTGCCATTTTCTTTTGAGTTAAGTATTCAAAATTTGTCCTGGTACATACTGCTCATGCCCGCAGCTTACTTTCTTGATGATCTTCAGAATACCTCGTAGGCAGACCTTACATCTCATGTTTTAGATGTATATCTCATGCATCCAACAAAAGTCAGCATAAGACTCAACCATACTTGCCTGTTTTGACTTGATATACCTTAAGGAGGAGACTATTTTGAATGCTTTACTACTCACCAATTGGTATCACAAATTAAACAGCTTACCCTTTTTGCCACTCCTATTACAAAATAAAGCTTGTCACACTACATTCTTGTAAAATCGTCTTACAAGCAATGGAAACACAATTCCTCACCTCGACATCCTATTCTGTAAGTCCTATACATGAAAACTGTGCATTATACGCTATCTGCACACTAAGAATCTGCAAATATGACGAGGGACTGTATTTACTCGATACGGTCTATATTCTCTGCAGAAGTACATCAAGCTAAATCAATTCAGCATTTCTCAAATGACAGTGTCTAACAAAACCAAACTTCCTGCTCTCTACCTGTCACAACTCATAATTCATTTGATCACTATCAATCTTTCTTTAACTTGTGACCATTAAGGAGGAGAGATTGTAATAAGAAAGTAATGGCCCCAAGTGATTATGAAATTATAATAAGGAAGTAATGAATAAGGAAGTAATGGCCCCAAGTGATTATGAAGGAAGTTAGGCCTCAAGAAATTATAGTAGGATTAACACTATTGAGAACAATATTCATTAAGGAGGAGAGATTGTGAAGTTGTAATGCCCCCCCCCCCAAAGTGTGAACTATTAAGGAGGAGAGATAGACAACTTGTAAGGAGGAGAGATAGACAACTTGTAGTAAGATTGTGTATCTACCCACACAGCAAAATACTATATGCCTATTATAATACGCTGACTAGATGAAGATGCTTAATCAATTCGATTAAGAACTAGATAACAAGTTACTTATACTTTCTACTTCTTGCTTGAGCAACATTCTTCAGATCATCCGATGCAAGAAACACACTCTTAAGGCAATATTATCATTTGCCTAACAATCATTTCATTATTGCTTGTATTTGTTCTTTCATTTATTGAGTCTCAAATACTTAGCAATAGGTGACTATACATACGCTATCGCTTGTAAGTTCAACCTAGGGCATGCCTTGATATAAAATGAATATTCAAGAGTGGCATGTTATTACTAAGGATTGAACAACCGCTTTAAAGAGCTATATGTATAAGTCAATTGTAGTAATGGTCCCAAGCAAATAGGAGGAGATTGTTAGGAATATGCCCGTAAATCACCGATATATATGTATGCATATTCCAACACGTTGATTTGCTTGTTCCCATTACAACGCATGTTTCACAAGTGGCTAAAAGGGTGCACGGTTAGTGTGGCAACTTGTTGAAACAATGCATAGGTCATTAGACTAGGAAGTCTTTGTACATATCCGAGTCTTTGTCCTACCGTAATGATGACAAACCTTCATATGAATCAAGCTCTTCAAATTGCCACCGACGTGATCATCGGCAGATGTCTCACTAGCGACATTTCCTTCGCCTATGATCGCCTAAATAGCCATCTCTACATCGCAGCTTCTATATCGGCAGATTCTCGTATCCGCCAAAGCACTTCATCGAGCAACCGCAGAGAAGCTATTTATTCAAGAGGAACATCGTGACCATCGGTTTCTACATCGCAGCTCTATAATGGCGATCTCGATCGGCCAAATCCTCATCGAACAACCGCCGAGAAACCGTAAGATCACGAGATACATCGGTCGTTACTCAACGCACTTCAAGCCAAAATAGATCCGTTACAAGATCTGTCTCGACAAATCCAAGATACGCATCGATGTCGCGCCTTCACGTTTATCCAATAGACATTTCCTCTTCGAACGTGTTCGCGGTCTTCAAAGCTTCATTTTAAAAGGCCAAGCACAGACGCCGCACCGCCAAAGCAATGATACGTCCAAATCAATCGACCGCATCCAGCTAAGCTCGACACGTCCAACTATGTCCACTCGTGTCACGGACCATCTTCAAGACTTAAACCTAATCAAGGTCTTTGCCCAACAAATCCAAAGATGTACTCGCTACATTATGAGATTCGATCACCAACGGGCATAAACCTATTCAATACACCAACGGTCACCTCTTCTTCTCCACTATATAAGAAGACTCTCATCCTCATTTCCAAAGCACAAGAGAGAGAGCACAAGCACTAGAACACACAAACCGTGTATGCTTATGCTTGAGAAAGGTTGTGGTATTGATCTTCATTTCTTCAATCCGAACCACTCCTTTAGAGTGAGAAATCACAAGTGTAAGAACAAACACTTTGTGAGAGAGAGAGAAGAAAATCCAAAAGCCGAGAAGCTCGCTTGATCAACAACCTTGTTGTTGATTTGAGTTCTTCTTCCTTCGAAGAACTCGCCTCTTCAAGGGCCTCAACTTCATCATCCAAGAAAGAGACCAAGTATCTTACGATCGTTGAAGCCGATCAAGCTTGAAGATGTCCGATGAAGAGCCGTAACTTACATGTCCAGATTGCATTCATATCGGCGACTTATACTACATTATAAGTCGTGCCGATTGTGCAATAAGGTGTCATCATTTTGGTCGAGTGCTTAGCACTCGCTTGTTCAAATACTTGCTATTTGAACAACTCCTAATATTCTCTTTTCACATCACTCTAACACTAGCACTTTCCTTCCCCGACCTCCAAGGTTGTTAGAACTTCTAATTAGAGTTCTTATATGAGTCTTCCTTTCCCATTTCACTTTCCTTCTTTCCCTAAGGAGATTGCTAGGTTAGAGAGTCTAGGTTGATGTACTAAGCATGTTTGCCTTTGAGCAAACCTCGCTGAATTTTAATATAATATATATGTTTGTTACATTCAGCCTTGATTTCTCTTTCTTGTATAATTTGCTTTATCATGTGCAATCTGTTTAAGGAAAGTAAATGATGCATCTAATACAGATTATAGTCAACTGTTAAGTTCTCTTTCATATCAAATCTTTACAGTTACTTTAATCTAAATTGTTAAACTTATGCTGTTTATTCTTCCGCTGCTCAAACTCATTCTCATCAGCTAAGTTTAACAAACTTCTTCCGCTGCACATTCTACGTCTGCTGATCAAGGACGTCCGATGTCTCTATCTTCGGCTAAGCAGTCAGAATGAGGAAGATGACCTATGTGTAGTAATCATTTCATCTACTCTTCAATTTAAATGCTAAAATTGGATGAAATTTTTATTACACAAAGTATAGGCTATTCACCCCCCCCTCTAGCCTATACACTGAGCAACCCTCGGACCTAACACTCTTAATCCCTTTGCCTTCAAAGGAGGAGAATTTTGAATGCAACATGCTCTCTTGGAGCGACATTTTGTCCAATGCCCAGGATTCTTCCCAAGTAGAAGTAAATAACATCGAAAAAGCTTCATGGATAGGAGGTGATGTCTCTCATCTTACTCGATCTGGTAGAGCATACCAAGCAGTTCAAGATATGGGTGGTCGATCAGGGAAAGATAAAGAAGTTGATACCAGTACCAAAAATACTGGGGCTAAAGACATTGAAGACGCTCTCCTCACTCAGATGAAGAAGACCCAAGCCGATGTTTCAATTTGGGGTCTTCTATGTTCCTCTAAGACCCACCGTGACAGCCTTGCCAAGTCATTAAGTCAAGCTATCATTCCAATCGGGACCTCGCCCGACGAGTTAACTCAAATGATTGGAAACATCCATTTTAGGAACGTTCTCATGTTCACTGGCCTTGATTTACCAAAAGGAGGTGTTGACCATGTTGACGCATTGCATATTACTGTCGATGTTCAAGAAAAGAAGGTATCGAAGGTTTTGGTAGACAACGGTTCATCTTTGAATGTTTGTCCAACAACAACTTTAGCCAAGCTGGAAACGAAGATTTTGGACCTAGCTCCACCATCGCAATCAGTACGAGCTTATGATAACACCAGCTGATGTGTACTCGGGGTGGTAATGCTTATGCTAACCATTGGCCCGTTGGAAATGCCCGTCGATTTCCAAGTATTGGATATTCCTTCTACTTTCAGTCTACTGTTAGGCCGTCCATGGATTCATGGCGTGAAAGGAATAGCTTTATCACTCCATCAATGTGTGAAGTTTATCCACGAGGATCACATAGTCATTATTTTGGTAGACAAGCTCATGGAATCAAAAGAGAAAGGGGATGTTCCTATTCTCGAGATTGAGCACGATGACACTGGCATCTTTTTGAGTGGATTTGAAGTAATCCCTCAGGCGAGGGTGAATGCAATTCAGCATATAGAAGAAACCAACATCAGTGACAAGAAAGCTGTGAAACCTAGAGAGATAGTCCCTTATTGCATGATCCATAATATAGGCTACATGTCAGGACTGGGGCTAGGCAAAAGTCAGCAAGGCAGAGTCAACCGAAAACAAGATGACATCAAAGAATGCATACCACCTTTTGGGCTGGGATACAAGCCAACACCTGCAGAAGTAGCGGTAGTAATGGAAGAGAAACGCAAGAGAAATAGAGCAGTTCAGAGGAACCAGCCGTACACGGCACCTCCCATGAACCCCTATAGGAAGACCTTGAATAGATACTTAATTATATGATTAACATGCTAATGATATGCTCGATTATTACAATAATGGCCCAAAACATTCATGAATTTTGTATAAATTGTGTATCTTCGGAACGTCAACTTCTAACCTCAGCCATACCCAAACAACACCAAACCTTATCTTTTACCTATTCCAATTCTCATTATCTGAATGAACTTAAGACATTCTCTGAAAAAGAACATAACAAAAGCTACTTCTATTCTCTCCTTCAATTGAATATACTGACCCTCAACGTATTCACTATTGCATTTATGCATGTTTCGTCTCTACATCTATTGACTTACTTTTAAGTCTGCTGATATAGTTCTCTAACTCCCCTTTGTTCCTCGGACTCCTCTTTGTTCTTGGAGCTCACCTTCTTGGCTTGGGACCATTAAGGAGGAGAAAGTATATAATTGATATATACATAAGGAGGAGAGGTATATTATGACCTATTATGTCATATATACATTAAGAAAGAGAAGTATATATTATGTTAGATACATACTTCTGGAGGAGACGAACCTATTAAGGGGGAGAAGTCTTACTTAATTGGAGCTGAGACACCTACATAAAGGAGGAGACAATATAAGTGAGTTAGCTCACCCTCTCTTAGTGTTAGGTCCGAGGGTTGCTCAGTGTATAGGCTAGAGGGGGGGGTGAATAGCCTATACTTTGTGTAATAAAAATTTCATCCAATTTTAGCATTTAAATTGAAGAGTAGATGAAATGATTACTACACATAGGTCATCTTCCTCATTCTGACTGCTTAGCCGAAGATAGAGACATCGGACGTCCTTGATCGGCGGACGTAGAATGTGCACGGAAGAAGTTTGTTAAACTTAGGCGATGAGAATGAGTTTGAGCAATGGAAGAATAAACAAAGATAAGTTTAACAATTTAGATTAAAGTAACTGTAAAGATTTGATATGAAAGAGTACTTAACAGTTGACTATAATCTGTATTAGATGCATCATTTACTTTCCTTAAACAGATTGCACATGATAAAGCAAATTACACAAGAAAGAGAAATCAAGGCTGAATGTAACAAATATATATATTATATTAAAATTCAGCAGAGGTTTGCTCACAGGCAAACATGCTTAGTACATCAACCTAGACTCTCTAACCTAGCAATCTCCTTAGGAAAAAGAAGGAGAAATGAAGAAAGCGAAATCAAATATATCGAAAATACATTAGAAGATGTACTTAATATTTATTAAGACATCTTCCTGTAGTTTCAACTCGATATATTTGTTGTGAGAAGAGAATATTAGGAGTTGTTCAAATAACAAGTATTTGAACAACCGAGTGCTAAGCACTCGACCAAAAATGATGACACCTTATTGCACAATCGACACGACTTATAATGTAGTATAAGTCCGCCGATATGAATGCAATCTGGACATGTAAGTTCGGCTCTTCATCGGACATCTTCAAGCTTGATCGGCTTCAACGATCCGTAAGATACTTGGTCTCTTTCTTGGATGATGAAGTTGAGGCCATCGAAGAGACCGAGTTCTTCGAAGGAAGAAGAACTCAAATCAACAACAAGGTTGTTGATCGCGAGCTTCTCGCTTTTGGATTTTCTTCTCTCTCTCTCTCACAAAGTGTTTGTTCTTACACTTGTGATTTCTCACTCTAAAGGAGTGGTTCTGGATTGAAGAAATGAAGATCAATACCACAACCTTTCTCAAGCATAAGCATACACAGTTTGTGTGTTCTAGTGCTTGTGCTCTCTCTCTTGTGCTTGTGCTCTTCTGGAAATGAGGATGAGAGTCTTCTTATATAGCTGGAGAAGAAGAGATGACCGTTGGTGTATTGAATAGGTTTTAAGCCCGTTGGAGATCTGAATCTTGTGATGTAGCAGAGTACATTTTTGGATTTGTTGGGCAAAGACCTTCAGTTAGGTTTAAGTCTTGAAGATGGTCCGTGACACAGGCTGGACAGAGTTGGACGTGTCGAGCTTGGCCTGGATGCAGTCTGACTGATTTAGACGTATCATAGCTTTGACTGGAGTGCAGCGTCCTGTGCTTGGCCTTTTCTGGAAATGAAGCTTTGAAGACCGCGAACACTGTTCTGAAGAGGAAATGTCTATTAGATAATCGTGAAGGCGCAGACATCGATGCGTATCTTGGATTTGTCAGATAGATCTTTACAACGGATCTATTTTGACTTGTAGTGCGTTTGAGTAACGACCGATGTATCTCGTGATCTTACAGTTTCTCGGCAGTTGTTCTGATGAGGGATTTGGCCGATTCTGAGATCTGCCATTATAGTACTGCTGATGTAGAAACCGCTGATGGTCACGATGTTCCTCTTGAATAAATAGCTTCTCTGCAGTTGTTCTGATGAAGTGTGTTGGCGGATTCGGGAATCTGCCGATATAGAACTGCTGATGTAGAGATGGCTATTTAGGCAGTCATAGCTAAAGGACATGTCTGCTAGTGAGACATCTGCCGATAGTCATGTCAGCTGGCAATTTGAAGAGCTTAATTCATATGAAGGTTTGTCATCATTCTGGTAGGACAAAGACTCGGATATGTACAAAGACTTCCTAGTCTAATGACCTATGCATTGTTTCAACAAGTTGCCACGCTAACCGGTACGCAGCCCTTTTAGCCACTTGTGAAACATGCGTTGTAATGGGAACAAGCAAATCACTGTGTTGGAATATGCATACATATATATCAGCTGATTTACAGGCATATTCCTAACACTTAGATAAGTCTTTATGACTTGTCAAACTTAGTTAAATCTCTGTGATTTACCTGACACTTAAATGATGAATAAGTCTTTGTGACTTGTTTGATTTAAGACAAATCTTTGTGATTTATCTATATCTTTGTAGCTTACTTAATGAAGGGAATAAAATTCTTTCAAAACAGTGTTGATCTTCTTTCTTCGTCAGCAAAGCCTCTCAATCTTCATTAAGAAATCAATTTTTTCTGCTCTGATACTTAAATCGACTTCATAACATTTTTATCAGGAAGATAATTTCAAAGCACCATATCTTAAATCTTTCTCTTTAAAAACTGCTGTTCAAACTACTTTATTGTAAAAACTCTATACAAGAAAGATACCTTCTTAAAATCTTCTATTTTGGTACTTCATTAATTCAATTAAGCATTTTTATCAGGAAGAGAATTTCAAACATCAATTCTTAAATTTTAACATTCAAAAATTGCTATTCAAAATACTTTCTTGTAAAAATCTTTAAACAAGAAAGAAACAAAATTTCCAACAAAAACAAAAAATTGGTATCTTAGAGCAAATTCTTAAAACAAGCTTATACTTTGATTCTCTCGTTAAAAGAATTCCTACCAAAACTTTTCTTTCTTGAATCCAAAAACATCTTTATGGCCTGAGTATCAATTATATTTCATAATTTCCTAAAAATGTTTTTACTATTGCTCTGTATTTGTACTTTCATTTATCGAGTCTGTAAATACTTAGCAATAAGTGACTATACATATGCTATAGCTTGTAAGTTCAGCTTGGGCATGCCTTGAGATAAAATGATCATTCATTAGAAGGCATGTTATTACTAAGGATTGAACATCTGCTATAAGAGCTTTATGTATATGTCAATTGTAGTAATGGTCCCAAGTAAATAGGAGGAGATTGTTAGGAATATGTTGGTAAAACAACTGATATATATGTTTTCATATTCCTACACAGTGATTTGCTTGTTCCTATTACAACGCATATTTCACAAGTGGCTAAAAGGGCTGCATATCGGTTAGCGTGGCAACTTGTTAAAACAATGTATAGGTCAATAGACTAGAAAATCTCTGTACATGTCCGAGTCTGTGTCCTACCAGTCATGATGACCATTCATAT